>CAESWR010000118.1:1538286-1552350 GCA_903171835.1 Mullus surmuletus | reverse complement strand
TGGCTGTCTTTTTACAAGTGACCATCAAATTTCGTTTTCACTAAATAGTAAAAGCCAAATTTGAGTGGAGGAACATATGTTCTACCATATTTCCCCACAATCCTTATATACTGTTTTAATGTGTGTATGTAAATGATGATTCATCAGCGACCTGGTGAAAAAGATTCATTTGCTCAAATTAGTGAAAATTGTGTTCCTGCAGTGTTCTTGCCGTGACAAGACTTGTTCCCCCGGCTTCAGTGAGCTCAGCCGCACGCTGCCGTCCTCCGAGGCATAGATCTTTCCTCCGGCCCCCGAAGGCAGCCGAGGTGCAAGCGCCACACATTGAACCAATATGCGCCTACCCTTGAAATCACGGAGCATTAGATTTGGACCTGGTGTGACCATGACAAAATCTGGAAACCGTTGAAGGACACTGAGCCCCCGGACTTTGCCGCTCCATCTGCAGAAATCAGATCAGCTCTTTCACACACCCATATGGAGCCTGACCGCCGCCACCGCCGGAGCCTGACCAACTGCTCCGTGGCTTAGCAGTCGGGATCGTTTTCACCTTTCACACGGCGTTGCCGCAAACAGGTGTCGGGATTAAGCGATGAATGGACTGAAAATGACGAAATAGTAATAACTGTTAATATCGAAGGCTTGTATATTTCACCCAAACTGCAGCTGTTTTAAAAGGCTCCCTACGAACTCAAACAGATATTGTCTCCATCTTCGGCCGTTTAGGTCGTGACATGTCCGAGAGGTTGTAAAACACCTCGAGGTGTGAATTTCTTTGGTGTCTGCACAGGTGCTGATATTAAAAGTGGCCTCTAATTAGCCCTCGCCCAAACCAGGTGTGCAGCCCGCGGTCACTCTGCCCCCAATTAACTAATTAGCAGCTAAGGACCAAAAACTTTGAAGTCCCAAACAGATGCAGGGCCTCTTACCTGCGGGGATTCTGGCCGCTGCAAAAATTGTTCCAACCTGCCCACTGGTGGCTTTCATTCGGTATTACATCCAATAATAATAATGGTGTAATTATGCAAGGCCTCAGTGAGGGCACAGGACTGCTTGCCAACACTTGAACCCGTAACCTGNNNNCTCAACCCCCCCTCCCTGCTGCAGATCCCCCCCCTGTAAACTAAACAAACCAAAGTCAAAGAAGACGACTTTCCGATTGACTGAGGTGCCTCGGATGAATCATGACGACGTGGAAGTGAAGCCGCGGCTGGCGGAGGGCGGTGGAAACGTTGGCTTGCCGTCGGGCGGTTAGCGGCGCGAACCGCTGGCAATTTCGTGCTTCATTACGCGTCAAACGAGAAAACTGGAAGGTTTTTTTCCCCAGATGAGCATATTTCTCGGTGTTTGTCTTAGGCTGCAGCGGTTTACCACGACCAAATGAGGGTAGGGGGAGGCCCATTACGCCACGCATAACAATAATTCGTGTAGACACCCTCGTAAAATGCATGCAGGTGTGGTCAGAGCAGTTGGTATTCAAAGATGCAGCTGTGAAGTCGGGTTTTGAAACGAAATTTCTGCCTCACTTCGTCTCGCCGCTGAATGCGTTTCTATATTTCAGTTGTTTTTAATGTTTTGCGGTTCCAAAAACATGCATTTTTAATGCCGTTGTACGCGTGTCTTGTGGGCCTCATATCCTTCTGTTTAGTCAGATATCATCCTGCTCTCCCACATCACTTCCCGCTCCAACTCGGAGCCCCTCCCTGACTTTTTTCCACAAGTCAATTACAATTAGTGTTTTTTTTTTTTATGTTCACAAACACTTATGCAATTTAGATGAACAGAGGCTACATATGTTATCTACACGGCATCGATTGAGTTTATTGTTCTGTCAACATGTTTAGCAGTGGAGCACATTCACCCCCCCCCCACGCTTTAAGTTTATTTTTAGAGCCAAGTGAAGTGTTTGGAGGTCTGCAATCCAAATATGTTGTTTGTGTGATAAAGTCGGGGGATGCATCTGGCTGTTGTGGCTGCCGCATTACGGCGCTTCCTCGCTGTTTGTCCTCAGTCATCTCCAATCTGATCCTTATTTCCATAGAATGACAGATCATGACATCATAGGTCATTTCTTGGGCGCCCTGACGGAGATTAAGTCAGATTAAGTATCAGTAAACACACTCGGATGCCACCCACCCACTGCGTCTTAGCACACACACGTATTCTTTGTCAAATATTTTCAAACCTTCAATTTCAAACATGTACTTCAAATTAGCTTTATTGACATTTTGGAGACAGTCATTCACACATTTTTTATTCATTTTTTTTTATTGATAATAAAAATGACAATATGTTAATAATTTTAGTGGGACTTTAAAATAAAATAAAAAGATTTGGCACATTTTGCTCAGCAAACACTTAAGTGTGATCAATTTGCATAAAACTGAATTTCTACACCCACATTTATGAATAATGTGATAAATCGCCCGTGAATACACCCTGCACACGGAGCATCAGTTAGCATTGAGTGCCAAGGTCACAGTGGCGAGGCGCGTGGCCGCGGATCTGCGCGCGCGACCTCAGTGCGCTCATTCGTCACCTGAGGGCTCGCGGGGAAGTTGGGAGCACGAGACGGCTCGCCCTCCAATCACCGCGCTGCATTTTTTGTTTTGTTTATTGTTTTTTGATATGAAAAAAACGGTGATTTCGCCTCACGAAGGAGCTAGACACGGAGTCCCGCCGCGTGCAAATGTCTCGGACAAAATGCGACTTTTTGGTGAGTGGAAACAAAATTGCAGCGCGCAGAAAGTTGTCAGAAATAGTTATTTTTGAAAAATGTGGTTTCTTTCGATATTCTCAACTTACTGGCAGCTGGTTTGAGTAAAACAGAATCTGAGCGACGCTGGAGATACATTTTAAAAGGGGCTGTCAGTCTGTGTGCCGGCGGTTTTGCTCAGTGATGTTGGTATTTTGCTTCTATCCTATAATATTTCCCATAGTTTAGACATGTCATATAAGGTATGGGTGTGAAAGTGTGGCCTCAAAGAAATATATGTTTTTTAAAAAATGCATATTGGAAAATAATGCTGCTGTTAGAATAAAATAATAATAATAAAATGTTAAAACTTAGACAAATAGTTTGCAAATAAAAAAGGTAACTGAAGGTGACCGGTAAGACTTTAAGCTCTGAGGATTTAGATTCTGATTTTTTCTGATTTTTTTGCAGCGTGTGTGTGGTTTTAACTTAAAAAAACACAACAGCGTAGGTTTTTAGATCATCTCCTATGCACAAGAAAAGAGCCAAACCCGAGATATATTGAGCGGCTGTAAAACTCCAGTTGCGTCCACGCTTGTATTACTGTAATGAGAAAATGGCCTCCTGTAGTGTTTAGATGGTCTTCAAATCAACTCTTCCTCCACGTCACCACTATTGGGGAAAGCAAGTTTGAGTCAAGTGGCAAAACAAAGCCATGACGGAGTGTGTTTTGAGGGCACACAGGATAAACGGGTGGGACCAAGGTGCAGGATTATAAAATGACAGCTGACTCTCCTCCAGCTGATTCTCCTTTTAAAGATGCTCATGCTGTCATATTGAAATGTCAAGATTCGACTCAGTTTGCAAGTTCATTTTTGATTATATTTTGTACTGCGGTAATTTAGTCTTGTGCGTAACTCTGGGGAGCATGGAGAAACAAAACAACCGCATCTTTCACTTGACACCCCCTAAAGCCCCTGATCTAGCCAAATCCACTCTCTAATTTGCTTGTCGTTGTTTGGATTCAATTTTTGTCATCTACAACCAAATTAATATGTCATATGAATGGAAATAAGTCCTTATGGAGCTAATGTGCTCCACAGCTATAATATGCTTTACACATTTTATTTCTGTTTACTACATTTGAAAAATAAATGGATAGTATACCAAAAAATGTGTATTTAGAAGTGGAGTGAACAATAGAACGGAACTTTTCACACTCAATTTCATATTAATTTGAATGAAAAAATGTGTATTTAATATCAAAACAGCGAGTGCTACATGTAAGGAATTGTGATTGCGCAAACGTAGAGCGGGGTTTGTTCAAATCTATGGCATTTTTGAAGTCTCTGTCTTTGCTCTGCATTTTTTTGCTTTTCCAAGTATTTCTCTATTTCTTAATTAAAAAAGGAGTGGCGCATCCTGCACCATCTTAACTCCTCTGATTAACATTTGGTCATCATCACACAATGACCTCGATCGCTGTGCACAGCTGACGGAGGAACAGCAGTGGAAAAGTTTCAATTAGATGGAATAAGGCCCTCTGCCAAGATGTCCACACACACTTGCGCTTATTATCAGATGTTTTCGTGTGTTTGTGTGTGTTGTTCATTAGTGAATTTCACATGCCTGCCTGCTCAAGGAGCACATGTAACAAGTTGTTCACAGCTTGCTAACAAAACCCACCTCAGTACAAATATTGCTGGATTATTGTGTTTTTCATCTAAAAATGCATAACAACACAATTTTTTGTTTCCTTGCATCTATTTTAATTCCATCAAATAACAACCAATTATTTGATGATTTAATTTAAAAGAAACAGCATGATGATGGTCTCCATTTCAGACATTTTCAAGTATTCCATCATCCATGTATTTTTACTGAAATGCAGGCATTTTGAAAGGAATCTGTGATTGTAAATAATCTGGTTTTAGAGGCATTAGAGTGTCACCTTTTCCATTTTCAGATGGATTACACACTTGATGACGCAGCATCCATTACTGGTTGCTGTTCTGGCATTTGCAACTATAAGCTGCACCCGCCTCCTCGCATGGGTGATGCCACCCACCGACGCTGCACTAGAACCGTATTGATCAGATTGGCTAAAAGCATGAGGACTTTGCAGTAGTGCACTGTTGATGATAAAAAAATAATAATCTGTTGCAGCCTTCACACAAAATCCATTTTCTGTTTGAAACCATGTAAAGTGAAGTTAACCACACTTCTTAAAAAGAAAGAGACTGAAATGATGTGGCACAGAACTATGTGACACACAAAGAGGGAACCAGTATGTGCCCTGGTTTTTAACCTCCACTGATCAATAGTAACTATTGATGTCTCCATATTTGCATTGTGGCATTGCAATGTAGAGGGTCACATACGCTTTGTTTCGTACACTGTGTTCGATGTTCATTAATCTCCCTGTCATCAAACCATCACACTTTAGATAAAATGTAATGTATAATATGTGTATTGAAAAAGTGAATATGAATGAAATCGAACGTATGTTCCCAAACCATGCGAGCAGAAACAAATACAGGTCACACATGTGAGAGAAGGGAAGGGAGAGAGGCTGCGCAGACTGGAGAGGAGAATAGTGTAGTCAATGACAGTGAAATCATATCCTGCAAATCTAATCTGTCGACATAACACCTTAATATGGTCAGATTATCTGGATAGAGTGAGGACAGAAGAGGTGGCATCAAGTGAGAGAATTTATAGTAAGAGACCCACATTGAAAGAGAGCAGAATGGTGAAAATGGATTACCGTGGTCTTCCAGGAAAATGATGAGTGTGATGATCATAGCAGAGGTTTTTTCCAGTACCAACTTTTAGTTTAATGTATTTCTCCAAAATTGCTGATTTAAAGCAGCAGAGGTTGTCGTGCAGTGAGGCTGATTTCTTTCATCGGTGGCTCTCTTGAAATTATCGGCAAAATCTGAAGGATGAAGCACACAAAGCGGTGTTTTACAGCTCCAACGATTGTTTTGTAGAATTGATTTTGCATGTTGGCATGTTGGCTGTGTGATTGGCTGTGAATCAAACATCTGATACACTAACAAATATTGAATTACCTCATGTCTTGTCTGTATCTTACTAACTCAAATCAGCTCTTCTGTCTGTAATGCTATATAACGCTTTCACTTAAACATTCTATTATGCAGATCTGTTTTTGCCCAACCATCATTATTAAGATCTCCTTGTGAAAAAACTTTTGATATTTCACCAACTGTCAGTTTCTGATGATGATACAGACATTACCAGTCTATATAAGCGTTATTGAAATACACCAGAATGAAACTAGGGCCTGTACAGTCATGAGCTATGACCTTGCTGGAATCCATATCTTTCTGTACTAACTAACTTGCAAAACTTTTATAACAACATGTCACAATTGGACAAAAAATAAGAAGAAAAAAGACTGAATCATACAGTCAGTGTCTACAAGGTTTCAGAATTACTCAACTGCTGCTGTAAGCTATTACAGAATAGCTGAACAATGGCCTGCAGCAATGGCTGCCGTTGTTGTCGATATCACTCAATCAAGTATCCATTGTTATGCAATCAAACCTCTTGATTATTCTAAAGCAAACAAACAAACAAAAAACCCAATCGTCATTGTACTTAGTCTGTCAAACCAAACATACATAATCTTATGAAGAGTCTACAATGATTTGAAATGTCCACAAATGATATGTTTCGAAAAAGCAACCACTATTTTGTGTATTTCTCTGTTACCAGAGGCTGTTTGTTCAAACTGTGAGACAAATTAACACGTACAATCTTCCAGGCACCCCTGCATGAATGTTCCTACATGAGAGGTCATTTGATATATTTGCCACCTCACAGTGATAAGGTTAGGCAACACAAGGACACATGCAGCCTCTCATTGCCCACACATACACACATTTCCCTCATCACCTCTTCCAGCCACTGTCGTCAGCTGTCCGCCGACACTCCACCCCAATCAGAGAGATAGCGGACTGGAGAGCCTGTTCAGTCAGTCGCCTTGGCATGGTGCACGGTGGCACCAAGGTCAAAGCTGTGTGTGCAACAAACAGCTTGAAAATACTGATTTAGTTATAATTATGAGGCATGCTTCTAGATAAGATAATGTGGGTTATTGTAAAAAGATTTTATTGCAAGTTTATAATGTCGATGCTGGGTATAAATGGTATTATGGTTTTTTGTTTTGTTTTGTTTGCCTTTAGCTACAATTAACTCCAGAATCACGTAAGAAGCTTATATAGTTTGATCAATGTGACACTCAAGATGCTACAGGTCTATACTACGGGTATAGATTTCCTGTTTGAGCACTGTGATAAAATATCCCACCTGTGCTCAGATATTCTTGCCAACAGTGGTAGCTGTTACAGAGGTCCTCAAGAGGATTAGCAAAAACCATTGGTGAGATTAGCAGAATCACAGACGCAGATGTAATCCACCGTATATCAGCATCAATGCAACTAGACTTAGTATGTCTTCACCCTCAGACCAACCCTGACTCCCAGTTTATCCCAGTCCTTCGTCTCGGCAACAATAAAACCATTTGGCCAAGTAATTCCCCTTCAGTTCTTCAAGTCTACTGGCTTTGGTTCACTATAGTGCTTTTCTTCTTCTGACCCACAATGTTTATTCATGTAGTGGCTCCATCACAATGGGAATCTGATTGGTCCTTCCACATAAAGATCTATAACATCTGCTCTCTTGACTGCCAAAAACCTTTTTTGTCAGTCCTAATCATAGGTCCAGATTTGTTTATTGGTGCAGATGAAGGTCAAGCATTAATGCCCAAGAACTTCTGTGAAAATGTCAAATGTTAAAGGAACGATACACATGATTTAATTGATGGCCTCATGCTCTGTGGATGTTTCTCAAAGTTCTTCATTGGTGTGTTGGTGCTTCAGTAGCTACGGAATCATCGCCAGTGGTTCCAAGTCTGGTGAAGAGAGATGGTACAATTGAAGAGTGACCAAGTTCCTTCTCTTCACAGGCACTGTGGAGATGATTTGCTGTAGCCATGAAGGGCTTTGATTCTTCAAGTAAGGACTGTCAACAAATTTAACATAGAAGAAATTGAGGACCGAGCAGAGGACTGCATGACCCAAAGCTACAGCAAATGGTAGATCTAATCAATTTCTACCCATATTGTAAAACATTTATAGATGCAGTAATTTGTGATCATCCTGTTAATTTAGTAAAATAATTTGATAATATCTTAATGTGTTATAATTCTTTTTTTTTTGTTATTTCTTTTTCAAGACAGAAAACCAACAAGCTGGACCACTGTTAAGGGAGCAGGAAAAAAGATACCACTTTTGTTTCGCCAAAGCACTGTACTGTTACTGAACATGTGTCTGAGAGGAAGGCCAGCACACATGCAAAGATGAACCCATATGTCACATCTCACTTCAGGAGGGATCTTTTTCCCCATTTTCATTTGTTGTAGACTTTTCTGTGTTGCTGTTGCCCGGGTGGCATGGCTTTTTCTGCATATGTGCATTTAGCTCTTGTCAATTGTTTCGGGTTGCATTTGAGGGATTCATTCTGACCACCTGTTATTGTTATTTATCATAAGTTCCTTTATAATTATCAAGGTTCATGTGCAGAGTGCTCTGGAAATGACAGTCCGAGGTAAATGTGAATCACAGCAGGCATACTTTCTTTCTCTAGATGTGTTTGCACATTTTATTTTTTGCTGATGTTTGTACTTACACCTGTTTTAAGTTATTTGTATATATTATTTGCATAATTTCCTATGTAAACTCTCTGACCTCCAGGTAGTCTTTCGTGATCTAGCTGTAAGAGGGGTGTTGTTCTCATCTCTTCTCCCTCTGTGGTGTGATCCATCCACTTGACCTGACCTCAACAAAAATGTTGAAAACTTCTTAAGGTGACCTGTGCACTTACCTTTTCCGTCCACATCACACTTAAAACATGAGTAATGCCAGAGATAGATCAAAGTAATCTCTCTGTGTTGTTTTTTTCCCTCCTCCTTATCTGTTCAGGCCTAGACGATTTCTCAGCTGTAATGCTCAGCTGTAATGAGGTATGTCTGCTTGGATAGGCTAACTGCTGCTGCTGATTGCTAACAGCAGTGTCGTTCGGGTCAAAAGCATTTGTCAGTTCACGCAACAAGTCTTCACCAATTTCACAATGGCCATCAAACAAATAGTCAGACAAATAAAATGTGAAATTGTCAAAGCAGTGACATGATAATAGAAGAAATGGCAAACAAAGAATGGCTCTTTCAGCTGGGCCCTCAATTTGGGCAAATTCTCTCGACATACAACTCCAAGTATCAGAACTAGTCAGCTGAAATAGATCCACTGGGACACTCCAGTCCTCTATACTTTGCTATGTGTTTGATTCAGGATTTAGAGAGACTGAATAATGAATGATGATTGGTGTCATAGGCATCTAATGTGCTGAAAGTTATTTACGCCATCTTTTCTCTTGCTCATACCAGGCGGTTGTGAAACTGCAAAGAACTTTCATCGTAAGAATTAGCATGTTTTTGTTTTTTGTATGCATGGAAGAAATAGTTTTTGCATATCTTTCCCTGTTTGTAGTGTAATTTCATTTTGTTTGTATCTAGAATTTGCGTCTTGTCCCAATATTTTGCAAGATGCCCCTTTATGTTTCCCTCCATAACATCCATTGCTCTGCGTAAATGATGCCTGCTCTGGTATTCCCTATTATTATTTGGACCCTACAAAGTCAACCCTGCATGCACCTGTAATGTTTGTTGAGGTCATCCCTGTTACTGTTGATGTCCTAGTTTTCAAATCACACTGTTTTACTCAAAATTTAAGGACTCTGGTTGTTCTCAAATTCACCTGAGAACATTTTCAAGAGCTCACTGCACTTGACTGCCTGCAGAGGGATTTATCACTGACAAGGACGGTACTGGGAAATCGTTTTCCAGGTTTGGGGAAAGTACGCACAAACTGACCAATGGCCTTGGTAGGAATCATTCCCTTGTCACCACTGGCCAGTATGGACTGCAGTTATATCGTTGTTTAAAAGGAATGAAAGACTGACTGTTTTGTTGGCACCACACATAGCTTCATGGACTGGAACAAGGTGCTGAATTAATAGTTGAATCAAATCTTGCAGAGGACTACTGAGAAACTGTGCATAAGACATATTCAAAGTTAATGATGGGAGCGGCCCGTGTCAAACGGCGCTTCAGTGCTGTGGTGGATGGGCCAGTGGAGGAGGAGGAGGTCATGAGGCTGGCAACGAGTGCTGCAGATACGCCCAGGGCAGGGGGGAGCCCGACAGGGTCTGGAACCCCAACCAGCCCCTCCCCGACCCATGCCCTCAACGGCAAAGCTCTGCCCCTTCAGAGCAACACCAACAATGCACGGAGGCAGAGTGCCATTGGAGAGTCAGTTGTGGGAGATGCGGGAGGAGAAGGCGGGGTGAGAGCAGTAGGAATGTGCTCCGGGCTAAGAAGTGGAAGAGGCAGTAGTGCAGGGGGGAGAGGGGAAGGCCGGTCATCCTCAGACCGGGCCTCACTCTCTTCCCCCAACACTACGAGCCGCCGGCGCGCCAGGCGCTCAAGCCGCCGGCCCCGTCAACGCTTTGTGGGCAAGGACGGACGCTGCAACGTCACCTTCGTCAACATGAGTGAGAGGGGCCAGCGGTACCTCAGCGACCTCTTCACCACCTGTGTGGACATCCGCTGGCGCTGGATGCTGGTCATCTTCACCCTCTCCTTCCTCCTCTCTTGGCTGCTCTTTGGATTTGCCTTCTGGCTCATTGCCTCCGCGCATGGGGACCTCTCCATTCGGCTCGCCCCCAGCTCTGGTACCTCAGGATCAGGAGAGACCGGGTCTGGAGGAGAGACGGATAGAGATGCAGTGGTCGAGGAGCCGTGTTTCCTCCAGGTGAACAGCTTCATGGCGGCCTTTCTATTCTCCTTGGAGACGCAGACCTCCATCGGTTACGGATTCCGCAGTGTGACCGAGGAGTGCCCCATGGCGGTGATGGCGGTCGTTTTGCAGTGCATTGTGGGCTGCATTATTGACGCCTTCATCATCGGGGCAGTCATGGCGAAGATTGCCAAGCCCAAGAAGCGCAACGAGACGCTGGTGTTCTCTGAGACAGCGGTGGTGGCACTGAGGGACGGGAAACTCTGCATGATGTGGAGAGTCGGAAACCTGCGAAAGAGTCACCTGGTAGAGGCTCATGTTCGAGCACAGATGCTGAAGGTAAGAGGCAAAAGCAGGCACCAACAATATAAAGGTTGCAGCGGTGAGGGATTTCAGTGGAGGGAAAAAAAAGGTTGCAGTAGAGAGAAAGAGAGAGTGCTGAGACCATCTGGCCTGTATTCTGTGGACCGTAGTTAATGAGAGCTTGTTTTATTTTCCCTCAGGGGTTAGGAAGATTTACCATGGATTAACTTGACCACAATTCTTTAACTGAGAAGCATTGTCCTTCCTCATCTCATTCTCCCGTGTTTATACTGTACCTATGTGGGATTGGGTGATTGCATGCTTTACTGATGTTTAACGTGTTCTCTGACCATATGTCAACCACACGCTTCCTTGTTGAGTCTATGTCTCGTTATCATCATCGTTCATTGTGTTTACATACTTACCTGCGTGCTGCCACAATTATCCACAGGGTCAAAATCTGTGCAACACTGAGGCTACAGGATAGACAATTTGATCTCTCTTAATAGCATGACCATATAAAAGTTCAGACAGGGCAGATAGGATTAAATTTGCAAGGATCAAAGAAATACAGTTCTAAATACTGGGACTGAATATTATTCCATAGTAGAATTGAGTAGATGAGTGATAAGCCATACATGGATGACACACATACAGAGTGGTATTGTTTAAATTCAAGTGAATATAATGATCAAATATGATGTAAAATTTTGAATTCCAGTGTTTCAGTCAGGTGACTCAGTGTGGTGGAATGGTGGCAAAATGTTTTATATATTGCATGATCATTACATCCTGCTGTTTTTTTACATCACAATTTAGCATTTCTAAGTAAAGGTTCTGCATTAAACCATTTTTCATTTTGCCTTGCTCATTGCTGCATGCTTTTGACAGTTGTTTAACATTTAAAATCATTCCCCGTTTTAATATTTTGCCATACATACATAACAAATCGTTTTCACTTTTCCTTTCCAATCTGCCCATAGCCGAGGGTGACCCCAGAAGGAGAGTTCCTTCCGCTGGACAATGTTGACATCAACGTAGGCTTTGACACTGGCACAGACCGCATTTTCTTAGTCTCGCCGGTGACGATTGTCCATGAGATTAACGACGAGTCACCCTTCTTCGAGATGGACCGAAAGACCCTGGAAAATGACTCTGAACTCGAGGTGGTAGTCATACTTGAAGGCATGGTGGAGGCCACAGCCATGACTACACAGTGCCGTAGCTCCTATCTGGCCTCCGAAATCCTTTGGGGACACCGCTTCGAACCTGTGCTCTTCGAAAGGAAAGACTGCTACCAGGTTGGAGAAATATACATGGCTTTACATCATTAGCTAAACAGAATTTCAGATTGGGTTTCTCTATGGTACTCGGGTATTTACAAGTTAGGTGTTATTTTTCACAAAACCTTTGTGTCCTTATTTTCAGGTGGACTACTCATTCTTCCATCGAACATATGAGATTCCGAACACACCTTTGTGCAGCGCTAAAGAACTTGCTGAGCAGAAGTATATTCAAAGCTCACGCTCATCATTCTGCTATGAGAACGAAGTTGCCATGCAGCTTGTCTCCCCGGAGGATGAGCCTGAGAAAGACCCAGAGTGCTCTTCCTCACCAACCCGAAGGATGTCGCTGTCAGAACATCTTCACTACAACTGAAGTCTGGGGCCAGGTGGCCTCAAGGGAGAAGAGAGAAGGTTGACCTAGGAGAGGTATAGAAAGAGAAAAAGGCCAGAACGAGCAGGAATGGACAGACCACAGAAGTCAGTCAGGAAGACCAGGAAGCAGTATTGTTTACAATGGTCAGACAGGAAAGTTATATAGGTCCAGAAATATGTTTACTGTTTCGTTGGACTACTGTAAGAATTGACGGTTTGAAGATGAACAGAGAGAAACAGAAGGTTTGGGGGTCACTTTAAATGTAGAGCGGGTTACAACACTGACCCAGTTGTCTGATTGGTCCTGGCAATCATTCAGAATCATTGAAAACTTGTCTGCTAAGTCTCAATCTGGCCCATCACTACCACAGCACTCCCATCCAGCTTCAATGCTACAACAGCAGGATTCTCAGCAGCACCTCATGGTGGCTCCTCCTGCAACTGCATCTCTGTTTGAGTCTGAGTGGAGGAATTTCACTTGATTTGAGGTGGCTTCTGTATGCAGTGGATAGTAATGTACCTACGCTGGTACATCTCAGGAATGTATTTCATTAATATGCTGACTTATCATTTCAGTGTTTAGTTTTCTTATGGTAAGTATGGATAGGGCATTTGTATTGCTGATGAAACTGAAGATGATTATTCGGCTTGCTGTTAAGAGCCAATGCAGAGCAACAATTACATGGAGAAACAGCTGAAAACTAGCAGCGGTTTTGGGCGGTCTCTTTGCCATGTAATGTACTGTCTGTTGTTTGTGTTTGGCTTTTTCACACTGCCACATGGAAAACATTGGCTCTTTGCACCATTTGCTTGTTTTATTCTAATTTGAGTGTTAGCCAATAGTGATTTTTTTTAAAACCTCCACAATGATTCAAGACGAACTCTGATGTTGGCTGTGTCCACATTAGGTCGTGTCCAAGTACTCTTTCTCGCACAAATATCTACATTATCTCTTCATGTTCTATGTTGCTAAAAGTGAGTTGTTTTGCTCCGCTACCTTTGGACAGAGCTCAGAAATACACACCAGATGAACTTGTGAGTTGAACGAAGCAGCTGGACTTATAGATGAGCGGAATGGTGATGACATGATCTAAGTGGAAGAGGTACTCCACTTACATCTACATCTTAAAAAAAACTAAACTGTCTAACAATTGCATAAGTGGACCATGATTGACTCCATATTCACATTCTGTATTATTTTGTGCATAAAATCATGTGACTTCCACTCTAATTCTTATGTGTTGCAGTTAGATTTGCTCGCATACTGTGCGAAAATCATAGTGGGTGGTGCCTTCTTGACAATCAGATATTCTGTCCCCTTCATTTGCAGTAGCTTCTTACATATTGGAAATGTGCTTAAACCTGATTTTTAATGTGACTTAATATTGAGAAGTGTTACAAGAGTTTGTCAATCCCCATAACATTTGCAGTATGCTGTGCTCAGCATGACGGACGTGTCTATGCAAATTATTTACTGTGAATCTGCTCAGTGACTGAGTCCTCAAAATGAACATGCACTGACAACATA
>CAESWR010000118.1:1515831-1532524 GCA_903171835.1 Mullus surmuletus | reverse complement strand
CCCCCCCCCCCCCCCGTTCCTCTTGTCTTTCTCCCATTCCTGTTTTCTCCTTGATTTGCCATGTCTTTCAATTAGGCCAGCCCGATCTCTGCTGGATGTGGCCTGCATGTTGCTGCTACTGCTGCCCCTCTCTTTATGCGTGGCTCGCTGAACATGAAGTGTGTATGTGTGTATGTGTGTATGTGTGTGTGTGTGTGTGATGTCCACACAGAATCGCAATCGCCGACATCATCCACGTTGCTCTAGTTCTCGCTTTTAATCATCCTCTCCCTTCTCCATCCAGTGCCAGTAGTACCATGTCCAGGCCAACGGGGGGCGGTGCCAATGATGTCACCCGCTTCCTGTCGTCGGGGGCGGGGCCAGGGCCAGGGTCCCCCACCTCGAACTCCACGGTATTCTCTGCCGCCAGCCAGGCCGACTGGGCGGCCAAGAGGCTGGTGTGGGTGCCGTCAGAAAAGCACGGCTTTGAGGTAAGACTGTACGGGACTGCAGTGAAATCATACCTCAAACTGAACTGAAATAAAGCGTCTATATGAGTCATAGGTATAGAATTACATTTTTGAACTACCTGCCAGTGGATCAAAGAAAGATAATTGCTAATCGCCCACTGTTTTTTTTTGTATCAAGGGATGACATAAGTGAAGGTTTCAGATACGGTTAAAAGAATCATAACATTTATTTCCAACATTTCTTCTTCTGTCTGTCGAATGATGGTGGACAGCGAGGGACAAATTTGAAATTCGAAATGCTAATGCAATTATATCGCAAAGTCTGCATTTTTCACTAGTCCACCGATTGCGAGTGACCTAATTATTTTACTCGCCAAAACATATTTCTACATGCAAGTGCTGATTTTAAACCCTGTCTATGACTTATAATATTCTAATATTCAATAATATTTTTTTTACGATCAGAGGATTAATTCTCTGGTCAATTATTATCCCCAAGTATGTGCTTGAGGTTGGTGCTCTTAAGTAGGTGTGGCAAGGAGGTGAGGTAAAGCAGCAAAGGGTGTGTGCGCATATTTGTGTGTTATCATGTTTTATGAGAATTTTATCCTCCTACGCCTCATCACACTGCTCAAACTCATGTCAAACAAGTTGACGATCACACAACGGCATAATATTAATTTGTTCCGCTTCAAGTATCCATTGGTGAATATTGTGGGATGTGGCGTATGAATTCGATGTCCTCTCTCTGAGTCTCCTTCTTTCTGCTGGACTCGTTTAATAGAGAGCTCTATGAATAGAACAATAGTCTCCTTCAGCCTCCTAATGTTAAGGAGGCCATTGCGGGAGACACTGACTTCATTTTACACTCATGATCTGAGAATGGCTGTGTAGGACAAACACACACTCGTGCACCAAACACACACATTGGCTCGTGCAAACGTTGCACGCTATAACCCTCATCGCATTTTTAGAGTTTCATATTCTGAGCATGTACTCCGAATCTGTGACTAATATGCACCCACATGCTTGCAAACACACACACACACACACACACACACACACACACACACACACACACACACATATTTTGTACGTCATGCATGTCAAGCTGCTCGGAGACTAAAGTGGAGCAGAGCGGTGACCTGGTCAGAAGTCGAGTTTGCTACTTCCTGTCCAACAAGACAGGCCCTTTCACTTGTTGTCCCTGCTTTTGTCTGCGCGAACACACTGACAGTCTTAGAGCCACGGGGCATTCTGGGAAAAATGTTAAGAAGAAGTAAAAGCACAAATTTCATTCAAATTATGCACAGTTTTGTGAATTTTATATTTCTAGAATATCAAAACTGTCAGTGAAACAGTGATTTGTAGCCCTTCAAATAACACGTTTTATTACATCCGCTGCATTATATTCAAAATTATGCTGTGGCTCCCACACGGTTGTCTTTTTTAAAAGCATGTAATGATTTTTTTTTTTTTTACACCATGCAAGAAAGGACATTGATTTCCCGACAGCAAGAAAGTACTGATTTTCAGCTCCGAACCGACCAACCATGACATCTTCACAATAAATGCTCAAGTCAGGCTCACTTTGATAGACTATTTATGAATGATTTGCAATTAATTCCTCTCTCTGCCCACAGTCGGCCAGTATTCGTGAGGAGCGAGGCGATGAGGTGGAGCTGGAGCTCACAGACAGCCAGAGGAAGCTGACTCTGTCCAGGGAGGAGGTGCAGCGAATGAACCCTCCCCGCTTCAGCAAAGTGGAAGACATGGCCGACCTCACCTGCCTCAACGAAGCCTCGGTGTTGCACAACCTGAGAGAGAGATACTACTCCGGTTTGATCTATGTGAGCACGAAACACACGTTTAAACCCAAGAGAGACGGTCGAAAAACCACACGTGTGACAAATAACCACATGTTAGGACACACACTGTGGCGCGCACATGCATGTTAGCGGCGAGCGGGCTGGCATCTCCTGTGAAACTGATCCGCGGTGGTAAGAGAAGCGAGGGGTCGGTTTACAAAGTGGTTCGCTAGTGTGTGTTGGCAGTGGGGGCATCTCCAGTTTCTGGTGAAGGAGGTGGGGGGGTGCAAGAAGCCAGATAGATAGAAATGTCATTCCGTTGTAAAACACTTACAATTGACAAACCTATATAGTGTGATGAAAGCAAACATTATAAAGGCGATTAAATGTAGTTGAGATGCCTCTTCAGCTTTAATGCAGGCAACAATGAATGGAGGGAGGATGTAGCTGAGAGCACAGAAGAGGAGATAGGAAGGCAGAAGCAGAAAGAAATAGTTGGAACCGTGCTTTCTCTCGTATTGCCGTAGAACGCTCAGGGTGGGGCTGGGCAAACATTCAAAAGAGTGTAATTTATGGTGGTATTGCTTATGTCAAGTAAAGTCAAAGGTGATTTCGGAAGCACTTTTAAAAACAACCTTGGTTAACCAAAGTGCTGTACATTAAATAATTAATAATCATACATACAATTAACTAAAAAAAACAATTTTATCCATTCCCATGATTTGATTATCTTCACCATGAACGTTCACACAAGAGCTTCCCGCCCACCTGAGCCGCAACAAGCAATCAGGGAGAATGGTGCCGGCCTGCATAATGTATCACTGTATATCCAGGGAGAGGTGGTTGACACCACTATTGGTTTACTGCTGTACGTTCCACTGCAGAGGCCATTTATTACAAAGACCACTCATGCAGATATGACACACCGGCCATCGTGACCACTTGAAAGAATTAAAGAAAAGTAGCATGATAAATTGCTTGTGTGCTCAATAGGGTCAATATAAACTCCTGTCTTTTGTGTCTAGACATACTCGGGGCTCTTCTGCGTGGTGGTGAACCCGTACAAGAACCTCCCCATCTACACGGAGTCCATTGTGGAGATGTACCGGGGCAAAAAACGCCACGAGATGCCCCCGCACATCTACGCCATATCAGAGGCTGCCTATCGGAGCATGCTGCAAGGTACTTCACGTGTTTATCTTTGACCCCCTGACCCCGGCCTAACCCCTTAGAGAGGAGCGACTCTGTAGTAGCAGCTCAGGCCAACTGGAATGCGCGATTGAACCGGTGATCTTTGATCGCTCAGCCACGCCACGCTACCGGCAAAGGCGTGGTGGCTGTTTCGCTGTTATCGGAAGTCTTAAAAATGAAAACAAATGCGTAAGACTGTATTTTTCCCAACAAGAGAGATGAGTGAAGAAGAGTGAAGGTGTGGTATTCTATGCAATTGGTTTTTTTTATTGCATATTTGTTGTGGTGATGTCAACCGTGTTACACAACAATGCGTGGCAGGCATTTTTGAGTTGCTACCTGCCTGTCAGAGAATTCCCAGCAAGCCTTTAAAAGCAGTTAGAGGACTATTGTGCAATGTCTCCGCCCAAGGGTGTCCTCCCGAGGTGTGAGGAAAAGACAGATGAGACTCTCCGTCTCTAAGTCTGTGATTGTATGCCCCCCCACACACACCGCTACCACCCTCGGGGGAGCTTATAGGTGTGTTACTCCACTCATTGAACCTGTAGGACCAGTATGAATTCTTCCAGACTGAATGCGTGGGAATCCTTGAAAGCAAACACAAGTCTTGCCGCAAACAAAGCTTGCACGTTCCCGGCACTGAGACCATTTCGGCTCGTGACCTGCTTTCCTCTCCATCCGTGCTACTAATTAGCAACGGTTTGACTGACATGTCAGAATTCAAAGAGACTTAAACATCAGAGCAGCTGAGTCCGTCTGCACTCTCATATGTAAAGGCCTCCTTCTATGGGGTATTTTACACAATTTCATTTAGTTGCCAGAGGTCCAAAGTTTTTTCCCTCAAATTCAGCTTTGGTACTTAATTTCAGCCAATCTAAAAGTGGCTCTAGTGAGCTCTCCTGAGAACAGGCTGTTTCTGTGCCTGTACCTTTAAATGTCAATGAGCTGTGTCTGGTGACACCCACTCCACGCCAAGTTCTGTTTGAGCATTTCCAGCAAAAATAAATTCCAGCCATTGGGTCCTAAGAGGTTCAGCTGAAGGAAGCAAAAACATACTTTGGTGCTCGTTGATGCAGCCAACGACACGGCAGCACCTTAGCTTCTTTCCTACCTCTCCCATGTTTGTTAGCGATGGTTTGCGGAATATACAATGGCGGCCGCTCGGTGATTCAATGGTGGAAGGGGGGGGCGGCTCATCTATCTGGGGGGGTATACTGTACTGGTCGAAAGCAGCCTCCACTACAGCCGAGGGGAGTGACTTCCACTTCACGAGTGTCCAACGCTCAGATTCGCTTGTTTCAGCATACAATGAGCGAAAAGTGGAGAAAGCAAGTAAATGAGGTGACAGAATTTTTTCATTATTGCGCCTACGAGGACACACATGACCTTCGGAAAATGAATTTGGCTCGGAAGGTGCCCTTTAATGTAATAAGGTGTGAGGCTGCTTAGAGTCCGCAGCACCTCCCAGCCGTGTTGGTGCCCAAAAACTGTCACAGAGAAGCAGTCCTATGAAGAAACATCAAGTGCTGTTTCAGTGATTCATACGTCTGCATGCTCAGACACTGGAAATGACTAACACTTCTCAAGAGGCTTCGTCCCTTTGAGATTTCTTGATAAATGACTCAAATGATGAGGTGTTTTGCTGTCTGTCACTGACTCGTCTCTGTTTTTTTTGTTTTTTTATCCTCTTGCAGACAGAGAAGATCAGTCGATCCTTTGCACGTGAGTAGAGTTGAGGACATTGTGTGTGTCGTGTTTGTGCTCTGAGGAAACTTTGGATAGAGGTCACATTGTGTGCATTCATGTGTCACATAATATCGCCTCCATGCATCTAGACAAGCACGCAAATGAATTGTGGGGAATTGTAAGTCAAAAAGATATGATATGATTTTCCCATATGAATTTGAAGGGAAAAATATATAGTCAGTTTTGGATTAGTTTCATATTTGATTTTAATTTGATTTAATTCGAAATTTCCCACATTCTCCTTCCTGTCTTATACTTCAAGTTTCTCTGTTAATCCAGTCATAATTATAAGACACTTTCTCTCACTGACGTATTAAGAAAGCTAGTGTATGTTCAAAATAATATGTAATTATGCCGTATGATTATTCGATGAACATACCCTCCTATTAATTTGATTCAAGTTAATTAATTTTTTGAGAGACATTTTTCTTTAATGCACATGTTAATCCAGGATGGAGATTTGAATCAAAGGGGGATTATTTTTTAAGAAGTGAGCAAAACATCAGTGAGCATTCTGGCCAGGAGTGCGTCGTCCGTCTTCTCTGTCGTCCCGTCTTCCTGCCAGACTCTTCCTGCTATTGTGGTGGTTCTCTCACCTCGAGGTTCCGTCTGGAATCGGTCGCTGAGAGTATGAGGCCTCCGCTTCTTCTTTTAGATCTTTTACAGCTACTATTTTTGCTCCGTTCCGCTCTGTTCTTATCCAAAAGCAACAACGCCGATGTGGCCTGTATCCTCCACACCTGCTGTCTGTTTAGACCTGTGGCTTTGAATGCACCGCACAGACTCTGTATTTAATGGTGCCATGAATGTATGTTTGGGAACCTGTTCCTGTGTGTCCTCCCTCTTTATGGCGCTTATATACACACCCTACGAAATGGGCACCATATGTGTTTAGGATGACCCACTTTCTATAAAATAAGAATGGTATTTAATTGTATTGCCGCCTGTCTGCGTTGCTCACTTGGTGTTTTTGTGTTTTTCAGAGGCGAGTCTGGAGCAGGGAAAACGGAGAACACTAAGAAAGTCATACAGTATTTGGCTCACGTTGCCTCTTCGCACAAGGGCACTCTGGGTAGGAACAAAGAAGCTTTACAGGTACGTCGCTTCCGAGTGTGATTTAGGAGGGATATAATAAAGAGATTGAGGAGTTTGGTGGGATAATAGAAAGATAAGAAAGCTAAATGCTGCAAAGGGTTTTTGGAAGAAATGATTGCTTCCGATTACTGCAGTCACTGTTTAACAATCCTACAAATGAAGCTTTCTGTGAACCCACCTCTTCATATTTTCATATTTCATATCTCTCGCTGTGCTCCTAGTACGGGTTTCCGTACTATAAAGCATCTTTGTGCCTAATAAGAATATATCTTTCCTGCAACCCTTCCAACACTGCACCGCTCTAACCTCTGTAATTGAGTATCTGTGTAGGCCAAAAATAATAAGATAATCACCTGCTCAGCCTCCTGCCTTTGCATGCTGCTGCTTTTTCTACATTTTCTCTGCATTATTCTTCACCTTCCTTACTGCTGCCTTTTCCCCCCTCACCCTCCTCTCTCTCTGCGGTGGCCCCCTCTGTTTCTTGCATGTTTAGATGGACGGCTCTAGGTCCTTAACGAGAGGCAGCACTCTGGTGAATAGGGTGAGTTACTTCCATCTGTCTTGTCCTGTTGCTTCTCCTCCTGACAAACTCCTCCGCGACTCTCTCCGACTAACCGACAGTAACCTTAAAACACAACTGATATAGTGTATTTGCTTTTGCCTGTATTCCTTTTGTTGTTGTTGTTGTCTCATTTGTTGTTTTTGTTTGTTTATCCCATCCATATGTTCACCCATCATCAACCAATTCTTCTCCCCCCTAAAACTTCCATAACCCCCCCACACAATTCGCCAGAGTATGCAATATGTGAGTATGAAAGTATTCAGAAACCTTGGGGTCTGTGTAGGGGGCATCAACTTATAGAGCATTTTTTATAGAAAAAAAATCATGCAGTGCATAAGGCAGTTTTATTTTTCCTTTGAGTGTTCCAATGTCACCTCTCAGTGAAGCATGATGACGCCTCTCTGGGTCTCTAGTTGTGGCTCTGATCAGTGGACTTATGTTTGATTTCTTTTCTCCACTGGCTTGTAAATACCACAGGTATTTACGCACCTGTAGAAATGTGAAGTACCTCTTGTTGTAGTGGTGATTTCAATGCCATCAGTCGTATGATGTGTATGTATGCAAGTTGAGCGCGTTGAAAAGTGGGCGTGGTTGTAAGGTTGCAGCTATCCGTGTGTGTAGTGTAAACGATTATATGTGCAGTATACACAAAAAACACACTCCTGAGTTTCTTTTCCATGCGTGTCTGGCTTTAATTTGGGCTGGTTGACGTGTTCCTTGACAGTTTTGTGAGCACCCCCTGTAGCCAACTGTCTTGGTGTCTATCACCGGCTGCTGCTGCTGCTGCTGCATCAACAGCTGCTGCGTTGGCAATGCGACAACTGCAGTAATGCATTGCAGCGAGTTAAAATCAGCCAGTGTATAGCTTTTGTGTCCAAAGCTGCAGCTTTACTCCGCCCTTTTTGCTCTACAACAGTGGTTCTCAACCGACTCGTTAGATTCCAAAGATTGACATTAATAATGCAAGATACTAAATTATGAATAGATTTAATGTAAATCATTGTTGCCTTGTTATGAATTGCCTCTTTGATAATCACACGTGTTGATGTTGAGAATCATTTGTTTCTGCGTCTGGGAATGGCGTGTGTATCTGGGATGCAATTTTTTGAGCCCTAAGATGCACCCTTTCGTGCCCTTCAGTGAGAATGAGTCATGCAATTTTAAATTTAACACATCGGTAGTTACAGCAACGAAACAGAACGTGCAAATGGTGCATTTTAGCAGATCCTTTGCAGAGGTGTGTGTGAAGCTGATCTGGCCTATCCTGTGTGTCCAGGGTGAGCTAGAAAGACAGCTGCTGCAGGCCAATCCCATACTGGAGACCTTCGGCAACGCAAAGACGGTCAAGAATGACAATTCCTCCAGATTTGTAAGACCTGCCTCAATCGCTTTTTTTGTTCACATACACACCTGAACACGAGCATAAAATGACTTTTCCTCCCTCAGGGTAAATTCATCCGCATTAATTTTGACGTGGCGGGATACATCGTTGGTGCCAACATTGAAACCTGTATCCTTTTTACATGAAATAAGGATTTTTTGCACAGTTATTACCAGTTTCATCATTGACTAGGTAACTCTTATTGTGTCCCTCTTGTTTATCTGCAGAGATGCGCAAAGAAAATCCCCATTGCACTGCAGGCAGTTCTGATAAAATGGCTCATTTATTACTTTATGACATGAAACAAGATATCAGGCAGTACATGTCCATGACTTGTAAATCCAGACCTCTTGGAAAAGTCCCGGGCCACCCGTCAGGCCAAAGACGAGAGGACATTCCACATCTTTTACCAGTTGTTGTGTGGAGCTTCAGATGAAACAAGAGGTGAGTGAAAGGAGGTCAACTGTCATGAAATGTTCATACAACATACTGAAAGCAATGTGGGAAAACATACATAGAGATATTTTTACCAATGACATTTTCCTGTTTTTTGTACTTAAATCAGTGTTCCTCTTCCACTCTTTTCTCCATCCATAGCTGACCTGCTCTTAGGAACTGCTGATGAATACCGTTTCCTCAGTGGAGGATCCATCCCTGTTCCTGGTCAGAGCGATTCAGAGAACTTCACCCAGACGATGGACTCGATGGGAATCATGGGCTTCACCCCCGAGGAGTTGTTATGTAAGACCGATTGATGTGGAAAAGAGGAGGAAGGTAGTTTGTCTCCTGCACGTTTTGTGTTTGCAGTAAATCACCCGCCCTCTCCCCGTCTTCCTTCCCCACAGCCATGCTGAAGGTGATCTCCGCTGTGCTCCAGTTTGGCAACATTTCCTTCACGAAAGAGAAGAATCAGGACCAGGCGTCCATGCCCGACAACACAGCCGCTCAGAAACTGTGCCATCTGCTGGGCATCAACGTGCTGGAGTTCACCCGTGCCATCCTCACCCCGAGAATCAAAGTGGGTCGAGAGTATGTGCAGAAGGCCCAGACTAAAGAGCAGGTAACAAACATTTATGTGGCTTGGATGTATGTGTGTGCATGTGTCAGCTGTCTCTTTGGATGTATCTTAACACTACACAACACTACTCTCCTCCAGGCTGACTTTGCTGTGGAGGCGTTGGCCAAGGCCACGTATGAGCGTCTGTTCAGATGGTTGGTGCACAGGATCAACAGAGCTCTGGACCGCAGACAGCGACAGGGAGCCTCCTTCATCGGCATCCTCGACATTGCCGGATTTGAGATCTTCCAGGTTTGTTCACGTGTTTCATGCACCTTATCTGCTCTAATTTCTACACGAGATTTGTTCTCCAGATGACCTGATGCGCACATGCTTCTGAATCGTTCCAAATCTGTCCCACTGCAGCTCAACTCCTTCGAGCAGCTGTGCATCAACTACACCAACGAGAAGCTGCAGCAGCTCTTCAACCACACCATGTTTATCCTGGAGCAGGAGGAGTATCAGCGGGAGGGCATCGAGTGGAACTTTATTGACTTTGGCCTGGACTTGCAGCCCTGTATTGACCTCATCGAGAGACCAGTGCGTACACACACACACACTGAAACAGAGTGCTTTCCTGACAGGATCACAAATTATCACCTGTTAAGTAATGAGGAAAATGGATGCCAGGCTTCAGCGGGGGGTGCTTTCCATTCTGGACACACAAGCACAGATGTCTTTCATACACAGCCATGTTAGGTTATTTAATTAACATTTAATTTGCGCGCTTTTGTCTTTGTTAGGCTCACCCACCTGGTGTTCTGGCCCTGCTGGACGAGGAGTGCTGGTTCCCTCGTGCAACAGATCGTTCGTTTGTGGACAAGCTCTCCGGCGAGCAAGGCACCCATCCAAAATTCTTCAAATCAAAGCAGCCGCGCGGAGAGGCCGACTTCTCCATCATTCACTACGCTGGCAAGGTACCCCTTTATTTGTGTGCTTACTCAATGCCCGATGTCTTTTCCCCGGTCAAAGCAACAGAGTAAAATAAAGCCAAGCACCTCGCCGTGTTTTCCAGGTCGACTATAAGGCGGATGACTGGCTGGTGAAGAACATGGACCCTCTGAACGACAACGTGGCGTCTCTTGTTCACCAGTCATCCGATCATTTTGTCTCTGAGCTTTGGAAGGAAGGTGAGTCCTGAAACATTTCACAGTGGAAAAGTTTGGGGTGAAGACAAATGTTTTTTATTTTGATGCTTCTTGGTGAAAAATATACTAACTTAAGCGTTCTCTCTCCCTCTCTTTATCACACGACTACTATCTCTCTGCTGTCTGTCCCTGCATTTCTCTTCCTTCTTGTTCTCTCCTGTGTTTCCCTGCTGTTTTTCCCTTTTGGCTGATTTTCTGTTCTCTTGGGCTCCTTCGTTGACTCCTCCTTCATCCTGCATCAGATATTCAAACTCTTCCTCGTGTGTACTTCTTTGACTCCTATGCCACACTACAGGCTAATGGCAACGACAGTAGGTTTTTCTCCCCCCTCTTGTGTGTGACAATCGCATTCTTCACTCCCACTTCTGCTCACATCACCGCCTTGTTTTCTGTCTGCCCTGTTTTCTGAGTGTAGTGCGTGTTGCAGGGCATTGTTTTTGGCACTGTTAGTTTTTAATTAGTAATATTTGTGCTGTGACCTCAACCGTACATGTTGTAACAACTCGTCCCATTGTAGCTCTCTTTGCTCTTTCAACGGTTTTAGTGTTGCTCGGTGTGATGTAGCATTTCCCATTTTCACACAAAGAATTCACTTTGGCTCCATATAGATTCAACTTTCTTAAAGTAGCAGCATGGTCATGATTAGTCTCGAGAGCAGCATTCTGGATCACATCAAAGATGCGCACAGTTGAACAGTGTTGGACAGCAAATGTGATCCTGAATAAGCTCAAGAGATACAAGATATTGTGTTACTAACATTAAATTGAGTAGCTAAGAACAGACCTTTTTGTGGTTTTGAAAAGTAGATTTTGTGCAGTTTGTTCGGCATGCCTGTCTCGACCTGTGCACAGCAAACAGGTTAAGCTAGAAAAACTTAACCTGTGATGCACACACACCGCCTCAATCATGTCTGCCCGTATGGATGAAATGTCCCCTGGTATTGGCTTGAAAAACAAACAATACCACCAGCCTCAAAGCAAGAATCGACCATCTGATATCTCTTCCCCCCTCCGAGCCTTGATAGCAGATCATTTTTCCACCATTATTCCATAGCATCAACATGCTAAATGGATGCTGGCAGATACTCACTTGAACAAACTGCTGCCGAAACTGACACCCTGTCTGCGCTTTCCTCCAGTGGACCGGATCGTGGGCTTGGACCAGGTGTCGTCGGGGGACAACAGCGGGCCGGTCACGTTCGGAGCGGCCGGACTCAAGACAAAGAAGGGAATGTTCAGGACCGTGGGTCAGCTCTACAAGGAGTCCCTGGCGAAGCTGATGGCCACGCTGAGGAACACCAACCCCAACTTCCTCCGCTGCATCATCCCCAACCATGAGAAGAGGGTGAGGCAGGACTGGGGAAACCTAAAACCGAGAAGCACACGTGTTTATAGATGTGTTAACTTGTCTTCCTTTTTTTTGCTCAGGCTGGTAAGCTGTCGCCCCACCTGGTTTTGGACCAACTGAGGTGTAACGGGGTCCTTGAGGGAATCCGTATCTGCAGACAAGGCTTCCCTAACCGCATCCCCTTCCAGGAGTTTAGACAGAGGTGTGTGTGTGTGTTTGTGGAGGAGACCGGACAGACTCCAGCCAACAACCCTTCATAGCCATCTGGCCCTTTCTCTTTCATGCTCTCTCGCTCTCCCACACACGTTGCTCAAGCGCTTCCTGGCACCTGTTAATGACTGTTTTAACACATAATGCTTAGAAGTCACAACGATTAAAATGCGTTTTACTCCCAGATATGAGATCCTGACTCCAAACGCGATTCCTCGCACCTTCATGGATGGCAAACAGGCATCAGAACTTATGGTGAGTCACTTTTCAGCAGCTTTAAGAGCACATGTGTATTCATAATAAGTCAAATGGTGGTGTGATCAAATGCTTTTCCGTGCTCAGATCAATGCTTTGGAGCTGGACCACAACCTGTTCCGGGTGGGTCAGAGTAAAGTCTTCTTCAGAGCCGGAGTCCTGGCTCACCTGGAAGAGGAGAGAGACCTCAAGATCACAGACACCATCATACGTTTCCAAAGTAACGCCAGAGGCTACCTCGCACGCAAGTAAGAAAAATGCTGGAGCGCAAACATTAGCAGATTTACGATATTGTCAAACTATAGTCAGTCGAACTAAAAAACAAACAGACAAAAACCCAGAAACAAAACAGTACCCACAGTCGAGGATTCTCCCAAAGGTGACTGTAGAATCCAAAACAAATTGGCAGGTTTTTGGCGTGGCTTTGAGCTTCCTGTTAATCACTGTGAAGAATTAATGGGATTTATTGCGGAAACAAGTGATCATAGTAATTATAGCACAAGTGTGAGTAAGGATCAAAAGAGAAATATCTGTTGACACTTATTTTTGTCACCTGTGAGGAGATTATTAGTTGACAAAAGTGTTCAACACTCCCAATACTTAACATCATTTAATTATTTTGACTGCAGAGATGATGCACCACTCTGAATCATTTCCTGCTAACTGCTTGTGTGTCTTTGTTGATTTATTGTGGCACTTTGATCATCCCGTAGGGCCTTTTTCAAGAAGCAGCAGCAGCTCAGTGCCCTGAGGGTGATGCAGAGGAACTGTGCTGCTTACCTCAAACTCAGGAACTGGCAGTGGTGGCGACTTTTCACAAAGGTACCATGTCTAAATTGATTTCAAATACGTAAGAGTCACTTCTTTGTAGCTGATCATGGGCAAATGTCACAAGTGATAAATGACTCATGGTACTAAGTGAGTCTTACACAACGACCCCTGACCCCTCCCAGGTTAAGCCTTTGCTGCAAGTGACCCGGCAGGATGAGGAGATCCAGGTCAGGGAGACAGAACTGGCCAAGGCAAAGGACAAACTCACCCGAGTGGAGCAGGACTTCACTGAGCTGGACCGAAAACACGCTCAGGTAAACAAACCTCCACTTTGTTCGCTGGCCTTTCCCCCTCTGCGCCCTCCGCCATCCCCACCTACACAGAAATCCATCTGCTCTGACGCTGAATCAGTTGCGCATTCATTATTCCGCCTCCTCCTTCCGTCACATTCTAGCTGATTGAGGAGAAGGCGGTGCTGGCTGACCAGCTGCAGGCCGAGGCAGAGCTCTTTGCCGAGGCAGAGGAGATGAGGGCCAGGTTGGCCAACCGCAAGCAGGAGCTGGAGGAGGTGCTGGGCGAGCTTGAGACACGACTGGAGGAAGAGGAGGAGAGAGGTGTCCAGATGACCAATGAGAAGAAGAGGATGCAGCAGAACATACAGGTTCGGAGGTTCAGTGGCATCATGCACCAATATGTCAACAGAAAATAAAACCGACACTGCTCTTTTTTATCACAGATGTTATATCATAAAAAGATATGGCCTGTCCTTGTCCTAACACATTATTTCTGTTTTCCAGGATCTGGAAGAGCAGTTAGAGGAGGAAGAAAGTGCCAGACAGCGCCTCCTGCTGGAGAAGGTTACCTTGGAAACCAAAGTTAAAAGTCTGGAAACTGACTTTCACAGCACAGTGGAGCAGAGAGACAGATTTTCCAAGGTGTTTATCGCAATAAACTTTAATCAATATATCCAGTATTACATGTGGTCTCAACTCAATTTTGGATACATATTGTACACCGTCACATCGCACTCACATACTGCATTAGTGTTTATATACATCTTTTCCAAGTTTCACGAACTTTTCCACTACTTTGCCTTTTCATCTTTGCAGGAGAAGAAGCAGCTGGAGGAGCGGCTGAGTGAGGTGACCGACCAGCTAACTGAGGAAGAGGAGAAAAGCAAAAGTCTGAACAAACTCAAAAACAAACAGGAGGCCATCATCGCTGACCTCGAGGGTAAAACACCCGATGTTATGCCAAGTTATCAGATGAGCATCTACATCTGATGGTCACAACACGAATATATATATCGCTTTACATTCTCTCAAAAACAATTCTGAAATGCACATTAAATATATGATACATAATGAATGGAGCCCTAGCTTGTCTAAAAACCTATTTTAGCATAGGAACCAATTCACATGCTGATGTCTCATTCTAGACTGTTTTATCACAATGCAGAGCGCCTGAAGCGAGAGGAGCAAGGTCGCATGGAGCAGGAGAAGTGGAGGAGGAGGATGGAGAACGAGTCCGTGGAGGCACAAGAGCAGCTGTCCGACCTGGGCATGCTTTCCGCTGAGCTACGGGGCAGTCTCACACAGAAAGAAAAAGAAATCACCACGCTGCAGGGCCGGTGAGACACAAACACACATATAACTGTGATTTACGAGCACAAATGAAGACGACAAAACAAGCAACGTTCTTCTGCCTCCCATCAGGTTGGAGGAAGAAGGAATGCGGCGTGCAGAAGCTCAGAGGTCCCTGAGGGAGGCGATGTCCCAGGTGTCGGAGCTGAAGGAGGAAGTGGAGAATGAGCGTGGGATGAGAGAGAGAGCGGAGAAGCAGAGGCGGGACCTCGGGGAGGAGCTGGAGGCTTTGAGAACGGAGCTGGCAGACACTCTGGACACCACCGCTGCCCAGCAGGAGCTCAGGTAAACCCAATCTCTGCCCCACCATTAACGGGGTATCTGTGGGGTCTTGTGAGATCAATTTGGGGGAAATTAAGACCCTTGAAAAGTATTAAAAAGTCTTATCACCACCTTATGAGGGCTTACATTTTTGAAGGCATTCTTCTGAATAAGCTGTCAATGGAGTTTGAGTCCAAAAAAACATTGCAAAAGTGTGCGAGTAACTGGTAACATAAAAAAAAACTATACAATTATGGGTGCAATCTATAGTCTTTATCTTAAACTAAAACTGTTAAGTTAAAGGTCTCACTGATGGAAACAATTATAGCTTGAAGTGGTGGTGAGGTATTAAAAAATGATGAGAAGTTCTTGAAAAAGTCTTAAAAAGGTATTGAAATGAATTGCAAGATTCCTGTATATACCCTGATTAAAATCAGCCAGTAAGATGCAAAAACGTTCCGCCCCCTCTCCTATCTGTTCAGATCTCGTCGAGAGACAGAGTTAAATGACCTCCAGCGATGCGTGGAAGAAGAGACTCGCCGCCATGAGGTCCAACTGTCCGAGCTCAGGGTCAAGCACAGTGCTGCTATCGACAACCTCCAGGAGCAGCTGGACAATAGCAAACGGGTAAGAGGAAGATAGCTCATGCCCTGGAGACCCATGCAGACACAGACAGAGACCCCCCCCCCTCACCTGATATGTGTCTCCTTCAGGCGCGTCAGTCCTTGGAGAAAGCCAAAGTGGTGTTGGAGGAGGAGCGGCAGAGTTTGACGGGCGAGCTCAAGAGCCTCCAAGCGAGCCGCACCGAGACCGACAGAGGTCGCAAGAGGGCCGAGAGTCAGCTTCAGGAGCTGACCGCCCGTCTGGGTCAGGCCGACAGGGAGCGAGAGGACAGAGAGGAGCGAGTGCACAAGCTGCAGGTGCGAAAGACAAGCTTCGATCTGTTGAATTTATGTATTTAATTACTTCTGGTTTCCTCAGTGTTTTGACAATAGAGTTGGTCCTTTCCTTTCAGTGTGAGATTGAGTCTCTGTCCTCCAACCTGTCCACCTCCGATACCAAATCCCTCCGTCTCACTAAAGAGGTCAGCAGCCTGGAGAACCAGCTGCATGACTCACAGGTAACAACAAACACTGATGTTCGCGTTTGCTTACGTAGCTGCGGTCATTTCGAGGTGGAGAGCGGCATCGGTTTCGGTTCACATTTTGTTCTCTCTCTCAGGAACTGCTCCAGGAGGAGACTCGTCAGAAGTTGGCACTGGGGTCAAGGGTGCGAGGGCTGGAGGAGGAGAGGAATGGTCTGATGGAGAGACTGGAGGAGGAAGAGGAGAGAGCCAAAGAGCTGAGCCGGCAGATCCAGACTCACACCCAGCAGGTACAAGAGAGACCCACAGTACTTTGAATCGATCTGCTCTCCATTTTGGTGGTTTTTAGTTGAGTTGAAAAATTCGGTAAGTATGCATTCTGGTTTGCTGATATATCAGTCCAATATCAGCAAAAAAACGAGTATTGGGTTATATCAGCCTGCATCTAAAATCTCTGATATAGTGTATTGAGGTTATTTTTCAGGGTCGTCTAATTTATTTTTTATTTATTTTATTCAATTGTAGAATATTCTTATGTTTAAGGTTAAAATGTATGTAACTCACTGGTTGATAATAAATGGGTCAGTTTTTCTCATACCCACTGTTGCTGACAATTGTTCTCTGTTTGAGTAATATCACTTGATCAAGCCTTTTCTAACATTCCATACTACAAAATAAGTCATAA
>CAESWR010000118.1:1471826-1485990 GCA_903171835.1 Mullus surmuletus | reverse complement strand
CCCGCTTCACCCTTGGCACCCTGGTGCGCATCGCGTCTCTCCGATCCTACAAGGGTCGCCTGTCCTACCTCCCTCCCTCCATCGTCCCCACGTCCCCCGATGCCACGCCCCCACCACCGAGGCGACCGCTGTCCCGCAGTATCACGGAAGGCCTGGAGGGCTTCTGCAGAACACCCATCCACCGCACCTGCTCTGACATGGGCATCAGCGAGCAGCGGAGCCTGCGCAGGGGCGACGGAGAGCGGGAGAAAGAGGAGCGGCAGAGAGAGAGGGATAGGAGAAGGGAGAGGGTCCGGGGAACGGGCGTGGTGAGGGCCAGCAGCCTGATGGAGGACCGGGAGAAGGAGAGGGAGGGGGAGGTTGAGATGGAGGCGGAGGAGGAGAGGGAGGGGGGCTGTTCTGAGAGGTCGGGCACCAGTTCGGAGTCAAACGAAAGGGACGATTGTAACATGGGAAGGGAAGAGAGGCTGGCGGGGATCAAGGACGAAAGGGAAGAGGAGGGACAGGTAGAGCAGGACTCCAGCGAGATGGAGGAGGAGGAGCGGGGGAGGGATGGGGAGGGCAGCAGCGGCTGCGTGGAGGGGGTCCTGCAGGCCCGGGAGCTCGGGGACGGCTTCGGCGTGGACATCGGGCGCGAGGCAGACGAGGAGCAGGAGGGTTGTTTCACGTACCAAGACGGCGTCCAGGAGGCCAGACAGACGCTGAGGAAGAACTCGGCCCCTTCCAGCCAGATCGCCAACGCTCTCTTCAGCCAGCCTCTCAGCCGGGAAGCCGACACAGACTCCACCCCCTCGTACGGCGTGGAGGACATGGACCTGAACGGAACCTACTACCAGAAAGAGCCCTATCCGCTGGAGGTGGGCCGCGAGCGCTCTCTCACCATCTCCTCTCCCTTCCGTCACTCCCCATTCTCCTACAAGCCCAGAACTGTGGACCAAAACCAGAACGCCACCCGGCCGCGGCCCCTCTCGCTCCTCCAGCACTCCCACTCAAACTCCCTGCCACCTAAACTCCCCTCCCTCTCGCTCTCCCTCTCCCCCACACCGCCATCCTCGCCTTCCTGCGCCTCCCCACACTCCTCATCCTACCTCGCCCCGCGCCCCAACACCCCGAGTTCTACCTCACCCTCCCCGTGTTTACGCACACCGTCTTCATCGTTTAACTTTGACATTGCCGAGCCAGCAGGACCCCTTAAGAACCGCCCCTTTGTCTCATTGCCTTCAAATCTCCCAAGGGATGACTTGTTACCCCCCCTCGATCAGCCCCTTCCCACCAGAGACTGGGTGACTATAGAAGGGGACTTTGTCCTGGTCCTGGCCCTCTATCAGTCCCACCTCGGAGCCGATCTCCACGCCGCCCCCCAGGCCAGGTTTGACGACGGACTGATCCACTTGACATTTGTGCGAGCGGGGATATCCAGAGCCACCTTGCTGAGACTATTCTTTGCCATGGAGAGAGGAACTCACCACTCGGTCAACTCGCCGTACGTAAGCCACGTCACCTGTCGCGCCTTCAGGCTGCAGCCTCTGTCGACACGCGGAACTCTCACCGTGGATGGAGAGCTGGTGCCGTACGGGCCGCTTCAGGCGCAGGTCAGTGAGAGGAAAAATGTTGCAGTCTGTGTGGTTCTGTTGGCTTGATTTGGATTGGTAGCACACAGGTGGTTACCCTGCCTGTGACAAATAATTGTGGCCTGACACCAGCAAAGTATTGAATAACAAATTTATATTGTATCCAACGAAATGACCTTTGTGAATAAATTAATTAAAGATGTAGGCACAATGGAATGCAAAGGTTTTCCATTTCTTGAAAGATGATGTTTTATTAATAATATTTTTAAATGGCAAAATATAGCAGTAATTGGTTGAAAAATGGTTGAATCCCTGTCATTAAAATGTCAAGAGTAGAAATGTTCTAATATGTCTGTTTGTTAGTTAATAGCACAAACACCTGTTTGTCAAACAGCTAAATTAGCCACAGCTACCAGATGACAGTTTTGCACTGGGTGTGTTACGCAAGTGGTCTCTAATCTGATGACTCTGAGAGCAGATATGAGGGTGGGCTGGTACAGAGCTTTGATGTTTCTCACAATGCAAAAACAAATTTTACAGTCCACTTTTAACCCATGGTTATCGTAATTAGTAACTGAGACTTATCATTGGCGTTAATTCATTTTTAATAATCTCACTTCATTCTGCAGGTTCATCCCTCCCTGGCTCGTCTCATCGTTGGTGACTCTGGAGTGAAGATTACCAGATTCTAATCAGGGATTGGTTGGGCTGATTGACAGCGTTCTACTGAATTATGTAATGTCCGTCACCATCTATACTCTAAGAGGAAGGTTGGAGGGGGCGGGGTTGGGGTTGGGGTGGGGTGGGGGGGGGCAGGGTGGGAGGGAGGGTTGGGGCATCAGAGAGACTTAAAATAGCCTGGATTGCAGAAACTGCTTTTCTGGGGTTTAATGAAAGGGATAACCCACCGAGCCATGCATCATTGGAGCAGGACTGCAGGGATTAATAGTGAATTTGAAAATGGATGAAAAATGCGCCTCATTGCACAGCTGTTGGATTACGCTCAGCGTAGCCTGAGAAGCATGAAAACTGCACAGCCTGAGATAACAAGAGGGAAGAACAATCGAATGTTTGTGGATTCTTTAGTGCAGATAGTGCATGTGTTGGATGTATACATAGTCGTATGCATGCAGAAAAGCACTACCTGTTGTTTGCCTTACAGTCAGATGGAGAGAAATTAGTTCACAGAAAATCGTTCTTAGACATGAAACGCTAAAAATAAATACACTGAGATTCACTTGGGATCCAACTAGAATTCATCCCAGATCTTCTGTCTTCCACCCGCCACCAGTGTTTGAGTGTAAATACTCCGTCCCTGCAAAGAATGCCTTATCTGCCACTGGATAGTGCAGGTGTAAATTTGTCCCCTTTTACTTATATAAAACCCCCTAAATCTTCTTAATCTTTATCCACCTACTAGATTGTTGATCCACTACATCAAAGCCAAGCTACGCTTATGTACTTAGACATGCCAGGAGACTCTATAAGCACGCTACTCTTCACTAGTTTAAGCATCAGTGGAGACGAATGTGGATGTGAGTAAACTGAAATGACCATTCTGCTCATACAAGTGACTTAATGTACATCAGCCAGCTCAAGCTTTTCAGGGTCATCACATTAGAAGGAGCAATGACACTGTTGAACGGTGACCATTACTGACATTTTTACATAATCTTTCTCGTTTTCTTAGACCGCGGATGCACGATGATGTCAGTGATATCAGAGTTTGCAGCTTATTGAACATAAAGTTGTGTGAACAAAACAAGTTTGTCATTGGTTTTATACTGCTCGTTTTCAAGAAGTCTTTCTCACACATTTGCCCTTAAGCACTAATTTTATTTCTACAATATATCACTTTCTGTAAGTGTTCATCTTTGACATTATAAGAGGATGTTTACACGCCTCTGTCATAAGTAGTGCATTTATTTTGCACAATGACTTAAGTTGGAGCAGCACAGAAAACCATTGCATTACAATGCATTGAGGCTTTTAGATGCATCGAAAGAGCAACACAGAATTAGAATGTTTTGATATGGAAAAAATGCCTTAGTCTAAAAATGGAACATTGAATTCCTAATCGGAGAGAGATTAAATTTCTCAATTTGCACATTTTTAAAGGAAGCCAGTCTTCTGACAGAATCACTTAAAATCTCGCAATGACAACAAACTTGTAGAAAGAAGCAACACTAAAATCTAGCTGCTCTATTATCATGTCAGATGCTCGATCAAGAGATAAACGGCACATTTTACTGCGTATTAATGACTGACAAAAATCATGGTGAGATATTAGCCAGCTGTGAAGCCAATCCGGGGAATTCTGCTTTAAATATAAAGAATATGAAATATATTTCCAAGAAAAATCAAATGGTGATAGCGATCTACTAGAAAGAGACAACAACAGAAAAACCTGCTGATATACTTGGCCGGGCACTGGATGAATCATTACCATTTGCAGTGTATCAATCACCGAGATTGTATGTCAACTGCTTGGGTCATCGGCATACTGTATGTCTTAGTCATGTCTGGATAAATCAACACCTTTGTATAAAAAGCCTGTAAATCTTGTCTGTTGATCCTAAACCTGACGGCAGAAAACCTTTGCTGCTATTTTTGGTTGTTGTCTTTTTTTTTCCTTTTGAGCAACTTGGCAGCAATAGAAACTGAGTATATTTTGCATCTTGAATTCTTACATCACCAAATAGAATCTTTACACAATTGGGTTTTGTTCAAATGAGAACAGAAGAGATTATGGTGGTTGCTGATTATGACAGTTTTACCGTCCTGAATATTTTGTTGCCTGGACCATGAACCATGGTGTCATAAAACTATTTGATTAGACAATGCTGTGTTATCACACCTCAATTGATAATGCCATTAAGATGTCTGTAGTGGACTGCTTGTAATGAATTTGCAATTATTACTAAAATGATGAAATATATACAAATACAATGTACAGTTCATAGTTATATGGTTTTGAAATAAATAAATGTAACTTGATAAGTTTGTCTGGAGCAAATCTACTGTACTTCTGTCTCATACCTCCGATCTGTTCATGTGATGAAGAGAGGTAAGTTGCTTTTATCAGCGGCATTGGCATTGTTTTAACTACTGCCCATAAAAACAAAGAATAGTTTGTACCCAACACAATCAGACACCGTATATTAATAAAGAAAGAATATAAGTGATGAAATTTCCACGATTTACTACTTTCTCACCTCTCTTGCCTCCTCTTAAACACTCACAAGTTTGTGACGCTGTAGCAGTTTAGCACCTCGAGTTACAGACGGCAACATTAGAACCGTGTAGTACTACAGAAAAATCTTATGAATACAAACACTGCATGGAAACACAGGAGAGTAAGTCTGATGTGGAACCAGAGTGGATAAACTTTGTTGACCGATGAATATGTAAAGGGATAAAATTATAGATAAACTGTACACCTCTATTTATGTTTTCTTAACTCCATGGTACATCAAACCGTTAATGTAATATGTGATGTGAATATCTATTCGTGACTGAGAAACTGTGATGATCATGTATTTTTTTCTCCCCAGCTTTATTATTCTGCTATGTTGGACAAATAATCCAAATAATAATAATTATAATAATTAATAATTATTTATACACTATTTTATTATATTTGTTTATTTTTATTTTTTTAAATTATATTTATATTATAATACATTATTATTAATAATAATTATAGACTAGGACATACATGTGTGATTCTTTTCATTTACTAAAGACTCATTAATATTCACTCATTCTTGACACTAAATATTGACGCCACTGAAAACCCCCCTTATTCTGAAAATCAACTGACCGGAAGTAGACTCCTCGACAGCCAGACACCGCTTCCGGTGTCGCCACCTTCTTTGTCTCCGGCCCAACATTTCTCCACCAGGGATTGCCTTTCCCCCCCGCAGTCACCTGAGAGGATATATTCACACATATATCCGTTATTTATTTCCGATATTGAATGACCGTCGACTCTGAAATATTTATGCCTAAAAGCAAAGCGCCAAAGATGGATGAGCTGGACTACAGTAAGTGAGGGAGGGCTCGTCTTCCGCCGCGCTAGCCGCCGGAGCTAGTGGTTCCGACCACCGGCTCAGGTGTGACAGTCAGCTCACACAGCGACCGTCCACATGGGAAGTCGGTGACGGCGGGTGGTCTTGTCGTGTCCTGTGTCGGTCTCTGTGACGTGGGGACCCTTGTGTCGGTCACTATCCGGCATTAGCTTCGTCTGTATTGATTGTGCTGCTGCTGCTGAGACCCGCGGAGGGATCTGCAGGGTTTGTGTGTGTGAAAAAAGCTGCACTGCTGATGCTTTTTGACGCCCTGCAGTCTTGTATGTTGGGTTTATGGAGGAAAAGGGGGGGTGGGGGGGGGGGAAGGGGGGGTCTGCTCCTGTTCCTGTGTGAGTCGGTTCATGCCAGCTGTGGGCGTGGTTGTTGTGGTGGAGGGCAGCTGTTTAGTGTGCTGCGGCCGTCAGCCTCCGCTCCTGCAGTCACGCTTGTGTTATGATGGGGGGAGAAAATAGGGCGGTGTTGAAATGCTCTGCTTCACCTAAATGGGTTTTTTTTTTAGCCCAGGACTGAGGAGAGCATGCTGTGAGTGTGATGGGTTTTGCGCAGAGGAGGAGGAGGAGGTGGTTGAGCCAAAGGTGGATGAAGGCCTGAGACGTCTTAAGTGAAAGCTCGGGTTCTTTGTGGCACAAACTGAAAGGGAAAGTGTGGGAAATGGCTTTGATTCGGACAAGGAGACGGACCGAAGAAGATGTGTGCTTTTAATGGACTGCAGTTGAGATGATGATTGACGCTGGCAGCAGGGAAATGATAATAATAAAGAATATAAGTGAGTTCAAACGATCCAACTGTGGTGGAAGAAAACATCACATCTCCCAGCTGGCAAAATTCTAAATTATTAGGGGTGATATCAGTCCGATATCAGTTTTTTTTTAAAAGTAGCGGCCAGCATCTAAAATCGCCGGTATCAATCAATTGCACAATATTCTTATGTTTAAGGTTTAAATTGATAAATGGGTCAGTTTTTCTGGGTCAGATCTTGGCTGTTGGAGTAAAAAAACACACCCGACAACAACACCACTATTTTCACTGCTGAACCAGTCAGACTAATTGTTTATTGGAACGCGTGCGGCATCACATGGCCTTTATTTGCCTGAGCAACTGGCAGTTGAAAGTAAGAAATACACGCGCCACAATCTAATCAAGAACATTTCCAGGATTCTAAAAAAGCTGAGTGTTTTATCATGAGTATCTCACAGTTGTTCAATTTAACAGCAGGAAGCTTCTCAGAAAGTGTTAATGTTGTTTATGTTTGTTTTTTTTCAAGCTTTGTATAATAAATGTCTTCACTAAGTCCAACTCAACCCTAGCTAGCGCTCTAACCTGTGTATCCTAGCAACACGTTGCTGGACACCTGGCTATTCGAGGTCCCCCCCCTATTGATCGATTAAAGGTGTTTCAAGGTTGTTGAAGGACCTTGAAAGTTGGTGTGGAGAGTCAAGGAGTGAAGAATGTGCAACTTTATTGTTTGGGAGGATTTGAGGGATGAAATCCATGAGGCTGTGACGCCTCCTCATCGAATTTTTTGTCACATTGTTTCTTCATCAGCATGCCAAACAGTCTGCGTGGAAGTTTTTTTTAAGACAGCGAGTCATGTTTTACTTTCCCACTTTCTCCCCTCCTTTCCATTGTTGCATTGGCATAAGGACTTTGTCATAGCTAATCTTAGCAACAATGCCACCGGCTAATTTTAAAAATAGTCGCATTTTATGACTTTCTTTCTGCCATTATGAACGACAGCTCTGGCCTCTAATTGTTTTGGGCACCGTTAGTGATTGTTATATCTGCACAAGTAGTGGACTCATTCTTCCTTTCTTCCCTTGCAGTCCCAGTAGACCTGAGCCCAGAGGAGCGCTCTGAGCTAGAGGACATCCGTCGGAGGAAGGGCGTCCTGCTGCAGGAGATCCAGAGGCTGCGGGAGGAGCTACGGGAGGCGATTTTGGAGGTTGAGGGACTAGAAACCAGCACAGAGGGCAGGTGAGGGAGCCGCTCCTTTTTTTTTTGGGTCATAATACAAAAATCTGAATTCAGGTTGGGTAGAAAGATTCACTCATAAAATAGCCAAACTTACAGCTGTACAATATATCATTTGAGAATCGCCATCGCGACGTACGTGTGCGCAATAGTCACATCGCAAGTCCGGCAATGTAAGAGACAACCTGTTGTCATCTAATTTCAAGGGTACCTGACAAACACTGCGCGCTGTGATTCCACCAATCAAAATAGTTCTTTCTTCGTTGAAAAATGAGCAACAAAGAGAAAATCACTGAAAACGAAGACTTGCAGCATAACATTAAGTGCTATTCAAGTCATCTGCTGGAAGTTCCTGTATTTTTTCGTATCGCCATATATATCGCAGGGTTAAACAAAATCGCAATGTATATTTTTTCCAATATCAAGCAGCCCGAGTCAAACTGTTTATTATTTATCGCTCTTTTTGTATTCTGTGATTGACACTTTCACGCCTATATGCTGTTGGGGCACTGAAATGTCCTCATGGTGGGTTCAAAAAAGAACAAACTAACCTAACACAAACATATCAAATCCATTTATTATTAACTATCTAAGAGCAATGTAAATAACTGAAGAAATGGGAATGAAACAATTGTAATAGAAATGTTTTTTTTCTATCTGTGTTGGTTATAATTTGCCGGGTTCAGGATTATATCTGGGAAACCGGGCTTAATTATTGCGACATTTTCAGGAAAATCATGGAAAGCCATCATTGTTAAGATGTTTCAGTTCTATTGCTGCAGATGTGGTTCCTTCATACTTATCACTTCTTCTCACTTCCCCCCATTCTGCAGTAAAACTCTACAGAAAAGTAGGCATGTGGCGATGGGAAGGAAGAAGTTTAACATGGACCCCAAAAAGGTAAAACAAAACCTCAGTAATTACGCAGCTGTAATGTGTTTATGTGGCGATGCTGAGCGAATCCCCTCCCTCCATCCCTCCATCCCTCCCTCCCTGTAGGGCATCGTGTTCCTGGTGGAGAACGAGCTGCTCAGACACACCTCAGAGGACATCGCTCAGTTCCTCTACAAAGGCGAGGGTCTCAACAAGACCGCTATAGGCGATTACCTCGGGGAAAGGTGCTGGCTCTTTCCTTTTTCCTCACACATCAGCACCTTTTCTTTTTCCTTTTTTTGTTGTTAACACCAGTCTCTTTCTTTCGCCACAGAGACGACTTCAACATCAAAGTCCTCCAGGCCTTCGTCGACCTCCATGAGTTCACCGACCTCAACCTCGTCCAGGCCCTCAGGTGAGCTTTGTCCGTGCAGCCGCCTACTTTAATTTTCTCTTTAATGTGTTGAAACATGTTTTTTACCGGCATCCTGTTATTCCTCGATAAACAAAAACTCAAGAGTGGAAAGTCCCATTCAAAGGGAACAATGTGAGCAACAACACAGGAGAGCGGAGCGTTGGTGTGTGTGCTGCGTAGATCTGCTTCAGCTGCAGAATTTGCGCTCTCTGATTTGACGCCCCCCTCCGACCCGTCCTGCCCCCCCGCAGACAGTTCCTGTGGAGTTTCCGTTTGCCCGGCGAAGCCCAGAAGATCGACAGAATGATGGAGGCCTTTGCTCAGAGATACTGCCACTGCAACCCCGGCGTCTTCCAAAGCACCGGTACACACACACACACACACACACACACACACACACACACACACACACACACACACACACACACACACACACACCTCTGTGGTAATATGTATGTACTTATTCTAAGGGTTTTTGCTAAACCAGCCCCATAATTTGTTTCCATCCCGATTTCCCTCCACTGCAGACACATGTTATGTGCTGTCGTTCGCCATCATCATGCTGAACACCAGCCTCCACAACCCCAACGTGAGGGACAAACCCGGCGTGGACCGCTTCATCTCCATGAACCGAGGCATCAATGAAGGAGGGGACCTGCCCGAGGATCTGCTCAGAGTAGGAACATGTCCAAATTAATTGCCGCCAAAGAGATGTTGTCAAATGTCTGACGGCGGTTCAATTGTTTTTGCTCCAGAATCTCTACGAAAGCATCAAAAACGAGCCTTTCAAGATCCCCGAGGACGACGGCAACGACCTCACACACACCTTCTTCAACCCCGACAGAGAGGGCTGGCTGCTGAAGCTGGGTGAGACGCTCAGAGGAGGTCGCGGAGGTCGCGCGCTCGCCGCTCTCTTCCAAAGCTTCCATCTGTGACGAGCCTCCTGTCTGCGGTGTCGGCCTCCAGCCCGGAGCCGCAAACAGGAGCCTCGCCTCCTTGTGTGACGGGCAGCCGGGAGATCTGATTGACTTCTTCTGCATGGCGGGGCCTGTGATCTGTGTGTCACTAATATCATCTCTCCTCTTCCTCTCTTGTCCACTTGTCTCCCTCTAAATCTTCTGGTCCCTTTTGTGTCTCTGCTTCCTCCCTGCGATTTCCACCCTCTACTGCCGCTGCTTGTTTTCTCAGGAGGTATGTACTCGCTCGCACAGTGGAGAAGTCGCTAGTCGCCGTAGTTAGCTGTCAGAGTGTAAAGATTGTAGAGGACGGTGCCTTCAGCTTCCAGGCCTCAGCTCAGATGTTCCTCAGAGCTCACTCGCGGTCATGGCTGTGTTTCAGGGGGACGCGTGAAGACCTGGAAGAGGCGGTGGTTCATTCTCACAGACAACTGCCTATATTACTTTGAATACACCACAGTGAGTTCATTTAAAAAATCTTTATTAGGACTTTTAATCTCTGTTCCTCTGCTTTTCTGGGAGATCTCAAACTGTGTTCAGATGTTTTTAATTCAGTTCAACTCAAACAACTTTATTAGTCCCACTTGGGGCAGTGTAGGCATTAAAAGCAGCCGAGATGTTTTCATTACCTGTTCAAAAATAAGAAAAACAAATCTTGGCAGCTTGACTTTGGAATTAGGCTATTTTTTTGTGCACGCTTTGAATAAGATTGCAGCTTTCTTGCAGAAACAAGAGATGTACATATTTGTTCTCACTCTCGTGCTTCAATCTTTTTTGCTTATTTGCACATTAGACGTACAAAACATCAAAATAGGTAAAAAAAAGTTGGATGTTGTGCAGGAGAGATAGAAGCCAACAAATGGTCTACAAATTTAAAGAAATTGAAATAAATAGAAATACAAATTGTGCAACATCAGGAAGAAAAAACTAAAAAGGAAAATTGAAGAGCAGAAATTCATTATATGTAACAAATTAGATGCACTTAAAGAAACAAATGCCACAACCGTTTCACCTCAAAGTGTGTGTTTGGTCCTCAGGATAAGGAGCCCCGAGGTATCATACCCTTGGAGAATCTCAGCATCCGCGAAGTAGAAGACCCAAGAAAACCGGTGCGCTCACATTTCCGCTTTTTTTTTCAAAAAACAAAACGAATTCGGTAACAAGAGACGCGGCGACATGACCTCCACATTTCCGCCGTTTCCTCCCAACAGAACTGCTTTGAATTGTACATCCCCAACAACCGCGGCCAGCTGATCAAGGCCTGCAAGACGGAGGCCGACGGCAGAGTGGTGGAGGGCAACCACATGGTGTACCGCATCTCCGCCCCCACGCCCGAGGAGAAGGACGAGTGGATCCACAGTATCAAGTAAACAGCCACACCGGCGAGCTCGGGGGTCGGACCCCCTCGATGGGCCGCCCTCCTAACCGCCGCCTCTCTGTCGCCCCCTCCAGGTCCGCCGTCAGCGTGGACCCCTTCTACGAAATGCTCGCTGCCAGGAAGAAGCGTATATCGCTGAAGAAAAAGGAGGAGCAACCATAGATGACGCCCCCCACCTCGCTCCCCCTCCCCCGTCTTCCTTCTCCATGTCGATAAGTTCTCTCCCTCCTCCCTGATGAGGGGACGCCTTGCTTCTCCCCTTTCTTCCTCCAGACTTTTTCTTGGAAAGGCCGCACTTGGGAGCGACGAGCTCTCCGGGCCGCGGCTGCTTTCCGCTCTCTTGGTTCTCACACGTAACTGCTGTACTCAGCCCGACACGCCGCGCCGCCATCTTTCTTTTCTGTGTCTGAGGGCATGCTGGCACTGATGGAGCTCGTTCCACAAAAGTATCAGCCTGGAGGATCTTAACTCGCAGGCATTTCTTCACTATTGAGGGAAAAACGGGCTGATTGTTGTGAATCAGCTCGCACACGTTTGTCTATTGGCTTTTTAAGAATGTACAGCAGGCCGCTTCTAGAGCACGATCAAAGCTGAGCGTTTGTCTCCATCAGTGCGATTATGCTCTTTTCCGGGTTGGCATGCAGCTCCTTCTCACGGTACTTCAGTAAGATATTGCCTTTTCTCGTGCGACAAAATGTGAACTCACAATTCAAACACTACAGATTCGATTCCCGGCGACGCGCCGGGAGTGTCGGGGAATCGTATCTGCCGAGGCGCGCCCGTTTCTTCCTGTCGAGCTCTCTGGCTCTCACACACACACACACATGTTACTACTGTCTACACGTGCACCACGTTTACCATAGCGTCTGTTATTTTTCTATACAAGGTTTAAATGAGTAAGTCGGAGCTGATCCCTGCGCGGTTTTTGGTTTGAAGACCAAATTCGACGTCGCTGGAGAGTCAGCAGAGATGAAGATGGGTTACTTGGGTTCGGCAACAGATATTTTCTAACATGTTTCAGCAATAGCAGAGTAGAACACCGACACGAGTTGTCTACTGCCTCCATTCCGACGTATTGTTACAGCATGCCACAAAACACCTCCTTCCTGCTCAGATCAAACACTACAAGGGGTGTGTGTGTGTGTGTGTTTAATCATAACCGTCAGACGTTAAACTGTTAGACCGAGTCTGTCATTATAGTGAGTCTCAAGAAACCACGAAGGCAGCTCATTACAATGTATTTTTTTTGTAAATAGACGTTTAGCATATTTGTTAATGAAACACATAGAAAATAATTTAATTTATTCTTTTTTTTCTTCTGTTAAAATCCAAGTTTTTTGTACGAGCTACTGTAGGACCGCATGTTGATAAACCGAGGCGTTGTTCGTAGGTGCCGGCGCGTCGCTGATCATGCTAGTGCACTGATTTGAAAAGTGTTAGTGTTCCCTGTCGACTAGAGGAAGAGATAAAGAAGTTTTTTTTTTTTCCTTTTGCATAGATTATCCAGATTGATGATTATTTCTTCTGAAGGTATTGGAAATGTGATTTTACTCGGACCAAGTGAAGCACAAGCAGCGAACGTTCTCACAGTCTGTTAAACGAATATCCAGCCTTTGTTTACGTTACCGCCCGACGTCCAAGGAACACTAATAATTCATCGATTCATTATGTGACGGTGAGATTCTTTCAATGTAATGAATCAGTTACCATTTTAGATTTGTGTACTGATAGATCTGCTTGATATCCAGTTCAGTAAATTGTCCAGAGCATCATTGAAAATCAAACAATTTTAGACGTTAGGTGAAAAAAAAAAAAAAAATTTGCGCTACGATTAATTATCTACTGCACTTTATTGTATTTTAGCATTTTTGGAGAAAATGCTGTTATGACTGACAACACTCTGTAGCACCCTCCTCTGGTGAACACACTCACAGCAATATGCTTAAGGACAAACCATTTACTGTGCAGAAATATACCGACACCTTCTGGTCAGTCACCATTATAGCAGCAGCTGTTTCTGACCAGCCTGTACTGTAGTTAGATTTTTTAATTTTTTTTTTGCATCGTTTGGTTCACCTTGAATGAGGCTGTTTGGGGTCTTTTTTCTCTGTGATCGAAACCTTTAACGCAAGAAATCAGTCTTCTCTAAGAACACACAGAGGGTTGCCTCTCATTTCCACCGCTTCTTCCCAAAAGCATTAAACTGACAGGGGTCGTGTTGGTGCTCCTGAGTTTGCGCACATCGTACGACTGTTTGTAGGCCTCCAACTTCTGGGTATTTCTTGAAGTGCAAAGGTGCCAAAAATGATAATTGTTGGTGAAAACAAACATCAGTTTTAGTAACACAGCGCTGAAACTGAAAACAGATCAGACTGAAACTTGGCCTCTGTTTCCGGTTCCTTCGACCCCAGAGCCACCTCTTTTCAGAAAAAATGTGTTAATTTTGTATTTATTTATTTTTGTTTACTGTGAGATTAAGATGGATGGATCATCTGTAAATGTAGCAAAAGGAAAAAACCACAAGACATTGGTGCCAGTAAACTACTGTGTAATAATAAAAGGTAAACGGATAATTGGCTGCTGGATTTATTCCTTTTATTTGTTGTCTGACCAACACTTTCAGTTTCACATATAATAAATTAATACCCTTCATAAATCCACAACTCAAACAGGAGCACCATGTGTCCACACTGCACATCTGCTGTGTGTTTTAGAAGATTTTCTCATGAAATGAGATCCTAAAACAACATACACAATTTTATTTACATCATCATGACACGCTTCAAAGAAACATTAAACAATGTCAAAGTTCTAACTTGGCCAGAATTGTTTTCCTTTTTCCCTTTTATATATATACATACATACACAACATAATAAATGTACAATCAAGGCCAGATCATTTCAGAAAA
>CAESWR010000118.1:1415815-1429320 GCA_903171835.1 Mullus surmuletus | reverse complement strand
CCCCCCCCCCGTCTTTCGGTGGGTGGGTTTGAGTTAGAGAAGCTGTCAGATTTGATGACGTCATCCCCGTGCTCAAGGTGGGGACCGACCGATAGTGCACGCTCGGTAAGAGACGTATTATGCGTGTTATCTGGAGTCTAAAAATGTCACGGCGAAGGTGATGTGTTTACGGACTTACCATGCAAATCCAACTTAGTGTTTTTGACAGACACAGGGGCTGGACTCGTGGGCGCAGAGGTGCTCAACTCATTGGTCGGAGTTTCCTGTCGCGGAAAAAAAAAAAAGAAGATCAACACCTCTACACAAGCAGCTTCTCCGGCGGGCGAAGTGTCGTGAACGCACCTGATCAAAGAGATAAATGGTGACGTCGTCGAAGAAGGAGACGTTGCGCCCCCTGTCCCGCTCCCTGTCCACCGGCTCCCTGGGCGACTTCAGCAGGCTCCTCAGGCCCACGCGTTTGTCCACGTCGGTCTCCGTGACCACGATGACCCGCCGGGAGCTCTCGTCCTCCTGCTCGTCCTCGTCCTCCTCGTCGGGGTCGCTTCCCGGGGACAGGCCTCTCCGTCGCCCGATGCGGTTGCCGATTGCTCCGTCCCCGAAGCCTCCTTTGCCGGTCGGGGTGAGGGGGAGGGTGAGAGCCAGAGGGGGGAGGGCGAGAGACAGACGGGCCAGTTTTGCTGTAAGACGGATAAAAAAAAAAAATCCCCACCCATTAGACATTTCTTCATTCAAAAAATCTGAACTATCCCTTTAATAAGGCTTAAAGGAATAGTTCAGATTTTTTGACATGAAGTTTTATGAGATCCTCACCATCAGTATCGTTCATCGGCAGTGACACCCCCACTGCGTCCCTTAGGCAGAGTTCTGGCCCGGTTTCAGTGTTGCAGAAAGTAGTTCCGTCTAGTTGCAGGGCTCTATTTTCCCTCCCTTCGTATCACTGCGCACACCATCATCAGCTGTTTTACATGCTCGGTAGGAGACCGCTGCAATGCGTCTTCTCTCGTATCACAGCGGTCTCCTTCCGCCTCCATCAGCTGATGGAAACGTGCGCACGGTGATACAAACAGAGGGAAAATAGTGCCGGGTGATTGCGAGGTTGGACTTTTTTGAGGCCAAGAATTCGTGATTCAAATGGATTACTCTTTTCAACGCATGTTGTTTGTTGTAGCAAAATGCTTTATCCGTGTGACCCCGGCAACTAGACGGAACTGGATTAGACTGCAACACCGAAACCGGGCCGGAACTCCTCAGTGGGGGAAAAGTCACTGCTGATGAATGACACTGATGGTGAGGATCTCATACAACTTCATGTCAAAAAATCGGAACTATCCCCTTAAGTCACTTTGTGATCGAAGCCTTCATGAGCCGATGTTACGCATCCCCCCCCCCCGACCCAGAGTTACCTTTCATGGCCTGGTTTGGGGTGGGCTGAGGCGTCGTCACCTCGGGCTGTTCGATCACAGTGAGCGGCTCGGCTTTCGTCTCGTCTGGCTCGGCGTCGGGCTGCACGCCGGGGAGACTTTCCTCTTCTGCTTGGCTGAAACAAACAACGACGGAACTGATTCAAACAGTTAGACAAAAGGCGTCAACAACACATTTCCTCTGTTTCTCTCAGATCCTCTGCTTTTATTTGGTTTTGAGTTATTCTTTATGAGATTTCTGCTGCGGTCCTGGTGCACCGAGGGGGAATTTCGACCCACCTTTGTGCTGTTCAAACAAAAGTAATATTACATTTGAACCATTCAAATGTTTTCTATTGTCATTCTGGTTCATCCACAGACAGAAAGAACTAACAACAGTGCCGATTCTTGCTCAAATTAAATCCTCTTTCTTTAATTGTCAGCCAAATCTGAAAACAAGTGTGAAATCAAAGTGTGAATAATAAAAATACCATTTGACAGTGTTTTTGTTAGGCATGCTTAATCACAGTCACACGCTGTAGCACTGATAAATCCAAATCTCAAACAAAAAATGTACTTGCATCTCTGCTCAGGCTAATGTTAAAAAGCAATTTAATCTCCCTAGTGGAGTTAAATATGAAGCGCTACGCATTTTGACCATTACTTTTTCATTTCTTTAACTTGTTTGAGCACTGAAAGTAAAAATGCCTTTGCTCGTCCTACACTGAAATGACAGCCGACATTTCATAAAGAGTAATTCTTTGGGGCGATGCAAAAGTTACCGTGAAAGTACACACGCGTTTCTCAGTGTCGCCCCTTCGTACCTTTCATCCTCTTTTTGTTCTTTCACGGTGACCAGCTCGCTGCTGCTCTCTGTCATTTGTTCTCCCCAGGGCCGAAGTGTCACCGTGTCTTTGATGGTGGCTCCCCAAAGCACATTCGTCTTCACGTTTTCACTGAGGGAGAACTGCAGCCGTTCCTCACACACCTGCAAACAAGCAAAAACCCAAAACACAACACAGGGATGAAATACGCACGCGAACAAGGGGCCTCGAGCGGCGTTTAAATGAACACAAAGCCGAGAGCGTTCACCTGCATCATGAGGCCGTTCTTGGTGGTCATCTTGGACAGCGTTGCCTGGTCTTTGGAGTCTGATGTTGACCTCAGCGAGTTGTTGCTCTCCTCCTCTTGGGAGTTGAGGATCATGCGTGGTTCCAGCTCCACCACCTTATCATCAGAAATCCTGTCCACCTCGAGGTCGTTCTGGCTCTCCATTGGAGAAGAAGAGCCACCTTCCTCATCTTCACCCACGCTATTGCTTTTCGGCTCTGGTGATTTCTTCAGCGACTCCAGAAGCTCGAGGTTCCCCAGGAACAGGTCTCCCAGTGCGTCCTCCTCGTCCCCAGATATGCAACACAGTTGTTCCAGCTTTTCAAAGTCCTCCAGGGGCTCCTCGTCCAGATCTTTCCACTCGGAAATCAATAACTCCGGGAGTGTGTTGAGGGGCTCTTGAGGGGGGGGTGATTGGACTTGGTCATTTTCTTCATCCTGACCCTCTGTGGTGTATGTGAGGTCCCCCTGATCTTCTAGTGTTACATGCACAGTGGACAGATTCAGGTTTGCCGATATCCCTTTGCTCTGGGTTGTCGGTGGTAGTGGCGGTGGCGGCGGCGGTGGTGGTGGCGGCAGCGGCGGCGGCGGTGGCGGCGACTCTCGCAGAGGTGTTTCGGAGACGTCGGGACCCGGGGGAATATATTGTTCGGCGCTGTGCGTCGGGGAAACGCAAGCCTCCTTCTCCACGCCGGCAATGAAATCATCCAGATTAATGTGGCTAATAAAGTCCTCTGCCTCGGTAACAGATGGCGGCGGGCTCGGAAAAGAGTCGTCTAAACTCTCCAATTTTTCATCCTGCATGTCGAGGTCTATGCTGGGCGGGGGGCTCGGGAAGTCCACGGAGCTGAAGTTGTCCACCTGATCCACGTCCGCCGGGAGGTCACCGGGAGAGGAGACGGGGTCGGCTGGCGCCGCCTCGTCCCGGTACCCCTCCTCCGTGTTCACACTGCTCACCCCCTCCTCTACGCACTGCACGGAGACCCAGGGGTCCGATTCCGTCTCCGAGCCCGATTCAACGTTCTCCTCGTCCGAGAGGTCCTCAGGAGGGGCTTCTGTGATGCAGATGGACACGGTTGCACACTTCATCTCCAGGGCGTGACTGAGGCAGTTTTCCAAACCGATTTGATCAGCTGATGCCGGCTCCTCTGTTTGGATCTCGCTGAGGTGATTCTGAGGCCATCTGTTGAAATTTTGATTCTCCTCCACCACCGGAGAGTTAAGACAACCTTCCTTGTCTTCCAGTGTCTCCATGCGTGATGAATTCTCCATCCTCCCTCGCTCCGAGGTCTCTCGAGCGGGTATTTCTTTATTTTCGACTTCAATATCCGGGACTTCTTCTTTCGGGCCTTTGTTGAAACCATCGATTTCTCCGAGGTTCTCAATGTTCTCTTCCTGTTGTACGTGCACCACTTGGATAGTCGGGATAGCGACGGTGTCCTTGGAGACCCACTTCCCGTCAGGACTTCTTCTCAGTCCCTGGGTTTCATCGTTCCACGTCTCCTCGCAGCCCTCCAGGACGGCCGGGTGAGGTTCACTCCCCGCCAGTTCGTCATTTTCCTCCGTCTCCCAGAACTCCTGACCCACCACCAGCCGCTCGCCAACCTCCCACGCCTTGTTGTTGAAGCTGGAGAAGAACTCGGACCTCAGCTCCATGTCTTGACACCTCCTCTCTGGAGAAGCCCACTGGTCGTTTTCATCGGGCCACAAACGCAGGTCTGCTGACTGCGGATACCGGTGACAGTCGAACTCCCCTCTAACCGCGTCCACCTCCTCCAGAGTGCTCCACAACTCTTTAGTTTTCACATCGAGCCCCTCGCAGGAGTCCTTATCCGTATTCCCTGCGGGATCCCTCCAGCTTGCTGCTCCTCTCACAGGTGACTTCTCCCTCATGGCGTTGCTGAGCTCCGCGGCAGCCAGCTGTTTCTCCGTCACCGCCGTGTCCTCGCCGCCGTCTGAGCGGTGCAGGTTTCTCAGGCCCAGCTCGTTGCGGTCGGCGCCGTGCAGCTCTTCGCGTCCCTCCGCCCCCTCCTCGCCACCCTCCTCAACCCAAGAGGGACGTGTCAGGCCACTCGCTTTATCATCTGCAAACGTCCCGCGGCTTGGCTCGACTTCTGAGCGGGTTTCGTCGGAGGCCCGGATGCCGCAGAGTTTAGATAATCTGGACTCTTTGTTGTCAACTTGGGATGTTGCCACGGATTCCACAATGTCATTTCCGCAGTGCTGGGCATTTAGTGCACAGAGATCATTATCCGTCTTTGTAACATTTGTGTATTCTGTGTTGCCGGGTCTTAAAATACAATCCTTTGCCTGGCTGCCAGTTACAGACTCAATCAAAATATTTGTCTCTGCGAGGCCCTTGGAATGCAGATTTAAGTCATTCTCTGCAGAGTCCTGGTATTTGCAATCTGTTATCTGGGAAATGATGCCATCTGGGTAGTGGTGTCCTTTTGCATACTCACCACTGTGTGGCAGCCCTTTCAGTGGCTCATCATCCAAGTTTGCGAACAATTTATCAATTAAGTCAACACAGTCCTTCGTCTGGGGACTGTCAAACAGCAGGGCTGAGTTTTTGCTCTCGTTGTGGAAAATGCCAGAATCATCTCTTTGTGCAAGCTCGAGCCCTTTGCTTGGAATATCTTTGTCATCTCCCAAATGAGAAATGTCATTTTCGGGGGCATTTTGATACGAAATAATTGTCTCCTCAGAAGTTTCCTCTGACATCTTTTCTCCAGTTTCAGCTTTGCTCTCTGACATATGTGTGGTGTTTCTTAAAGGGCTCTTGTCTAGCATCTCTCCTTCCTCCTCAGTTTCAGTTTTTTCCTCGATCCCTGTCAGCGTTCCCCGATCACCTCCTCGCCCGCTGCCCGGCCTGGAGGTGATAAGCCCGTCACCGCCCCTCCTGTTCATCCCATCCCCTTCCCAGTCGCTGTCTGAGAAATAGGCAGAGTCCCTGTGAGGCGTTTCGTTTCCCAGAGCCCGCCACCCACCGCTCCCAGTCCCTCCAGTCCATGAGTCACTTGGTGTGAGGCAGTCAGCGGAGCTGGAAGTCAGTGGTGACAGGACTGAGTCAGTGGGGGTGACGAGTGAGACGTCAGACGATGGATCCCAGTCTGGAGTAGTTGGAGCGGCGCCAGGAGTTGAAGCTTGCGCGGCCATATGGCAGTGTTGGTCTTGACCGCTGTTATTGTGTTGTGATGAATTTTCTGTTTTGACACTTCCATTATCATTATGTGAAACAAAACCGGCGGAGGTTTCCGACCCGGCTGCTGGGATGCTTTCAGAGTCCTCTACTTGTACATGACTAGTGTGGTTCTCCTCTTTTTCAGGGTCATCCAAGGTCATGTCAGTCTTTCTCTGGGCTTGATATCCTCTCTCTGCACTGCTGGCCTGCAGGTCATCTTTCATGACCTCTCCATTGCGCACAACAGTGGCTTTTGGACTATCGTTTGTAGTCAGAGAATTCTTCTCATCAAGGTTCACAGTGATGGATTCTTCAGCATCCACGGTGGGCTCTATTGAAGAGTACTTGGGGGGTTGCCCTCTTGCAGGCAGGGCGGGACCATCTGAACTCTCCTCTTCCTCTGTCTGACAGGAGATTGCTTGGTTGTGCAGCAGGCCGTTTTTGGGCATGATTTCTGAAAACACAAAGTCACCAGATTGGCAGTGGGGAGCTGAGTGGTCAGCGTTGCTTCCTTGGTCGTCCAGCTTGACAGCTTGTTTACTGGATCCTATGTTAAGGATTGGAATCTCAGGTCTTGTCGACACTTTGATCTCACTCTTCTTGGCACGCTTGGTCACTTGAGCGTAGATGGCCTCAGTTTGCGTTTCCTCTTTGCCTCTGTTGGCTGCTCGTATGGAGCACTCTGACTGAAACCTGATGGTCTGAGCTGAGTTTGGGTCGATGCATATGGACTCGTACTCAGGCGACAGAGGAGTAGGAGAGTATGATGATTCAATATCCTTCTTGTTAGCGGCGGCGTTCTGCCTGGATATGATTTCCGTCAGAAAGGTCTCCGCTGACTGGATCTCCTTCAGAAACTCTTCCCTGGTCATTTCTGTCCTCCGTGGCTCCTTCTCGCTCTGCTGGAGGTCAGACTCCTGCTTACCGATGGTTATCTCTGAGAGGAGGGAGCGCGACCTCCGTATTCCTTTTGAATAAGCCTCTTCGGCTTCGGTGTACGAGGGAAGGCACGGAGCGCAAACGTACGGTCGCAATCTGGATCCTGCAGGGTACAGGTATTTCACAGAGTCGTTTTCTGACCCACCTTCCGGATCCGCGTCCATCCTTCCTGTGTCGATCTCTGTGAGAAAGAGATCCCTCTGGAATGATTCTTTAGTGACAGCGTCGTCCTGCTCTAGTCCCGTTCTGTTGCCGTGCTTCTCCGACTCCCACGACTGTCCCAGCTCGGTGATCAGCGACCGGGACCGACGCATCCCTCTGTTGGGCAGCACATAGTTCCTCCATCTCTCTCCATCTCCTTTGTCCTCCTTCTCCTGCCCCCAAGAGGACTCAGGCTTCGACCCGCTCGTCTCCGTCACCGTGGATATCTCGGTCAGGAACAGATGCATGGGGGATTTCTTGGCAGCAGCGACACGCTCCGCCTGAAGTTCGGCATCTTCCTTCCAAATGGCGGGCAGGATGGTGTCGAGGCGTGACTGGGTCCTTTTCATCCCCCTGGAAAAGAGCTCTGAGACCACCGGATCTGCGTCCTCGGACAGGCTCGAGTGAGCAATGGTGGTCCCGCCGCTGGGTTTCTCGGGGGACATGAAGGGAGAGTCGTCCTCGTCCGAGTATGTGGGACTAGACGACGAATGCCTCTCCATCTGAGGCTGAGGGCGAGGTAAATTGCGATAAATAGGGCGGAGAGGGTTTTCCCGTCGAACAGGAGAGTCAAAGTCTTTTGTACGTGAATGAGAGGATTCCTTGGAGTTGTGCAGCGATACTGTGTGTCTGCTCACGGCCTCTTGGTCAGACAGATCACAGGTTACCGGGTCTCTGTTGGATCTCTGCATCGGCGGCTTCCCGTATCGCAAATACGCGTCAGCCGCGTTGTAGCTGGGGCAGCTTCTTTGCAGTTTGGAGTGGGGAGGGAGAGGAGGGGGACACATTTGGGGTGCGGGGTAGATGGGATGGCTCGAGGGGGGCAGGGAGGGGGATAGGGACGGGGATGGGGGCAGAGTCTGTCGGGAGCGATGCAGCCCCAGGTGATCGAAGGTGGAAGGTGGGCAGCTGCTCATATGATGAGGGTCTGTCTCGATTTTGCCGCTGATGGTGTAGTGAGGGAGCCCTCTGTATCCAAGGGGAGGGGCTGGGAGGGGGCGCGAGTGAAGGTGATTAGCTGATGACATGGACATAGAGCGAGGCTTCGGAGGAAGGACCGGGGCTTGACAATTTGCGATTGATTTTTTATCAGCATCACTTGTCTTTCTCTTCTCCTCCTCCTCGTCATCCCCTAAATTGATCACAGAGAAGTCCGTCACTCTGCTCGAAGAGTCTCTGAACTCGGCCACACCTGTGTTTGGCACCTGCAGTTTAACCTCACTCGATCGCACCGTTTGGACACCTTTCCCGCCCACGCACTTGTCTGAGGAGCAATAAGGGACTCGTTCTTTTCCCAGCATGCCGCTGCGAATCTCCACCAGCTCCATGTCCCCGGGGCAGATTGATTCAGAGCGAAAAGAGGACTGTACCTTCCCTTTCAGAGTCGGCGACTTGTCCTGGGGCGTGTGCTCCTCTAATCTGATGTAGTACTCGCTGGCTAGGGAGGGGCTGCGCGCGCTGATGACGGGCACAACCGTGGGCGTGTCCAAGGACTGTCTGTGGTTATTGTTCACAGTTGGGATTGGCTGAGGAGGCGGGAGGGGCTTGTAGCCACGTCGGGCATGGGCCTTCTCCCAGAAATACTCAAAGTTCAAGCCTTTGCTGGTCTCGGTGACGGTGAGAATGTCGTCCAGCTCGGACGAGGACGGGGTGATCCGGTTCCCCACGGGGTCCAGCAGGGGGTAGGAGTTGTCTCGATCCTCCCGGCCGTACTCCCGCTCCCTTTGCCGCTCGCTGGCCGCCGCCTGGAAGGCCGGCGGGCGGAGCAAGTCCCAGCGTCTTTCAAACGACTCCTCGCTCTCGCCTCTCCTGCCTCTGCCTTCCTCGTACTCCTCGTCCTCTTCGTCCTCCTCCCCGACGCTGCCCCTCGCCATTCCTCGCTCCGCGGCCAAGAGGGAGGAGAGGAGGAGGAATATTTCAGCGACAGAGGGGCGCTGAGATGGAGGTAGCCAGCAGGACTGCATGATCTCATACCTGAGGACAGGAGGAGAAAACAAAGCATTGATGAGACAAAGTTCTATTAACATCACGATTTATCTGCGGGATGAACACACACACTGACCAGTAATCTGCATGGGAGAGCTTGAGTCTGGGCTGGGCCAGAGTAATCTGCCTCTCCCTGATAACGAAGGTCAGCACCTCTTCATCGCTCAGGTGTCTATGGGGCTGTGAACCAAACTCAAACAGCTCCCATATCACCACCCCCAACGACCTGGAAGACAACAAAATGCAGAGACGGTAAAAGCTGTCAAAAATCGGTTTCTTTTTGTGTTATTTTCTAACTACATCAAGAGTTCATCAGACAGAGACAAGTGCAATTGAGGGATCAGCATCATTTGATTTTTTCCTGGTTTTCTTTTTGGTTCTTTTATCAAAATACCTAAATTAAAGTTACAGTTTTTAATCCCTTGATAGTTGCTCGACCCTCTTTAAACAGTGTTTTGTACCAGACCCGACTGATGGCCTCCAAAATTCAGCAAAACTGAATTCACACCGACTAATTAAGAATGTAACTATCGCTATGGTTAGGTGCTTTAATTCACTGAGAGACTTTTCAAAATAGCTCCTTATGTGATGGCTCAAATTCAGTTTAAAATGTTCAAGACTGGGAAATGTTTGGCATTCAAAACCTTCATAACAATTCAAAAGAAATTTCAAAGCACTCTCTGCTCAAGCTAGACAGCCAAAAATGAGTAATATGTTGTGCGTTATCTAATGATGCGGCTCGTGCAACATGATAAAGCAAACGCGGTTTGATGATGATGAAAAGGGTGAGGAAGTAAATTGTGTTTACAGGCAAACTGTGATTAACATAAAAAGACATGTGTCTCTGATCAAAGTATTTACAGAAAGACCCAGGGACCTGCATAATGAGGTCCTTGGGTCCCTGGGTTTGAAGTTATGGCTCAGGACGTACCACACGTTGCTGGTCTTCGTCTGATCCGTAACAATGAGCGATCCTCTGTACTCCTCCAGCAGCTCGGGAGCGATCCAGCGCAGCGGGATCCACAGCTTGTCTGGAGTCAGGTAGTAGTCCTCCTTTGCAAACATCATAACAATTACGTCAATACATTAATGTCCTGAGCTATCAATGATCTAATCTGAGATGGAACGAAAAAGGCTTTGCACACAGACCTTATAATGGTTGTGAGACAGGCCGTAGTCTCCTATCCTAACAGTGAGGTCTGAGGTCAGCAGGCAGTTCCTTAAAGCCAAATCACTGCAGCGAAACACAAACATACTCTCAAAAATGAATCACAGAAACCCGCTGTGTGATTCATTTCAAATATTGGAGCTTTCCTTTGTGTTTTGTGCAAAGTAATGACCGACCTGTGGATGTAGCTGTTCTCATGGAGGTGCAGCAGGCCCGATGTTATCTCAAAAGCCATCCGCTGAAGAGTCAAGAGATCCCGGGTCGGCAGGTCAGGGGTCATGCCGTCGGACTTGCGCTGCGCTCGCAGGTACCTCTTCAGGTCACCCTAATAGCATGTTACAACAAACACTAATGGGTTGATTTGTGTTTACATTGAATTAAAGTACGGGTTGAATTAATGCCAGTCTGCCAATAAGTGTGGGTGCGTGTGTGCCAAGTATTTGTGAAACACAGATAAAACCTGCAGACAGCAATGCCCGGGCACATTAGGTGGTTGTGACTTCTGCAGTAAATATGTCAGATTTTAGGTGTTTTCCATCACAGATCCTCAAAAGCAATGCAGGGATTTGTAATGAGCTGGCAGCCTTTGTGTTAGTCATTTGTGCTTGAAGAAGGGCAAGGAAATTAAATGGGAACTGTATACGAGAATGAAAAACACCCGCAAGGAAAGGACAGTCGAGCACTTTATCAAACAGGGTCTGTAAGGACTATGCTGCTGTTTGGATTCTCTTACTGTGCTCCTGTAAATGATATACCGCTGTTTGTTGTCCTGTGAGACCACTCATACTTTTTTTTCATATTTTTTTTTAAATAAATTAGTCAGCGATTAACTGAGCTGTGGGGAGGAAAACAAACAGATTCCAGAAACTTAAAGCAGATGCCATTCACAACAGATGCATTCACCAATGTAATTATTCATCATCTGTACATCAAATACTGTGCACGTTTGCAGGAGTGAAACTGCATGAAAAGGTAGAATGACAATCAATAGTATTCCTAAGCAATAAAAGAGTTTCAGCACTTAAATATGAGACAAAAAATGAGCGCGTAAAAAACCTTATGTCGATAAACAATTAATCTCCTCTATACAATCATGTTTCCTTTGTATTATTTTAGTAGTGGTTCCCACTTACCAGCTGGCAGAACTCCATAACCAGGAGGAAAGGGATGCTCTCGCTGCACTGCCCCAAACACTGAAGGATGTTGGGATGTTTAAGGCTCCTGAGGGTAGAAAAAGCATCACAGATGAAGAGGGTGGGTAGATTTACAGATAGGTAGGTCAAATAGTAAAATAGAGGTAGTGATAGTGGGAATAAAACGAAGGACGTGCGTGTGCAGCCAAGCCAAAATAAAGTGTGAATAAAAGGAGGACATGGAGAAAAAAATCAATTTGGCATTTTCTGTGTTTCTTCATTGCCGGGGAGAGAAGACAGAAAGATAACAGGACGAGATGAGAGTTTGTGTTTCAGCGAGAACATAAAGGGAACTGTGTGAAAACAATTTATTTGGGGTGTGTGTGTGTGATGATGTTGCTGGTTGTTGTTGGTTTTGCCCAGAGATAGGAATAGATGGAAAGAACAGACAGGCGTGTCCTTGAATGCTTCCTCTGTGTGTGTGTGTGTGTGTGTGTGTGTAAAGGATGGAGGACAGCCAAAATGTGGCTCAGACTGTGAGTCAAACATATTAAATAGGTCGGATCGGCACACATTGCTATTAGTAATGTTTACTAAAACAATCAATTACCAATAATTTGGGTGGGATTTTTTTTTTTGCTCCATTGTGTCAATAGAAGTAATGCCATAATAATAATCAATAATAATAATCATATTCCCAAATAATCATATTCCCAAACATGAGCAAAAATCTTTATTCGAGATTTGGTTTTTAGGGGGCGCCCACATCCATCACCCACATTATTTACAAATAGTCTACAATCTACCCTTCTTTTGCTAGAGTCACTCTCAGCCCCCCACAGGGGTCACTTCCTCAGCAGTTCCTCCCACCTGTACGGCTCGGACTCAGCCAAGAACTTCCTCTGCTCCAGAGGGCTGGCACTGACACGCAGCTCCTTCACCACCACCTGCGAGGAGCTGCAGTCACACAGCACCTCAGCCAGGATCACCTACATGAGACAACGACATGGAAGGGAGAGAGAAAGCCCGAGAGGAGACGCAGTCAAGAGTCTGGTTGGGAGCCAGGATCAAACAAAACGGGGCGAATCATTCCCGCTTTAACAAATATGATTTACGAGGTAACAGTGATTAAAGGCCGCGTCGGCCGAGGACGGGAGGACGACGTCTTACCTTTCCGAACCAGCCATTTCCAATCTCCTGCAGGTAGTTCAAAGTGTGTCTTTTGAAGCACTGCGACTTGGGGTCTGCAATAAACGAGTGATATTAAAAATAAAACGGAGCGCGTGAGCCATCTTTTACGACTCAATACTTCATAAGGGTAGTAGATACTTCATAATATCAGAGCTTTTGACGAAAGGGGAGAGGGAGTGCTGTTACCTGCTCCCTCCTGCAGGGCGGGGCAGTTGGCCCGATCCCTGACTGGTAAGGTGTAGACCTCAGGGAGGGAGGGACACGATGAAAGGCTGTCCTCCTGGATGGGACTGGACCCCCCGGAACACTCCTCTCCATCGGCATTGTCGAACTCCTGGATGAGCCGCAGAAGCAAAGAAGAAGTGTTTTAAAAAAAAAAGAAAGAAAGGAAGAAATCACAGCATAAGTGTAATTAAAAATGTAAAATAAACTCTTTCGCTTGAATTTAGGAGTCGGCATCAATAGCAGATAATGAGAAAGCAGCCGCTCTGAACTAATGACTCCTTCTCTGTCAGCTAAACAACAACACAGCGAGGTTAAAAGATGGCGTCTGAGCCCAGATCAAACCGGAGGAGACGATTATTGACAATTTCTACTTCAGTAAATCGGAATCTCCGGACCGACTCCTCCCGTGCAGGCTTCGGTTCACCGACAAGGCATGCAAACGGCGTGACAAAACAAAGAGGGCGCAGAGAGCGGGAGAGAAAGAGAAAGCGAGAGGTGAATAAATCTCTTACATGTTGAAGACTTACATTGAATCCCACTCCTCCTCTCTTGCAGCACAGACAGGTGAGGAGCAGCAGAACAAAAGAGACAAGCCCCGAGCAAGAGATGAGGATGACGACGTAGGGTGGAGGAGACAGGGAAGCAGCCCTGGTCTGAGAAACTGGGAGGAAAGGGGGGAAGAGGGGGGGGCAAGAGAGAGAGATACAAGGGAGGAATTAATATTGCTGCTTGGGGTATTTGTCTTTCTATTAGGGGAGAGGGAGGGGACACACTGTTAGGTTTGAGTCAGCGAGAAAAAGAAAAATAAACAACAGACTTCACTGACTCAGAAAGGTGTAAAATCTTGTTACACAGGTGTGTTTTGATTAGAGGGAAGCCATTGGAGCGTTTGTCTTAGCGGCAGGTGCGGGACACATTGGTGAGCCCCAATGGACAGCTTGCATCAGGGATTTCGGGGGAGGGGGGTG
>CAESWR010000118.1:1387168-1402250 GCA_903171835.1 Mullus surmuletus | reverse complement strand
TTTCAAAATAAAGCTTAAGACTTTCAGTGACCCGGAGAAACCCTGTATGTATTTATTCCACCAAGATATAAATGGAAATTAGGAACATTTCATCATGAGATTTCTCAGCCATGGTTGTGCTGTGTGTCTTAAGTCGGCAGTTTATAGAAATGAGTGGAAAAATGCATATCAAATGTTTGGTCCCCACCCTGAATGGTCCTCGATGGCAGTAGACATGTTTTGGCAGTGAATGACAAATGTCCCCTTTGCAATGGAACACTTCACGCGCTTACGAGACGTCAGTGCAAGTGTCCTGGATGCGATCCTGTAACGCCGAACAAAAACTCACACTGGATTTCAGATTTGTAAACCAAAGCGCCGAAATGCTCAACTAGTGAGAAGACAACGGAACGTTACAGAGTTATTAAAACTGAGAAGCATTTAAGAGAAGTAACAACGCAATCATAACCTTAGATCTTAACCTAAGCTTGAATCTCACAAAGCAGCATGACGGTTATATTTCTGCCAGCATTGTAAAACCTAATCAAGAGATTAATCAAGAGATTGAAAAACACATTATCACCCTAAGGAAATGAAGGGAGGCTCTTTACAGCTGAGTCCTCACAGGAATATAATTTTTTTGACAGACTGCAGGATCACAGCGTCCATCATCAGCTTCTAGAATGTTGCAGTGTTAAAAACCTCACAAGCAATATTTTGATGTTTGAGCTTATTGTTTCGCTTCTGCATCTATGACAGCTTTTTGATCCCATGTTTTACCGCATGGGACTTTGGTTGAAAGTCCTAAATGAAACCACGCACACTGCAAAGGCAAATGCACCGATGAGAGGGAGAGAGAGGAGCCTATTTACACTCCATCAGCCAGTCACACTACAAAAATAACATTCGTTTTAACTCCTTTACCGATGTTCACAGTACTTTAGTGAGAAATGCTCCTGGCTATGACCTTTAATATATTCACCACTTTCTCCCAATTTCTGCTTTTTCTCCAAATTTCTGCACTTATTATAATCTTTTTTTTTTTTTTACTAAAATAGAGTTCAACGTTATCAGAAAAATGAATGATGGGGCAATCAGTGTTGGACATTACAGTCTTGATGTAACTCCTCCTCTTGTCCCACAAACATGCAAAGAGTTCCTCACCGACTCTCCACTCAGTCTCTTTTCTCTCCGGTTTTATCTTTGTCGTCGGTTTTCTCTTCATCCTTCTTCTCCTCCTTGTCCCCTCTTCTCCCTTCTCTCTTCCCACCCTTCAGCACCCGGCCCACCACGATGCAGCAGATGGCGACGATGTGCATGAAGAAGTAGATGGACGACCAGTAGTTGATGGTGTCGGAGGCCTTAAGCAGCACGAAGCCCATGCACATGTAGTCGTAGGCGCGCATCTTCAGGAACCACTGGACCCAGTCGAAGATGTTCTGCCCGCGGGGTCCCAGTCTGGAGCGGACGGACGCCTCCATGGCCGACTCGGCTGCGATGCACAGCGGGATGGTGAGGAAGGAGAGGTAGTAGCCGGCGTGCAGGCCGTGCCAGTAGGCGCTGATGAACATGGTCCAGCCCGCTCTGCGTGAGAAAGACAGGAGGGAAGATACAGGTGTACAGAAACACCCATCAAAACTACTGATTTTTACGGGTTCAAATTATTAGGCCGTATCAGTGTCGTTTATGGGCAAGAGTCAATGTTTTGCATCAGATGTATTACAGGAAGTAGTTGTGAAACATACTTTGTTCTCTGGTGAACACACCATGTACAGATCTTATCACTTACAAATACATCATTCCACAAATTATCAATTGCATGAAGCCAAAAATGCAAATTAGTGCACCAACCTGAGAGTGTAGGCTTTGAAGGGAGAGTTGGGGTAGATGTAGTGGTGCAGCCACCACTGCACCGTCATGTTCCAGTAACGCATTCCATGTCGCACCTTCACGCAGAAGTCAGTGTTGTAGCAGTCGATGTTCTGGATGGTCTTGAAGTCGTATTTCTCATCGTCAGCAGGATCAGTACTAGCAACAGTGGACAAGAAATTATCCCCCAAAAAATATATAAAAACAACATCCCATGACCCTCCCACAGACAGAGACGATCCGCTGACCTGTAGCTGACGGTGGGTCCTCCTCCGGGTTTGGACAGAGCCTTCTCTGGGTAACAGCCGAGACCTGCGCTGATGCAGCCGGCCTCAGCTCCGCACCACGCTGCGTAGAAGCGCATCCGAAAGACAAAGAACACAGCTATCATGTAGAAAAACCTGGTTTCAGAGAGAGTGAGAGAACGAAAATACGTTATTCATCTCTATCTCAACATACAACTTCGGGTCAATACAACATTTATCCATCAGCTCTTTGTTCAGTGATGTATCACCTGCCATGAGAAGGTATAGCATTATCAGTCATCCTACACAGCTTTTTCATTGGATGGCATATAACTAGTCTACAACTGATTGTACCACGACTGTTATTAGGACATCCTCTCATTCTGCATCATAAAATCACCTGAAGAAGAAGTTTCGATCCAGGAACTCCTCTGTGCGAACATAAGCCAGCGGGAAGACCGAGTTTACAGCCAGGAACAAAGCACCGAAGACGGGAACCAACTTCAAACGCTGGAGACACGGCACCCAGCCGGGAAGAGCCAACGGGCTGGGCTGCTTCAGCCAGTCAGTGTAGGTTTGAAAGCGAAAGAACGGGCCTTTGGGGAAAATGAAGGGTTGAGAAAGAGGGGTAAAGGTAGTGTAGAGAAGATGGCAACAGACAAATATGAGCAATGGGGGGTAAACGAGACAAAGTGAACACATTCAGGAACAGTGAAGGACAGTGTGGTGGACAGAAGAACAGGAGAGGGGAGTAAAAAGCAAAAACAGAGCTACGTTACAACTACAGGTAATTTCAAATGATACTGAAAATGAGATGGACTCACACAATATTGGACAAAGTAGCAGAGAGTGAGACAAAGAGAGACAACAGTTAACATTCATGCAAAAGTAAATTTGCATCAACAACAGACGTGAGTATTAATAGCTGGCACAGAAGCAAAGACTTAAAAGGGACAGTTACACAACTTCCCCCCGATTAGACTATTCACAGATGATTGAGAGAAACATAAGATGTTTTTCACAGACGGACTCACCGGTCATGATACCGACATAGCAGTAGCTATAAGATACAATGTCGTAGAGAGAGGGCTCCTGAGACAGACAGCCAATCACAGAAGACTTTGCAAAGGAGCTCACGTCCCTCTTCTTCTCCGTGTGGAAACTGTGCACCTCATTGGCTAAACTCACCATCTGAGTTGGAGACAAAGACGCACAGCATTTAACAAATCTGTTTGTGATTTTCCCCTGATGTTTTCTTGCGCAATATTTCCTACCTTGAGGGTGAGAAGCAGCTGAATGGCGTTGGCAAAAGGTGTCGGCGGCGGAATTCCGAACCAAGTAACCAGACGGAAGAAAAGGAGGTAGAGAAAGGTCCAGGTGAGACTCAACGCGGGGGCATATCTTTGAGATGGACACAGATGTAATTAGTTTGTTGACAGTTTATGTTTGCACTGAGAAAAACATTCAGTGATGACAAACAACGTGGCATTTGCATAAACGTGATGTTAATTTCTTACCGCCAGCTGCTCTTTACAATAATCCATGTTCCAATTACAGTCACCAGAGAGTGGAGTGTGTGGACATGACAAGTGGCAATGGTGATGGAGAGACCGAGAAGCAGAGCTGCCCCTTGCTTCACAGGAGGACCTGAAGTCACAACAAAGGGACATTATTAAGACACCTTATGAAGAAGCGACAGCAACACTGGTCGAAAACGAACAGCAGAATGTGGAGCACTGATGCTAAGAAGATTATTTGTTTAAATCCTTCCGCACATCAGGAGTTTGATGCTGTAAATTAGACAGAAACACTTACTGAGGTAACGGAAGAGGAAGCCAACGGGGATGGAGGCAGCAAGGACTCCCAAGTAGACCAGCTCATCGGGAGACATTTTTCTGCTGGTGACATTACAACAAAACTAACAAACAATACCAACAACTACCAACTGCCTCCCAACATTTGCACCAGTACTGATCTCGGCCATCTTAAATTGAGGCTGAAGACCCACTTTTTTAGATGGGGCTTTAACCCTGATTAGGGCAGCCTTGTTTTTAGATGTACTTATTCTGTCTGTACCATGTTATGCACTACTGGAGGGCTTTTAATACCCTGCAGCACTATAGCAATTTCCTCGTGAATTTCTATGTATCGTTTTATGTACATATGCAAATGTACATATTGTTTTATGGCTTCGTGGTAAAGCATTTAGGATACCTTTTGGTTACTGTAAAGGGCTACACACTTGATTAGAAGTGCGTACAATACTAAACATCATGACGATGCATCAGTTGTGAGTGAGCATCATTCGGCATGACAGGCAAGAGATTTTTTTTATTGTATTCATTTTCTTTATTTACTTCATTGGAGGCTGATTAAAGTAGATAAGAGGTAAATAAACATTACTTTTAGGGCAGATAGGGCAGCTGGTGAATGTATCCCTCAAATAATATATGCATCAGGACAGCAGTGTGGAATAGTTTGCAGTTTGCATCCACACATCAGTTATTCCTTCCTCTCAAACAAGCATGTCCTTGAATCCATGTGGTTCAAATGTGGAAACAACCGGTTTGTGTGAAGCAATCTCATCTTCCTGTACAGACACAGAGCTCAGGTTACTTGCAAACTGCTGTTAAAGGAGGTGATGTTTAGCTGAACCCGAGAAAAACCTTGTAAATCCTCTCGACTGGAATGATGTGTGTGTGTTGGATGCAGATCAGCTGTGTTGGGAGGAACGACAGCTATGCTAATGTTAGCTTGTGCTCACAGTGTTAGCATGTCCGTGTGTTGACTAGCGTTAGCAAAGCGGTGATAACGAGTGTGAGGTTTTAAGCTTCGGTTACTTACTCTAAAAATGTTAAATGACCACGGCTGGACTGTCTCTGGTGACAACACGGGCGCTCCCGGACACAGCCATACACACCACAAGGAAGTGTCGCAGTCACTTCCGGGTTGGTGGATAACTCCTCCCATTTAAGGTGGAGCGCTAAACACACTATATTGCCGGAGCATTATTTAAGATTGACAAAAATATTAAATCAATGTATAAAATCATACAAAGCCGTGGAAATAAATAAATAAATCCTAGCAGCCTAAAATAATTTAAAAAAAAATAAAAAAAATAGGAATCCTACTCATATTCACCAAGGTTACTTAGTATGGTCTGAGATAGACTATATATATATATATATATATATATATATATAACTGAACTGGTGGGCAGGGTCTACCTGTCCACTATGTGGGGGGATACATTTGCTGTCAGACGAAAAAGAGAGTATGAAATAATTGTAATAACACAGACTGACTGAACTGGTGGGCAGGACTCCCCTGTCCCCCACGGGGGGTGGGGGGGGTTGCTTCTTTTGGCAGATGAATAAAAAAAAATGTCGAGTTGCTCTTTGATGCAGGGGTAATGAAATGTGGCAAAGAAGCAAAGAAAAGGCAACAGAGGCTCCATTGAGGTCCATATAAAAGGCCTTCATTTACAGTTGGTACTTCATAAGAGTAAAAGTCAATCCTTTTTTCAACAGAAATAGCTCATTATATTCTGGACTACAACATTGCCATAGTCCATTGTTTAGCTTTCTCAATTAAGTCGAGTGCAACCCAAGTACCAAACATTTGCTAGTCTTGTACAATGTAATGCAGTAGGAGCTTCATGCTCAGTGCCACTACTTAAGGGGTGTCTGACTTCAGTCGAGTAGCATGCATTCCCCATTTACAAATGGCCAATGAGGGGAAAAAAACTAAGATTGAAGATGAAGTGGTGCTGTGCATAAAGCCCATTTAAAATTGTGCATTGTAGGGAATTAGAAACTCAAGTTCTCTGGTTAAACCAAAATTTTTATTGAAAATTTGACAGAGCAGGAAGCATCAAGGAAACACTTCCTGGAGGGAATCCTTCTTAATCCTCCTCCTCATCATCAGCTCCGCCAGCTCCACCCTGGCCCTTCTTGCTGTTCTTTCTCTTCACACGGCCTGGGCGTCCACCGCCGTATGGAGACCTCAGAGAGAAGTCAATGTGCTTCTGGCTGTCCAGGCGAACCACGAAGGAGGGGATGTTGACCACCTGCTTGCGCACGCTGTTGGGGAAAGAATGATGGAAACACTTAGAAAACCTTCAAAAAGAAATCTACTTTAACCCTGCTCTACAGATAGAGTGCCATCACATAACTACAGGCTTCATTGACGAGGAATTCGTGACACCACAGAGAAGTCTGAATGTTTGAATGTTAAATCATCAGCCTGAGTGAGTAGTACATCACTTAACACCAGTCAAAGTGTAGTGAGGACTACAATTGCCCGGAGGTGCAATCCATACCTTACCTAACAGCCACAGCACCACAGCTGCTCAGTCCAAGTGCTCGTTGGCAGGATTGGCTCTGGGCAATGTTTACTGACAAGGTATACGGTTTTGATACCGAATTGACCTTGCTGATATGTTTAAGTGATCTCAGCGTAGAGTGTTACAAGCTGGTGGTCCTCTGATGGAAGAGGAAGCAATTGATTCCCATGAGTCCCCAGAAGATTTGACCAGTATTTCAAAATTGCTCCTCAAGAGCCTTAGCTTACCGAATGTGCCTCTGTCGGATAAGGACACGGGCGTGGTGGATGCTCTTGGCAAGTCCGAGCTTGAAGACTTGAGTCTGCAGCCTCCTCTCCAAGAAGTCCTCAACTTTCAGACCCAGAATGTAATCGAGCTTCATCTTACCCTCGTCCAGCACACCAATCCTCACCAGACGTCTGAGCAAGGCATTACCTGGAAGAAGCCACATTTGAGCCTTTAAACTACAAATCCAAAAAAACCTCCTCAGGTGATATAGATTGGCTATTGGCCTCATTGACGAGGAATTCTTGACACCATAGAAAATCTGACAAGTTGATAGTTAAATCATCGGCCAACAATAAAAATGTTAACTTCAATTAACAAGCGCATGTACCTTCAAACAGACGTTTGGGGTCCTTCTCATCCAGAGTGAGCAGCTCTCTGGCAGCTTTGCGGATCTTGGCCAGGGTGAACTTGACCCTCCACACCTCACGCTTGTTCCTCAGTCCATACTCGCCTGAACAGAGGAGGAAAGTCAACAGTGAACTCTTGTCCAACGCCACTTGATCAACAAGCCACCAACGTGGCAGCTAAAAACACTCACCAATGAGTTTCAACTCCTGGTCGAGACGGGACTTCTCGAAGGGACGACGTGGGGTGACATATGTCTTGCGACAAACCCAGCTCCTGGCAACGGGCATGGCGGCTTATGGGTGCCTGAATGGGCAGAAACATAAGCATGGTCATTCAAAGTGAAAATTAAATTCATATATTTACAGAGGAGTACACATTTATGCTGTAAAACCCATTAGATCTAGTTTAAAATCAGTAAATATGAAGGCATTACAATCAAGGACAACATTATGCCTGATTCATTGCATTGGACTGTCAAAAAAATGTATACATATACACTCTACTATCAAATCCGCCTATTTGTTCATAGTCTTGTCTTAAGTACAACTAATAATTCTTAAAAAAACAACCCAAAAAACGTTAAATCAGCACAGATCCCGATCACATCCACACGTGTAGGCCGCGGCCCGTTGCACCACGTTGCTCCACGTGACAAGCTAGCATTAGCTTAGCCGCTATGCTCTCCAATATTGACAAAAACTACAGCATGTCGGTCAATGAAAGACGGATCGATTCGGTCAGTGTGTCTTCGTTTCACTGCCGCTGTGTTTTTCCGTGCATGTGAACGAGCCGAAGAAGCCGGTTCGCTTTGAGGGGGTTTGTGGAGGGAAGGGGTCGTACCTGTCTCGCTCAGGCTCGCGCAGTAAAGAGGAAGTTAAAGGAAGTCGCGTTTTCTTTATAAGGTCGACGCTGACACTACAAGTCCCGTCATGCCTTTCGCACCAAAAACGGAAGCGGGGGATCTTGATAGAGCGCGCTCTATCGGTGCAGTCCTGATATCTCAATTTCAAAGGTTTGACGGTCGGAGTTTGTGTTACTGTATTACTTTTAGTATTTATAATGTAGGTTATGTTGAATTTACAATTTATTAATTAAATTATTTTTAGGTTTTATTTTATTTTTATTTATTTTACATTGTTCTTTGTAAGTCACAATTTCCTTCTGCTTTGTAATCTTATTTCTTAATCTTCAAACTAGTACGTGCTGTGTAAACATATTAATGTCAGGGTGTCAGTTACACCTATATTAAGAAATATTGTTGACATATCATGAGTATCACAATATGTGTTGGGGGGGGAAAAAGTTGTCATGAAACCTGAAAATAATCCCTAAGTAACACACCAACCACTTCTTGGCTGTAAACCTGCGTGTTGACGTCTCTTAAGTGTACACAAGTAGCCCGATGACCTGCTGTTTAACAGCCCTGCGCTCGGCTGGAAAAGAGGTCACGCATATTGTAAAACCTGCAAGAAGTGGCGAGAAATCTTACACGACAATGTGTGCAAGAGTGAGGGTGGTAAGGTGGTAAACTGAGGGAGAAGGACACGGGTGCCTATTTATAATACTCTGAAATGGGACCCTGAGCATGTGTTTCTGTCTGTCAGGCTGCATGGTCAACGGATGGACACACAGAAGCTCAGTTGCTTTCTGTTTCACTGTTCACAGGACATAGTAGAGGATTTTTTTTCTTCTGCATTTGTTTGACTCATCAACGAGGTGAACAGAGCCCTGACCGTCCCGTCCCCCCCCCTTCTGGATCTTCTCTTTTCTTCTGTTGGGATACTTCTTTTTTTTTTACAGCCTGATTGCCTTCCCCGCTGTGTGCATATCAACCCTTCCTTCTCCCCTACTCTCCTTCTCCTCTTCCTCCCATCTTCCGCTGTTCCCTGTTTCCTTGCGAGTGGTTTTTTGGCTATGCTATCCTCACCCACTGTGATTCTCCAGCCTTATGGACTGCCTGTCTACCCTCAGACAACCACATGCTACCCCAGCATAGTCCAGGTAAACTCTCCTCTCTTGGTCGTGGAAACTCCTGAAAACCTCCTCCCTACATTTTCTCTCATAAGTGTTTGGGTGAGATGATTGGTAAACATGCGGTGCACCAGGCAGCTCTTGAGTGTTTCAGGTCACCCAGGTTGGACGCAAGACACTTAAAAAGAGCCAAGACATTAATACGTTTGTCATTTTTATCACGCAGAACTAACTAACCTGAAAATGAACTAAAATACATATATCCCAGAAACTCCAGTAGCATGTTGCATCATAAATAACTCACTTCCTGTAACCATCGTCAATTAGCGCCTTTTTATTGTTGTGAGCAGACCATCTCGAAAGCACTTTTCACCCGGAAAGAAAGAATGTAATTCAGCCGAACACACGAAAGAACCTCAAGTTATTTGCACATCACATTTACCCAACTGTGTCATTGCTTGTGTGATGATGCAATGGAGGAGGAACAACAATTTAGGAAGGCCCGACTGCAGACAGCTGAGGACACTGAATGTGAAAGATCATATTTGTTAAATTGTAAGGACACATTAGGGGTTATCTTTAGTCGAGTGGTCTCTGTGATGCCAGCGTGTGTGTGAGTGTGTGTGCTTGTGTCCCTGACATACCATTAATGCCACAATGCATCTGGTATCTCTCTACCTTGTCGCCCCACTTTACACCAGCTGTATTTTTAGGCCTCCTCGCCCAAGGAGATAATCACAGGAGGAGATCCTGTCACCTATCGTGTTTTCTGCCGTTGGCTCGACTTAAAATAGCTGCTGTTGTGCTTTTGAGATAGCGGGCTGTTGGAGCACAATAGGCACCATAGTGAGAAGTCATAATGACAATACAATATTTGATGATCATGGATGTGATTGTGTGTGTCGTAAGAGTGTTCACTGGAAGCACAAAAGCTCTCCATTCTCAGATGTATAAGTTGCCTGTATAGACTGGGACAAAAACTTTGCACATCTTTGCAGATATAGCCATGCAGTGGATCTTTTTTTTTTTTTTAAGTTAGCAAAAACTTAATTCCTTTGAAGAACACTGTGGTGTTCTGCAGCATCAGGGGAAGAGATCCTGCTCACAAAAGCTCCCCCATCATTATATTTTCAAAATTTTATTGAGGCACGTGGTGTACAGATATTTCTATTTCTTATTTTTAGCGAATCCGGGTGTTTCCAAGAATATTAGGTTATATTTTACTACGATTTTTCTTTGATTCCCGGAGATCTTCAGTAGTTTATAAATCTCGAGGATAGTGAGGCCACACGAGCGCTGACATCTGTTCAGCCAATTGTCAAACCAAGTCACTTCCCATTTCTCCATGTTCCATCGTTGGAGAAATGGGAAGCCCCAATGTAACTTAACATCACTTTAGTAAACAGAAGGAGACATTTTGTGAAGTAAGATTGCTGAGAAAAAAAAAAAAAGTTTCATTGGGTTTAATAAGCAAAGCATTGTTTTGCGGGCACTTAAAGGCCACATCTGCAGTCAGTTTTAAATGCGCGTAAATCTGGCGGCAGCTGTCCCAGCAGGCACCTGGCCCAGAGCTGTTGACCTCTGACTGTAAGCTGACAGCTGACAAGGGAGAGCAGAGAAAGGAGGAACAAATGGGAAATCCCCAAAAAAAGTCTGTTGGGCAGAGGGGGGGGGGTAAAGTGTCGGCACGTCTGCTGACACTGTGGTACAGAAGTGGTCCAGTTAGAGTCTGTGGGAATAAAAACAAGAGACGTGCGATATCTGATGGTCCGTGTTATCTTTGTGCCCTCTTGTGCTTTTTATCTGTGCGGGGGCTTTTAATTGCCTGCTGGTTGAGACACAGCGCAGGCGTGAGTTAGTGTTGAAACTGGTTCCCACATGATGATAAAGTCACAGTTAGAGTCACAACCTCGGAAATTCCCTCTTAATACTGTACTTTCCGGGGTGAGAAGGGTGAAAATAATAAAATACAACTGCAGGATGTAAGTGCGGACCTACTAAACACACTATACATTTGTTATTAGTGATCCTCCTCGAGGTTCCTACACAGCCTGACATAGAAAATAACACAGGCCCCTACTGAATACAAGTGAGGATTAGTTTTTTCCTCCAAATCGTCACAAAATATACCACAAGAGGGCTGTGATTTCCTAACATCAACAGGAAATGTGCTTTTCAGCGGCTGTTTGTCTCCAATATTCGACCCAAAATGCTCTTTTACTGTTTTTGTTTTCTAGTTACACACATCTCGTTTTTCCACACCTGAGCGCAACAGCTGATGGAGATATGCGAGACATTATCAGATGACAGAGGAGCGAGTTTTTAATTATAATTGATCCCTGTAAATCCTAAAGCTGGCTCACTAACTCAGTGGTGGCATTTTCGTTGTACGTCAGCCTGAGGATGCAGGTCTGATAAGATCTTCTCTCATAACCTGAATCACAAAATTGATCTTTACTTGAAAGAAATGGTCCATGTAAAAAGTTTGTGTGTGGTAAAAGTGAATTAAATACCTTACAGCGGTAGATGGTATATGGAGATTTGAAAAGGATTTGATGCTGGATGTTCAAAGCTGTGACACAGTAGCAGAAGTTGTATTGATGTAGTGTGAATTCAACTTTAATAGGGTCTTAAAACTGCAAAAATGCAGAATAATCAGGGATGTTATTGTACCTAACGCCCAATTTTCTGTCCTTAAAACGGAGACCCACATAATCTGACATCGCAAATCCATGTTTCCAGGTATAAAGTAAAAGGAAGTGAAACCTACAAATGCCTGAAAATGATTTGAAATGTCCTCATCTATTGGATATGCAAGGGAACAACATGACTTTTGGAGAATTTGAGTGTCACGGAGAAACTGGATTGTTTAAAGCATTTCTCTGTCGTGTCATAAAACCGTGTCCGCCTGTCAAACATGATATTCTTAGAGCCGACCTTTAACGTGATGCACCGCAGCTTGCAGCTGAAGGAGCATTTACTTTCATAAATACTTCATCCTGGGGTACAAGCCCTATCTGCTGCCTTCTCTGAGAGCTCCTGTGTGTGTGTGTGTGTATGAATTAGAGGCATGGCAGGCAGGCAGGCGTGCGGGCAGGCGGCAGGGGGGGTTAAACGAAGGTGATTGACAGTTACAGATGACCACAGCTGGTGCGGCCCCCCCTGCTGCCTTTTGCCCGTGCAATCATTGGATGTGATTGGTGGATGAGTAGAACTTATGGTGCGGTGGGCGGGAGGTCAGCTGGCATTAAAACATGCAGCAGTTGATGTACAATGCATCAGAGATTGAGGAATGCAGTGAGGGGGTAAGACAATGCTTTTTTTAAAAACATATATTCTTTTCTGTCAAGGCTGTTTCTATTGTGTGTTGCTGCGAGCTTATGTGTAAACCCTTCCTCTTGTTTGTTGGTTAACAATGTTCCACTATCAAATGAATGAAGGAATAGCGTGACCTGACGGCATGGCGCGGATCTTTTATAGTGTGCTATATTATTGCCATTTCAGTTTCCCCACAGTGTTCCAACCGATTTTTTCCAACTGTGTAAAAGTACAAAAACAGACCGTTTATAATGATACACTGTAAAGAAAAGCTGCAAATCGTCCAAGGCGGTAACTTATAATTATCATCAATAGTTGGGGCTGGAAAATGTCAAGAGCAACCCTTTTTTTAGGCAGACTTTCATTCGGGAGCTCAAATGCATTCAGTTCAACAGAATGTTAATTTAATTTCAAATCACTTTATTCGTCCCCAAGGGACAATTTAAAAGGGCACGACAGCAGCTTAAAAGGACATACAAACGAGCCACAAAATTGCACATTGAAAGTAACAGACTGTTAACCTTTATTACAATGTTAGTCAAAGGACTGTCTCAATATTGATACTAGTTGTTAATTAATTCAAATGTAGTAGAATAGAATAAATACATTTTCTGTAAATGTGCTAAGCAATCATTCATTTATTGCCCCCATTGCTTTCACTGGATGTTTAAAGTTTAGAATATGCAGTAAAGTGAGGTTAACTCAGAGTAAACTGGCTGCGGCACAATTTTCCATTGTAATTGTAAGGTTGATTTCGCCAGTTTAAATTGGATGACTTTAATACCAGAACAGCTCTAATAGTAACAACATGTACGTTTGTTTACACCTCTGATACCTGATATCTTCTCTCTCTCTCTTTCTCTCGCTCAGGGTGGCCCCACCCAGGAGGCCGGCCCCGGCAGCGGCGACCCCGCCCTGCCGCAGGTCTACGCCCCGCCCCCCTCCTACCCCCCGCCAGGTCAAGGTCCTCCAACATCTGCGGGGAGACTCCCACCCCTTGATTTTACCTCTGCGCATCCCAGTTCAGAGTACCCCGAGCACGCGCAGCTCAGGGTCTACCAGGGCCCCCAGCACGAGGGGGCCGAGGCCCTGGCACCCAGCACCACGGTAAGGACCCATTGGGATGCCATGAAAGGGGTTCACATTGCGACGACAACTCGCGATTAAACCCGATCTGCATTCATTCAGTGAGTTAATGTGACGAGAAGCGCTGCTGTTACAGGTAGTCTTTCCATATCTGCTATCAGAGGAACACGGACAGATAGAGTTTCCCTCTATTTTTGGAGACCCGCCTCCCCTTTCGTGTCCATCTAAGGGAATGGCACTGACACTATGGCAAAGTAGGGGGTGGGGCCGCCGAGAGGGGATTTGTTGTTGAAAATAAATCCAAACTTCCCTGTCTCCCCTGTGTCTTATTTAGACGGCAATAAAACAGAACACCCCTCAAGATCCTAGCTGTGAAAATACAGAGATTTTACTGCGTAGTGCCTGGAGAATGAAGTGTGTCCTCCAGGTTCTCTAAGACACTTCTGAGGGAAATTACTGTTATGACTCATGTCTTACGGTTACCATTATTCCTTGCATAACTAGTAAAGGGGTGGGAGTTCATGTCTTTCTTATCCAGTCTTGTTTGTAAATGAGTCCTTAGAGCCCGATTTTCTAAAAACAAATGAGATCTAACTTTCTTTTAGTTTCATTCTGAAGCAGAATTCCTTACCTTACATATAGGTTCTCCAAAGACTTAAATGGCTGAGATATACTGTATGTTTAGGTTGTTTGTGTGGAAATATTACATAGCGGTTCATGTTCCAAGTCCAGTTATTCAGCAAAATAGTTGTGGAGCTCCGATTGAACTAGTTGCTTAACATCAAAAAAGTGAAACCATGATCAATTAATTGTGTGTTAAGTGTCAAATCTGTCCAATAATGTCCATACAAACCAACTACTGACATTCAGCCCCACTCATGGATCCCAGTTAGCAATTAACATGCTAACACACTCAAAAGGTTGGTGTAAAATACCCACAATTAGCATTCACATGCCATTTCATCATTTTGTTTGCCCCAGAGCATAATTTTCTTTCCGGAGAAGAAGAAAACAAATTTTTCATAGTTAGGCGTGTTAGACCAGATAACACAATTTGGCCAAAATAGGCCTTTGGTAATTATACAAATGATTTGCAGAAGATAAATACAGTGATTTGCTTTGTAATGGCACTGAAAATATTTTATGAAATACACACAAAATCTTGATTCATTCATTCAATAGTGTTTATTCAGTGGTGATTTATCAAACCATGGCATGCTTAACATCTGTTTTTTTGTTGTTGTGTTTTTAAAAAAAATCTGTCTTATCTTGTTTTTCACCTTTTAGCACTTTGTGACTTGCATTACGAACCAATTTATTCTAATTATTATTATTAAAAATGTATCATTAGTATTCACCATAGCTTTGTCACTGTTAGAATCTGATTTACAATGGTAGCTCGCCCCATTCTAGAAGTTTAAATCATAACGGATTGCTCAGATTGTTCCCCACTTTTAAACACGGTTGTTGTTAAATCAGATGAGACAGAGGCACAACTCTCCTTCTCCTCTCATAAATGGTGTTCTGTGGCCCCATCTATATATTTTATTTATTACTAGAGCCTCTGACATACATGGGTCCATGCTGGGGGAAAGTTGAGACGTCGCCATGGAAGTGTGGGGGGGGGGTGCGGTCAAAGGGGGAGGCTGACCAG
>CAESWR010000118.1:1343672-1355795 GCA_903171835.1 Mullus surmuletus | reverse complement strand
AAAAACCCAAAAAAACCCCAGCATGTCACCAAACCTGCGTGTGTTCGTGGGATGTAAACAAACGCGTCCACTCGCCTGTCTGACACTCGTGGTACATGCGGTACGCGGAGCGGTCCATCTCCAGCTCCTCGCCGGGCCGCAGCGGCTGGATCCCGGGGACGTAGACCTTCTTCTCCGCCTCTCCGCCCGCTCCTTCCTCCTGCATGTCCACCCCTTCGTCGTCGTCGCTGCCGGCGGCGTCCATCTCCTCCATCTCGCCGCCTTCCTCGGCAAACGTGTCTTCACCGGGGGCAGACATCTTGCTGGCTCTCCGGGGCCACGTGGTTTAAGCGCGCATGCGCAGTCGCCTCCCCTCCTCCTCCTCCTCCTCCTCCACCGCCTCCTCCTGCTGTTGTTCCTCTCCCCCTCCTTCGCTCCCTGTCGTCGCTCTCCCACATTTTACGGGAATTCAGCTGGCCCCTTTTGGCGCCTGCATCGCTGCTGCCAGGAAAGATCTGACTTGCAAATATTTGCCTCGCAATTTTGCAGATTCTATACAATCAATCTATTGATAATGATCACAGGGAAATGGAAGTTGGGGAGATTAATGCATGCACTTCCAATGACCATTTGCCTTGAGAGGAAAAGTCTCATGAATGATTCCACATGTTGGGGGGTGTCATGCTTGCACCGACAGGGTCCCGGTTCTGTTTCCAGGAGGGTTCTGACATGTAGGATCTGCAGCTGCAGCCCCGACACCAAGGCCAGCAGTTCCTCCAGCAGTGATGAGAAACATAGATTTGGCAGCAGCTGGACACGGACAGAGGGCCTGGATATTTAAATATTTTTCCCCCCCAAACATGTGTTGCAAAATTGCTCAAAGGGGTGTTTTTTTTTTTCACGAAACGATAACACGCCGGTCCCTCCAAGATTGCTCGCAGCAGGATGATCTAATTGTTTGTCCTTTGCATTCATGCGGCATTACGTTTGACCAACCCCTCGCAAATTATGACAAGAATTCACTGGGAAATAAAAGTCAAATAAAAAAAAGTTGAGTCATAAGCCAAAGGTTTGTTCCCATACCTCTGCATTTTAAGGGATTATGAAACTAAAAAGGAGGGTCTTGTGAGGACAATGGTGCACATTAAATGCGTGGGTGTGTGCAAGCAGGGGCAAGTGTGAGCACTAAGCGGTGCAGTTTGTTTCTCATGTCTCATGTTGAAACTGACAGGAGTTAAAACATCTCCGGGGTCTTGTTTCCGTCCGGAGCACATTCCTCACTCATCTGCAATTTGTCTCGCAGTTTCTTTTTTGTTGTTTTTTTTTTTTTTACTTTAATCCAGAGTAACAGAATAATTGTAAAAGTCTTGCACTTTGGGAGAGAATTCTTTAGAGGAGAGAGAGGGCCCGGCAGCGGAGGATGAGCTCACATGAATGTGGACTCTCTGTGTCCCGCTGCTGGAATGCAAAACGATAAACAAACGATCACCTCCAGCGGAACGGACCAAAGTGTGAATGAAGACGTCTCTCCGGAAGAGCTTGCGGGGCGGCACATGAAATAACACAAATATATATACACATATATATATATATATATATATTTATATATATATCTAAATGGCTTTAATTTACAATTTTATACAAAAGTAAACGTCTATAGACATATTTTACACTTAACATAACATTCATTGTAAACAGTGATGAATTCCACATCAAATAGACGATGGCTTATGTGCATTGGCTTGGTCAGCATTTATCTCTTATTAGCACAAAGAGCATAGCTAGCTGGAGCTTGTGGCTTGTTCTAGAGGAAGGCTATATGCTTATATCTGTGAGATATCAGTTGTTACAGAGCACTGCTGGACAGTGGACGTAGCTATTCGGAACTAACTTTGGACATTAAATGCAACCGGTGCATGTCACTTCATATTAACAAAGCTTACTGCATAACAACACATAGACACAAATATAAGAGACAATCATTCAGTGCCAGTGAATGTCTTGCATTTTGTGTGCATCATGAAAGGGTCATCGATTCGAGTTCCTCATGGCTGCAACCACCAGTAGAGTCTGAACAACAAGGGGCTCCAGAAGGAGGCGGAGTAAGACAGGGGTCCCGGCCCACCGCTGGACGCCAGCTGCGTAATGTCTATCATACTATCCTGCAGTGCTTCCTCCTCGCTGCTGATGGCTCGGGTGGTCAGGAGCCGGGCCCTGGACGGGCCGTAGTCCTTCCTCTCGATGGAGGGGGGCAAAGTGGGGAGGGAGCAAGTCTCAATGGAGGGTAAGCAGCCCACCTGAAGCCACTCGCCGAAAAGATCTGACGTGAGCTTGAGGAGCTCTTCAGGGGAGGAGGATATTGTGGAGAATTGGGCCAGGTCCGTCTCGTCCCGGAACCTCTGTGAGACACCAGACATGCTTCAAAATCACTGCATTGCACATCAATCCATCGAAAAACACGAGTAATACTGCATTTGTTTGTGGCAAAACACACAATCCTGGCTTCCGTACCTCTGTGTTCTTGTTCTTTGTAATGATTCTATCCAGTGTCTGCGTCAGATCGAGAATTAAGGAGTGATTTAGGTGCTCGTCCCAGAGGTTTCGGAAGAGCACTTGCCAGGAATCCAGGAGGACTATCGCAGCGGGGAACACACAACACTGGAGGGAGAAGGCAGAGCGGCGCGACAACAGCAAAGTCAGGCTCTCGGTGCGCGCAAACATGTGACAAAATCAACCGCAGGAACCACATCAAGTGCAGCAATTACGACAGGCACAAGGCAAAGGCAGTCTGCTGATAAACCGAGCGTTTTATTGGCTCCTTATTATCGCTGGATTTCTGCTAAATCAAACCAGATGCTGATGAAGATTTGTTTTTTAAAAGCAACATCTTTATCTAACATCTGTTTTTAAAGTTGAAAAAAAAAAGAATTTGACAGTTAACTCACCGGATCAGTGTCACAGAGCATGCTTTTGGTGTAGTGGTGCACTACATAGTAATCTTTAGGAAATACTGTCCGCTAGAAAGGCAAGAGAAAATGTTGATCAGACACATATTGACGAGGACACATTCACAGAGTTGTAAATTCCACAGTCGACTTCAAAGACACCGAGAGGAGCAAGATATGTAATCGTTTTTTGCAGAAGATAACCGCAAAAGCGTTGACACATGCCTCTCGTCTTCACAAGTTCACACGTTCATTAGGGAAAGACAGACAGCAAGTGGAAACAGAATACTTTTTTTTCTTTTCTTTGCCACAAAAGCTGTACCAAGTTTTTTGCGAGCAAAGTCCGAAGGCTTTAACTTACAAATCCAGTTGGGTTGGAGTCGATGGTCCTCTTAATATTTCTCACACCCTCCAAGTCAAAGCCACATCCACCGCATTGGACAGTCAAGAGTGATAACAACAGCAAAACTGCCGGAGACATGGGTGAGAGACGCACAGAGACACAAGGGTTTCAGATAATTGCTGGAAAGTTTCTGTGGTTTGCCTGCTTGTTCAAACTGCATACCTACTAACTAAAAAACCATGACATCATTTCCTGCTTCAATTAGACTATTTCTGCAGAAAAAGACGTGTAACAAGGGCCTGCGGTTGCGACACCTATCTGCTTCTGCAAGCTGATTGAATTGAAAGCTTGAGGGGGGGGAATGCCACTGACAAAAACACATTTCACAAACAAATGTGACAGTGTTCCGCTCCCAACCCCAACCCCAACCCCCCCCCCCCCCCCTCCTCCACACACACACACACACCAGCCAGAGAGATTTCAAAAAACAGAAAAGTTTGTGTCGTCTCTCACCTGGCACTGACATCCTTTTATCTTTCTAAAAATGGACACTTCTCCATTTCTCTTGTTGACGGCAATCGCTCACACGCACAGGCAGGGGGGGTTTGTGTCAGTCTGTGGAGGGGCAAAGTTTCCTCCTCTGCGGCTTCTTCTTCTCCTCCTTCTTCTCCTTCTTCAGGTCTTTGACACGCAGTGCGCTGCCCGGGTCGTCTCCTTCAAGGCTTGATATTCAGTCTTCTCACTGACATCCTTTTAGACACTCCTTCCCTTTGAGTTCCTTTGGTACTTTCCAACAAAATGCCTCATTTATCCTCTCACGCCATCCCGCTCTCTCACTTTGGATTTTTTCTCCCCCCTCTCACTTAAGCCTGAGTGGCTGCAGCCTTCTCCTGTAAAAAAAAAAAAAGAAAAAGAAAAAAAAGAAAAAAGAGCTTTTGTTTGATTTTGTTGTTGTTGTACTATATCTCTTTATCTTCCCCCTTTCAGTCTCTCCCCACTGACCTAGAATCTTCCTGAACAGCCTAATTTGAGTCACTCCTCTCTGCCTCGAAAACTGGTTAATGGATAAAGCGGGAGAGACACGGGCCTCCTCCTCCTCTCTCTCTCTCTCTCTCCCTCTCTCTCTCTCTCGCTGTCTGTCTCGTCCTCTCTCGCTCTCTCTCTCTCTCTCCGGCCTCCTCTCCTCACTCAGACAGAGGCTCCGCTCAAAGTGAAAGTGCTATGCTGGGTTGCTTGTCTGCTCCCTTTAAGTCTCGGCCCCTCCCACCGCCACACGTTTTACCTCACTATTGACTGACCCGGCCCCCTCCCCCTGCTCCCCACATTCCCTGACCCCCCCACCACCACCACCACCACCACCCCACACCCACCCCCCCCCATCCTCCCCCATCCCGAGCAGGCCCAGCGAGAGGGCTTAGTCATGCAGTTGGAGCGTATGTTTTTCATTTGGACTCTCCCCCACACCTCTGCGCCTGTGGATCCCCTGATCTTTATCCCTCCAGAGCCAGTGCGCAATATCATCCTGTCTAATCATCACATGATCGCTCTCTTTCTTTCTCTCCCTCTTTTTTTTTTTTTCCTTTTTTGTAAAATAAATCAAGAATCGCATTCCCTGAAAGGCTGACAAACAGGATTGCAACACCGCACTGCCAGAACTTGCAACTCATTCCATGTGTGACAGCTTTCTTTAGTCATAACTGTTAAAATCGGCTCCGCAGAGGTGGATGGTGTGACTGTGATGTCGGCTGTTTTTCGCGCGCAGCTGTCATCATGTTTGTTTCCGGCCGCCTCAGGTCGCGTTGCGCAGCATCACGGGCCCGTGGGTGTTGGTGTGTGGTGGGTGGGGGGGGGACGCGATTACCGAGGGGAAGAGAGGAAGTCGAGGGATGTTTCCCCATGTCGGGCGGGCCATGATTGTTCTTGTTCTGCAAAAAGGGCCAAGCTAAGCAGGACCCTTTTCCAAAGACCCGTCCCCGTGGCGAGAGGAAAAGGAAACTTGAGAGCGAACCCGCAAGCGTTCACTCCCCGAGGAATCATTAACTCGGAACCTTTTCACCCAGACTATACGTCTTAATGATGGGTATAAATATCTCGCCATCGTGTCGTCTCCCCGCCTCATACACTGCGCCGCATTATTGCTGGAGTAAATATGTTATTCATTTACAGAGCTGCTGCAAATTAACTGTGCTTCTTGTAGTGAAACTTGCAAAATGAAATCCAGCTTTCGGTTAGATGTGGAAAGGCACGACACGAAAAACAGTCAATTAGACACACAAACAATGTTAAGAAGTGAGCTTGGAAAGCTGCAGTCATCGCCTCATATTTTTGCAAACTCACAGCATGAGTTACCAGATTCTGCACACGCATATAGGTTAAAAGGAAGAAAGAAAGAGAAGCGCCCCCCCCCCCCCACGATTTAAACAAAGCCGTATGTTGCTGAACTTTTATTGAGTGGAGTCTGCAAACTTCAGCAAAGCAACAGACTCACGTAACCGTGGAATGAGACGAAAAGAAAGTGCAGCTTTTGAGTGGATCAGTATTGGACCGGCTCGTTAAGGAGACAAATCCCGCTGATGTGGTGCGCAGTGCTGGAGCGAGGCCCTGTTATGCAACCATTTTGTACATTTCAGGACACCAGAAAACCAGAGAAAGTGTTGTCTTACACCAATTGAGGTTTGTTGGCAGGCAGCCACTCAAACAAGTGAGTGGGTGCTGGCAGAGAAGTGCTGCTTCTCCCTCCTCCACTTCCCTCACTCGCACCCCCCTTTGTTTGTCATGTTCACCACCAGATGGAGCCAATTGAGGAATAGCGGCCAAAAAAGAAAAAAAAGAAAAAGGTTGTCAGTCTGAGGCGTCACATTCATTTATTTTATATCAAAACAACAGAAAACACAGTACACAAAGTAGTTTTTAATAAATTAAACTATACACACCATTATTTCTTTACAAGAATTCCCTTCGTTAAATAAAAAACCCTGATACATTTTATCCGAGCTGAATGTGTTAATCTGTAATAATCAGGTTTAGGAGCACAACAGATTTCTCATTATTTAGAAAGATGATAATGGATGAGCTACATTCAAAGTCCCCTTTAATTACACTAAAAGTCCCAGACAATCAGCTAAACTGGCAATGCAAAGATAGATGCTTTCACTTTCCTTTCTTCTGGATTTCCCCCCTTTTTTCCAGCTCCCTTTTCTTCGCCCCCTGGTATTCCCGCTCCCGTCTTTGTCACTGGCTGGGGCTCCTCTCACCCCCTCGGACGGCCGTCATTAAATGGCTCTTGTAGGTTTTGCTGAGCCCGGTCATCCAGAACTTGAGCAGCCGGACGTTGTCGTCCTCGCCCAGTCCCGTGGTGCCCAGGAGGGCCAGCACCTTCTGGGTGTCCTCCCTCCCCCGCCCGTCCACTTTGGAGAACTTGAACAGCACCTTGACTTTACTGAAAGAGCGAGAAGGTGCTGTTAGATGGATGAGAATCTCACAAAAAAAACCAAAAACGAGTGGTTTCCTTCATTAGGGTGTGGTACTAACTTCATCCATTCTTCCTTCAAACACAGGAGACAATGAGACACCACGTCCACGGACAAGTTCTCGTTGGACAGGGCCACCTCCAGCTTGTTCAGTAACGCTGGACCTGCGGCAGGAAAATGATTCATTTCTGCTGTTGAGGTTTCATCTCATGACCAATGTTAATACCATTCTAACCTTCATTTACCAGCTGGAATTAGCCTCCTCTTACTTTGTTGCTTCTAACAAATTATCAATAGATTTGTCTTTTTTCAAATCCTTTTGAAAAACTGACATTTCACTGAGAAAACGTTTTTCTTCTCATTCATTCTGAAAAAGCCTTTTAATTGTGCATTTTAATCATTTAACATTTAACATCTTTAATACTCTTTAAAAGTCTCTCCTGTCAGTGCAGCTGAAATTTAGCCGAAGCAAAGTGCTGTGTATTATCTTTTATATTGCAAGTGGCAGCGGACTGACAGTGCCTATTTATAAATTCAGATATGCTCACCCCTGTCTGTGGGCTGTGTGTTGGCACTGCTGATGGTGAACTGATAAAGTGAGGAGATATTGTCTTCACCCATGGCCGAGGGCTGACAGCCCGTCTCCGAGCTGACGTCCACCAGCACTGAAAACTCTACAGGACGAACACAGGGAAGGTGAATTCAGCATACTAATAATGTGACCCGTGACATCACACAAGCCCCAAATCTGCAAGACACTCAGCGCGGATCTCAGCGAGCTTGTGTACCTGAGGAGCTGACGTGGGCAGGAATAACCACATCCGGGCTGAGGCCCAGGAAGTTGCATTTGTAGGCCTCCTCATACTGAGAACTGTATGGAACTGAGCGCACACAGCCCACTGGGAGCAAAGACTGATAGGAGACAGAGACACTCAGCTTATAAACAGAGCCACTAAACTTTAAGAGCCATATATTTACAAGGACACAAAAGTTAGATCTGTTGGTCGGTGCTGGTGACAAACACAGTGAAGGATTGACCTTTATCCTACAAGGACATTCTGACATGTCACAGGACTAACCGTAAAGGTTTATGCGGAACGACCGTCTGCTTTCATGAAGCCGCTTAGGTTTCGGGTTCCCGCATAGTGCATGCTGGTTCAGGGTTGTGCCGTCATGTCTGACTGGGACGGTGAAATGCAGCAAGAGTCACTGTTTATATTATTAGGGTCAAGTATGAATTTCCTGTTTTGACAAGCATACTTTCTCTTTCAGTACAACAGCACAAGTTATCGAAAATGTAGTCGAACCACACTTTTGTATCTCAAAAGTATTTCGCAAAATTATTTTAACTGTAATTCAGACCTCATGACCTCATGCGTGCTGCTTTGCGTCTCTTCAAACTCAGAGTATCTCATTTCTACTGCTCAGTCACTTGATCAAAATGAAAGCTGACTTGGAGTCACGGTGTTGAGTCATTGGCAGTGTTGCACATTGTCAGTAAAATCTGGAATACTGTCAGAGCAAAACTCAAATGTGTGATATTCTAACATGCTGTGCACATATAACAGAAAAGCACAGTGGAGCTCAATCGAAAAGATTTGCATGCTCCGTCTTGTTTTTGAATCTGGCAGAGAAAGTGAATGAGATGCATGTACAGGCAAAGAAAAGTTCAAGGTGTGTAACAGTAGTTCAAATAACGTTGTGTCCTCGGGCAAGAATCAAAAGTTAGGATTTTCTTAATCTTTACTGAATTAGATTTCATCAGAAACCAACCATGAGAAACCAACAAACAAAGAACATGATTTTTAGTGCAGGATGATCCTAAAAGTGCGTAACGTGACTGTGAAATGAACTCATGAATCCTTATTAAAACTTCATTCAGCTAAATACCTGTGAAGTCACCCAAAGTACCCTTACAAAACGAAAAAACAAGTGTGGTAAAGTACCTTGAGCACCATAAAAGCTGATTGGATGAGTCCGGGGTCTGCGCATCTCCATATGACCTGATTTCCCATGAGCACATGCCAGGCTAGCTGCCGAAACTCAGCAGTCCCGAAAACCTGCAGAAAGCAGAGCACGAAACATCACATAAATACAGTGTTTGTCAAGTTCAGATTTGAGTTTTGATTGATTTTTTTTATTCCTTTTAATTTAAATATCATATTTCGTACATCAGTGTGATAATTGTATGCAACAACGACAAGTTTACCTGTCTCAAGTGCCTCAGGGACCTAAACTTGGGCCCCGGCAATTCGTCTAATTTTGAGTCGTCATACAGGAAGTGGTGACCCAACTCGCTGTCTGATTGATGCCGCTGTGACTTCGAGCCCCCTCCCTCTGCTCCCTCCCAGCAGCTCATTTCCTCCTCTTGCTCTTTGGAACCATAGCATGACACACAAAAAGAAAGAAAAAGGAAAAACAGATGAAATAGTGATGACCAAATGGTGGTATGTGTTATTAAGGGGAAATTCCACTGGAAACTTTGACTGTCGACTGTCTATCACAGTGTATTTTTAAGTTCCACATGTGGGTATGAATAGAATGTTATCTTCACAATAATAGCCACCCACAATTTCCAGATAATCTCTGTATTTCACCACTTATTCATGACAAACTGTGATATCAGTTCAGACATGGAGTCCGGGGAAAAGCCCAAGTCCCATATAAGGTTATCAGAGTCTGCACGCAACATCAAGAATTTACTCATCATGAAATTATATATTATTTTGCCATTTCATTTCATTATATTGACAATATTATATTCTTTCAAATGTGTATTTGTAGATGAGACCCTGAGGTTGTACCAAGCTAAAGAAATAAAGTTTATTTTGAATAGCTTGAATCACTAATATATGGGACCTTGCTATGAAAGGTTCACAGCTGGACAGGGGAAATATTTCTTAATCTTTCTATCGCTTTCCTCGATCTTGCGTGAACTCATGAAATTAAGTGTGTTCAAGGGCAGCCGGCTAACTGAATCATGCTGATTCTTTGGCTGAATGTCTCCACACTGCCTGACCCAATGAATCACAGGAGACTTTTCAGACTGGTGACACAATGCTACCATAATGTGCAAATCCATGACATCCGCTGATATCATCAGCCCCCATCAGTGACATAACGACATGTTGAGACATTGCCCAGGTGCTTTTTTGGAGAAGCTCTAAGACCTCAGACAGTTGATGGTCTGTTGCTGCTACACAGCGGATGTCAAGCAGATGCTACATGGATGAGTACAGTGGAGCAGTAGAGGCAATCAAGGTCTACCTGTCTGTCTCTCTATAAGCACCAGAGTGTCTTCGGTGGGGGCTCCCTCCAGTAGCTTCTCTGTCAGACGACTACCACAGGCCTTCAGCAGCCTGCAGACAAGGTGAAGCCACACATCGGCATGTCATAGTGTCTGGGTAGAGCCACATGGAAACCGACGAGGGCAAATATGCTATGGCTCATGACAGAATATTGACTCACCAGCTGAAGGAGGAGTGCAGGCTGGCCCAGAGGTTGGGATGCTGGGTGAGGGATGTGAGCGACCGCGCTGCGTTGCCGCTCCTTTGGTGCGGGAATACCGCAGGTGAGAACACACTGTTCATCCTCACGGCTCGCTGGGGACACACTCCTTGCTCGCTGTCAAACACCTGTTGGGAGAGGTCAGGGCAAGGTCGGTTATTTGATACAAGGGTCCTGATAGGTCGACAAATCTGCATAATTAAGTGTTTGGCGTTCATGCGTACCTTTAGTGCTGTGCTTTGTAGACTTTGTATGGTAAGTTTGAGGTGGCGTAACAAAAAAGGCCAGGAGTTGATAAGGTAGATTCTGTCCATAGCGACCATGACAATACTGTACCAGCGCTGGAAGCCCCTGGCGAGGCTGTCCTTGATAAAAAAGGTGTGTGAGAACACAAAACCGTGCTGCTCATCTCCAAAGAATATCGGCCCTTCACGTCCAGGACACACCTGAGCGAATAGAGAGAATGAAGAAGGGAAGGGGGCATATGAGGAGACGGAGAACTAAGAAAAATATCAATCGACACGCACACATACATGCAGACGTACATCAGCATTTACCTCACAGCTGAGGCTGCGCACGCAGGCCTGGCGGACCACGCTGAAGAGCTGCGACTGTCTGGGGTGCTGGTGGCTCAGAAAGCGAATCCCAGTCTCATCATCGATACTCACAAAGCCTGGGTGAGACGCAGGTAAGGATCGACACCCCTGGGAGACAGAAAAGAGATGCACGATGATATAAACAACCACATATATAAGAAAAAGTAGAGCGCGAGACTTTTACAGGCTCTTTTGAACCTTTATTTAACTTGTTTTGAACAGACAATACATGGTCCCCTCTCGACACCTCCATCACTCACCTCACACATTTCCCCCCTCTGTGAGGCAGAGCTGTTGGCCCTCATGGTCAGACCTTCGCCCTCACGGTCCCCATCCCTGTCTCGGTCCCCGGGCATGGGAGCCCCCGCCTGGGATGAAGGGGACGGGGAAGGGGGGTGCAGCGCCTCGGTGCAGAACAACGTCCGGGGGCCATGGAGCTCGCAGAAGTGGCAGAGAGCGACGAGGGCGTTCATCTGAACCAGACATTTAGTAAATCACTGTCACACACACCTGCTTCCAGTCATTTCATCTCACAACTCGGGTGGAAGTCTTACCTTCAGCGCTCAGTGCTGCTTCATGGGACACTCCGTGGCTCATACAAACCCTCCATGTTTGAGTTAATGATGTGAAACTAACTCGGAATCTTCAATTTATGTCGGTTTCCGAAGTTCCGCGGAGCCCAAAGTGTGTTTGTTGTTGTGTTTTCCTTCAGAGCAGCTGCAGCCACGCGGTCATGTGACGCGCAGTCACGCGCCGCGGCGCCGATGACGCATGCTCAGCAACTGGCGCCTTTTTCCCTCTCGTTTTATCCGTTTAAAACATTTTATCCGTTTAAAAAAAGAAATAAATCGAGTATTTTTTGAAAACGAGGGGCATATTGAACCGGCGACGGAGTTATTTTGCGTAAGTCTTGCGCTAAATCTGCGCTTACTGTCTCCAAAAGGGGGTTCTACGGAAAGCGCCGGGTAAACACTACATTACCCACAACCCCCTTCACACCAACAAAGCGGGTCAAAGGTTTCTGAAAGTCTAAAAGTGGTTGCGCCTTTCGGTGTGTATAGCAAACATTTCAAACCCTTCCGTTTTTCTATTCAGATGTAATATTTTCTATTATTAATTATTGTGTTTTATTAGCAACAGCTGTTCAGCAGCCAAAGTTAACCAACGCCGACTTCCGTGATTGTTTTGAGGTGTGTCACTTTCAGGTCGCCATTCACTGGTCAAACAAGACGAGGAGCTTTTCAGTGTGACACGACATTCTCACAACACTGCTCCTTTTTTCC
>CAESWR010000118.1:1271290-1287979 GCA_903171835.1 Mullus surmuletus | reverse complement strand
CCCCCCCCCCCTCTCCTTCCTCTTCGCAGGATTGCTGGTTTACACTAAAATGAGAGGCAGACAAATGTGCGATAAATTGTTTCCCTCATCCACCAGGGGAAGGACCGCTTCTGTAGGCTCATCGGATCGATTAGAGGAAACGGTAAGACTACAAGAGGTGAGCAAATAAACCTACTGCAAAGTGAGGGATTGTGGTGTAGCCAGGACAACGATTGGTCTCCAAACTATCAAATGGTTTCACTAATAACAACAACTTTCATTTCTTCTTTTTTTGGGGGGTCGAAATCCTACTCCACAAAGCAACAGTTTACATATACATGAACAATCTTGCCCATTTGCCATTAAATTGATCAAATTTCTCATGCACCAAAGATAGGAACAGTACTCAGAAGAATTCATAGTTATTGCCACTTAATATACTTGTATAAGTATCATTTTGGGGCCACTTTGATCAGCTACAACAGAGACGGAAAAAGCTGATAAAGCAATTTTCTGTGTATTAAGAGACTGAAATTTCAGGAGGACTGGATGAGAAAATCGTCCTTTTTTTCCTGGACAGTCTTATCTGCATTTATGATTCCTAACCATCCAATAAGCCGTGTCCACGTCTTTTAATAAACTTAAAGATAATGCGCAGGAAATGTGACTGAAAATGAATATGTTCCTACCTTGCGATATTCAGTGATTTGTTTCAGCCTCTGTATTTATGTTTTCTTCCATCCTGATTATTGCATACATCTGTAAAGTTTTCATTCCATCATGCAGGAACACAACAAGACTAGTACCCCAAAAATGATGAAAAAACTTTGTGTGGTTGCAGTTGTAAATCAAATTGAATATAACCACGTTTGGTTATATATAAGATGGGATCCTTCTATGCAAATTTTAAAACATATTTTCCTAAATTCATTCAACCCTGTCACGTCTCTTTATTCTGTGGTACTTGTTGAGATAGCCACAAATGCTTTATTTACTTTATGCATTTGAACTGTCTGATACATTTGGAAACCACAGGGGCATAATGGGTTTAAAGACCTGGAAAGCCGGTGCATAATATTTGTAACAAATTGGATGTAAAGTATAATATGTTAAACTTGAAAAAAATGTATAGCAGAGGTCCACAAAACACACAATTGCACCGACTTTCAGAATGTAAAGAATGACCTCTATATTATGTAGATCCATATTTATTTGCGTAGTTAATATCATTTTAGTGTAGTTTAAGTGAGGCTCAGCACTGATTCACCATTCTGATGTGCTTCGGACCAGCAGAAGCACCTCGTGGTAAGTTATTATAAAGTAAGACTTGTTAAGTATGGCTATTAACACGACTGGGTTAGTAGCAATTCGGATGTCTTCTAAGGTTTACATATTTGCAAATTATCCCTCTGATGTAGACTACAGTTAAGAAGTGAATCACGTTGGACAGTGATCATTATCTCATTTCTACATAGAGGGCTTCTTGCCTTGTGGCTATCCATGTACCACAGTTAAATAAGAGGTTAACTGCAACTCTGGCAAATGTAGTGAGATGATACCAATTGAAGCTTAATGCCACCTGTGTCTAAGTCTCTAGTTTGTGGAAATAGTTTGACTTTATAATTTGAGTGAATTTGAATTATCGCCATGTTAGTAAATGTAAGTAAGTGTGGTAAGTGCTATTTACTGAAAAGATTTCCCTCTGTGACCTTTATCTTTCTTTTAACTTTGTTTTTTCAGCTTTAGGAACTTCTTGGCTGAACACAGATGAGGAATCTTGCTTAGATGAAGGAAAATGTCAAAGCAGTAACTCAAAGGAAACCAGAAGATGTCAGTTGAACTGCCTCTCAAAACGTTATTTTAAGCAATTTTTTTGAAATTAGGCGGAACATATCTATCAGAAAGACACTTTTACCCTTGATCTTAAAGTCATCATCCCAGCAACCCCACTGCCTTTGGAAGTAAATTGTGGGCAGTGGATGATCAAGAGGGAGTAACAACAACCGAAGTATACAGAGCGGAGAGACGAACGTTAAAATCAGCTGACATTCACCTAGTTCTGGAAGAAACAGTAGCATACTCATCTTTAGAGTAACGTTTGTCTTTCACCAGTCAGTGGTGGGATCATTCGTCCGCTCCTAGCGCTGGAGGTTGGGCCCTGTACCCCCATGTGCCAGTGAGTGGGAAATGTTCCAATTTGGAAAATACAATTTGGACATTATAGAGATGTTAAGTGGGCATCAGGCCCACCAGTTCAAAGGCCTTGGTTTAGATCGACAACTACAGCATCAACAGCAAGTGCAACTTCACCAGCATCAACTCCAGCAGCAGCAGCAGCAGCAAGCTGAATCATCTGGAGCTCTTCTATCTGGACTTGGCTTGGGCCCCCTGCAGGGGTCTAGAGGTAACGCCTTTTCTGATTCTGCCTCCATTTTTGCCAAGATGAGTGCCCCTCCTCCCCCACCTTTACAACAACAGCCTTCCTCATCTCAGAGCTCTCGTTCAAAGTCAAGCAAGATGAGCAGCAGCAGTTCAAGCCATTCATCAGGCTATCCACAGTTCCTGCGCTCTTTCCACCCGTCTGAGGCAGCACTAGCACAGGAGCAGTTACACCCAGGTGTAGGCCGCTTTGAGCACTTTGCCGGGGGAAGTAGCAGTAGTGGGAGTGCGGGGGGATTAGGAGGATTAGTAACATCAGCACCTCCACCCCCTCCTCCTCTGCATCCCGGTCTCTCTGTCCCCCAAGCATCACCTGGCCCCTCCTCTTCTTCTCCTTCCCCTTCAACTTCTGTGGCCACCTCTAACAACCCCTCTAGCAGCAGTGCAGTCAGCTCATTGGGACACCAGTTGGTTGGGGCCCAGTCTGATGCACGGAGCCTTCACCAACAATTTAGCTGCATGTTAGCCGCTAATCAGTATTTCCTCTCTGGGGTGCCTGCTAATGCTAGTTTAGAGCAATTTCTTGTTCAACAGGGAACCCATAACCACTTAGGGATTGGTTTAAGTCAGACAGGTGGGGAGCCTAGTACTAGTCTCGCTCCACCCCCGGCTTTGCACTCTTCTCACTCCCATGGCCACTCCACTCCCCAGCCACAGCAGGCTCCACAGCACCCCCCCCAGCAGCAACAGCTTCCACCTCACACTCTGTCTCATCCTCACTCTCATTCCCATCCGCACCACCCTCTCCACCCCGGCTCCCAGCCTTCTTCGCTGGGTGGCTTTGACTTCCAGGGCATCCCTGTACTCTCATCAAATCAGATAGCTTCTTTGATGCAGCAGGAAGCAGGCTTACCCCTTCCTTTGCCGCTACATTTATCTTTATCCAAGGACGATAGCAAAGGGGAAAGCAGTGGAGGTAGTACCAGCAGCAGTAGGAGGAAGAAAGCTATGGCGGGATACTTGCCGCAGAGAAAATCTGATAGCACTAGTAATGGCGGCAGCAGTCATGGCCACGGAAGCCACAGTGGCAATCCTAGCACTAGTAATGGCGGAGGGCTTAACCATGGTCAGCCTCCAGCTTTAATTGGAAGTGGGGTGAGTTTATCAAATATGGGTGGAGACCCCTCGTCCATTCTTGCCTCATCATCTTCATCCTCATCCGTAGTTTCTTCCTCCTCCTCCTCTGCTCCCTCTTCCACTGCTGCCTCAGTACTGGTTACTAATGATTCTCACCTTTCTAAATCTGATAACCAGAGCTCAATGCAACCCAACACCACAGAGTCTGATACAGAGCCCATTTATAGCTGTGGAGAGTGTGGCAAAAGCTTCCCTCACCTTTCAAGCCTTCGCAGGCATTTACGCATGCATGAACCAACCACAGCCGGTACTAGCAAATCAGCCACTACTGGCCCAAATCCTGTTCACATTAAAAGTCAGCCTGATCCAAGCCTTCCCCATTCGACCCAAGAACCCCCCCAGCCCCCACCCAATTCTTGTCCTAGCCCAGACAAAATATTTCATTGCCCAGATTGTGGCAAAGGCTTTAAGAAAAAAGGGCACCTCCTGCAACATGGTGTATTACACTCTTCAGCCCGCCCATATGGCTGCTCCACCTGCTCTCGGGCTTTTAATCGTAGAGAGTCACTGACACGCCATGAGAAGATACATGAGGAAAAACCGTTCAGATGTCCTGCCTGTGGTCGTGCCTTCCGTGAAAGCACCTCTCTACTCAACCACGCTGCCTCAGGCACCTGCGGCAAGCCAGGTAGGGGACCCAAACAGCGGGGCAGCAAGACAGGAAGTGATGGTGAGGACAGAGTCGGGGGAGGGGGTGGAGGAGGTAATGGAGGAGGGGCAACTTATCAGAGCAATAGGGGGGTAATTTATGGGAAAACTGAGGAAGAAGATGGTGTAATCATTGTGGGGGAAGGAGAACCAAAATCAGGTTTGGGATGTGATGGTCTTTTTCAGTCTGGAAGGGGAGGGAATTCAAATGACAGGGACAGAACAGATGGTAAATACCCCACTGACTACTCTCGGAATCGTTACACAGGCTACCATGATGACCACCGTTCTCAAGGTAACCCATCTCCATGCTACTCTGGTGCCTCCCCCTGTGGAAGTGGGATGGCGGGCCCAGCTCTGAGAAAGGCACCCTTGGCCCCAACACTGCATCCACACTCTCAGAGCCACAGCCAGCACCACCATCCGCAGCAACAGCCCCACCTGCCCCTTTCTTCTCTACTGGATGATTCAGAGGATGATGTCACTAGCTCTGTGAATAATGCAATTTCGGCTATAACAGCAGCTAGCAACAGTGGAAATAGAGGGGATGATAGGGGAGACATCATAGGAGGTCTACTAGGTGGTCTTGGTTTAGGTCCTCTGGGTTCACCTTCATCGACATCCGGAATGGATAAAAATTTCAGAGGAGGCCCGGATGCAATGGGCAGCAACCCACAGAATCCTGGTGCAAAGCCAAAACGTCCCCGAAAACCCAGAGCAAAGAAAGATCCAGCAGATGGTGGACAGCCCCCCAAGCGTAGGCAATACACTCCAAGAATGGGACCCAGTGGGCTCCCACGCACTCACCTCTGCAGTGTCTGTGGTAAGGGATTTGCACGTCGCGAGACCCTACGCAGACACGACCGTATCCATACTGGAGAAAAGCCTCATCACTGCACTATATGTGGAAAATATTTCAGAGAGGCTTTTCACCTCAGCAAGCATCAAACGGTCCACTCTGGGGCAAAGAATTACAAATGCAGCATCTGTGGGAAAGAGTTTGGTTACTCCCAGAGTCTCAGGAGGCACAGTAAACTCCATCAAAAAGGGGAGATGGAAGAGGTGCCTACAACACCAGCTGCCGAGAATCTAAACAGCTTTAACCCAAACCCTCAATGTAGCGTGGCCCAGGACAGGAGCCAGAACCAAGCACCAAGCACCTCCTCCTATTACTCCTACCCTCAAGATGTCAAACCTCAAGATACCAACCCTCAGTCTCAGCCCCCACAGCCACATGCACAGCCCCCACCTCCACCTCGTCTTTACACCTGTGCGATATGTTGGAAGTCGTTCCGCCATCACTTCCATCTGACTGCCCATCACCAGACGGTTCATGAAGGTGGGGGTGAAAAGCTCTTCTGCTGTGAGGTATGTGGCAAAGCATTTGCTTACTCCAACAGCCTTACCCGACATAAGCAATCACAGCATGGAATCACCCGTGCAGAACCGGCCAACCCTCAAGAAGGCAGCAGTGGGTCTGGAGACAACAGAGGTGGCAGTGATGTAAATCAGTCAACATCAGAGAGCGAGGCGGCAACCAATGCCCTACTGCAGATGGCCCCTTCCGCAGAGGGCCATGGGGCGCAGAATCTTAGTGTTGTCACTCATAGCCACCAGCAGGCACCCCCACAGCCACCAGCTGGTTATTCTCCCCTCTTTTATGATGCGGCAGCAGCCCAGTCTTCAACCTCTACTGCCCCATCATACTCGCAGCCTCTGCCTCCCAACTCAACAATCATGCCCCCGCAGCACCCTCATTCCCCAGCAGGGGTGAAAGGAGAGCACATATATCCAGCTGGATCCCGTAGCCGTACGCTTCACACCACAGCCCCGTTCCAGCCCCTTACGGAACTGCCCTCCACTGAACATCATCATCTGCATCATCATCTTCATCACTCCCACCATCATCTTCATCATCAGTCAGGTACCCAGTCCCACCAACACCTTGACTGCAGCATCCAGGTGTCACATGATGAAATGAGACGGCACAAGAAGAAAAAAAAAAAGTCCGACAGGAGAGATTGGAGGGAAAATAAGTGGGAATCCCAAGATTTAGTCAGATATGATGGAAGCAACAAGAAGAGAAAGATAAGTTGTACAGTAAGAGGGCAGAATAAAAAACAAGGTTCTCTTCGCCTGACCATTAGGCGAGGAGGAGGATCAGGAGGTGGCGGGTATAAGCTTGTCAACACTGGGGGAATGAAGGTACAGATCCTTTCATCTCTAAAAGTTCCTGTGAAACGTTTTGGTTGCCCAATATGCCCCAATTCTGTGTTTTCCCGCAAAGCGGGGCTGCTCGTCCACTTGGCAGTTAGACACCCACGAAAAGCCTCAACCACTCAGGAGCGACTTAGGTGCACTGTTTGTGGGAAGCGGTCTCACAGGCCTCTGGCAGCCTTCATCCATCGGGCCTCCCATCGCGCCAGAGGGACTTTCTCCTGCCAGCGTTGCTCCGTTCGCTTCTGGAATGCTACACTGCTCTACAGGCACAAGGTGTCCTGCCGCCGCAGGGCTAAAGGACTGCAGCGAGGGGATGCTAAGAGGCTAAAGCTTTCAAAGAGACCAGGAGAGAGACAGACCCGAGAGGGTGAGGGGGAGATGCCATTCCTACAGGGACCATACAGATACTGAGCATCCGGGTATCTGAAAAGAATGGCAAGAGGGATATTTCAATTGGAAAAATGGAAGATGAAAAAAGGGACTTGAAAAAGGCATTTGTTGCCTTTAAGATAATTTGCCTGGTGTCTGTGTTGACCTCTACTCTGCTGACTATTAGAATGAGTGTGTTAACAACTACTGTAGAGCATCCTATTAAATATCACCAGAAATTCTTCCAGATTATATTGGAAGGTGTTTCAAAGACGTGACTGTTTCCATAGGATCACTAACCCCTTAAGTGCATTGACACTATGCTTGGCTGACACTGTGCAGTTAACTAGACAAGTTTAGGTGAAGTTACCTGCTAATGTATCTCTCCTCCTTATATCCTAATTAGAATCCCTGCTACACCTCTTGCTGTATGATAAACGTCTCTGCTGTGTACTTTGTCTTGTTGTTGTTCACTTAGAGGCTCTGAGGATTTTTTTTTTAATGTAAAGTGCATTTATTAGGAGTAGGGACATGGGGACAAAGACATTTGTTAATAGTTTGTCAGTGCATGTTTGTTCTCTGGTCAAGTTTTTTGCTGAGGTGATATCACTCTTATGGTATGTGATGGTTTATTCAGTATATCCCCAGAAGTTAGTAGTGTAAACTTGATTTGAAGGTTTCTCTATATTCCCTAGTGATTTAATCACATATAGATAAAATGTCAAAGTTGCTGGTAATTAGTATGAGGATCCCTCTCCTGCCAAAATGAAGAAACTTACTAAAAGCCTTGCTTATTATGTTCACTTTACTTCATTTATTTGAGATATTCCTAGCTTTTATACCAAGAGATTGAAAACAGGTTAAACAAGTGGACTGTAACACATGTTTATCTCATGTTATTTGTATGCTCTTTTTAGCAGTGATTATTTCTACAGTACTTCACAGTGTGTTAAAGACAAGGACCTATCATAGAAGCAAATGTAATATTCCATGTATTTATGTATGTAACCAGTCTTCATGCCAATCTTATACTTAATTCTTACCTTTTTAGTTTTTGCTGAGTTGCAATCATATTCTTTACTGTCAACCCTTTTTTTTCCTCCTAAGAAAACTGTTTTAATCATGTCACTTTATTCACATATGAAATGTTCATACCCCTTTCAAGCCTTGTTTTTTTTTTTCTTCTAAAGAAAAAAATGATAGTTTTAGTAGATTTCTATCACATTATTTACTGAAAGTCAGTAGTTGATTATATTTCAGTAATGAATAAACCTTAAGTGTAATCTTGTTTTCCTGTTCATTCTCATACAGGGTTACAATCTACAATATCAATGATATTACAAACTATTAGTTGAACATAATTAACTGTCAACAATCAGTATTTGAGTAGAAACTATCTTTTAGCTATATATCAAATGTGAATTGGAATTGAATTTAAATAATTTCAGGATGTAGTCATAGACTTCATATTCATATATTTCTTCAGGCCTGCCCGTGTCACTAGCCAGACAATGTCCTAATTGTTTTTATCCATTAATATTTACACCGTATAACTGCTATACTTGAAATAAAAGGCTCTGTGAAGCTCCTCAGTCCTATCCCAGCACCACAAGATGGCAGTAAACAACACATTTACACTGTACTCATGCACTGGTGCAGATGAGTGTGACAGTCACATGGATTTCAACACTGATAGGGGTTAGATTGGACTGGTTGAGTGTTGTATGACTGTGTGTTAAGAGCCTGCCTGCTCCTCACAGCTTCAGGAATATACAACAAAATACATCACTCGCCACACTAGACAACATTCAAATGAAGTCACAGAAATTCAATTTATGTTCTATACATGGGAATTAAAAAAAACTGTTTCAACTTAAATGTATGCATCAATTTCATGACAAGTGGTATCTATATGTTGTCTGCATGTCAACTTGAAAAATGAGGACTCATACTGATGGTTGTCTCAAGTGAGGTGAAGTGATATAAAGCGAATTTTGTGCCTCTAGTTGGGTTATTTTTCTTAATACATTGACTCAAGGCAGTCAAGGGGGCCCACCTTGCGATGTCAACACAGTACATTTAATTCAACATAACTCATACCTAAGATGGGATACATAGTCAACTACTAATTATGCACTGTTGATGACTCAAGCCTTTCAGGTGTCGACAACTTCAGCGTGTCATGTCCATCTCTGGAAACGAACAAAGCGTACACTCTCTGTTTTGCATGTGCTCTGCAACTGTACAGCGGCACCAGGCCACCCTCGCGCTTTTTGTGTTTCGAACTGCTGTCACGAGGCAGGAGCATGCACCGGGGGAATCCGAGCGGGCGGGCACAGTCGACCTAGATCTGGCCAATGGGAGCGCGGCGCGAGCGGGGCGACGAGTTTTCGCAGCCAATCGGTGTCTGAGCCGCGAGCGGACAGGCTTGTTCTCCGCGTGCTTGGTACACGTGAGCTGGAGCTATTGTACGCCGGGAGGCAACGTGCTGAAGCGTTCCCGTCCCCGGAAAAAAAACAGCACACTCACGTTTTCTTTGGATTACAAGGCAACTGGAAAAGCCGCGCAGCACTACCTGATTATAACAGAAAAACCAAACAGTGTTCTGACGGAGATTGGAAAACGTTTAAGCCACTGGCCTGGCACCAGACATAAATGTCATTTGGGCACGAAAATTAAACTTCAACGTGTCATCGGAGCATGTTGCAGCTGATTCATATTTCAACAGTTTCGGTGTAATAAAAACAAACCAGGAGAAGACGTGAGTGTTTGTACCTGTCAGACAAAACAAACAAGAGTCCTCGAGGTGTGGCACGAGGGTAGGTGTGTCTCATAAATAATACGCGAGAATTGAGAGATCAGTCAGGCGCGCGGGGCCCCGCCCTCCCCGGAGCCTCGCGCGCTTGTCCTGAGGTGTGTGACGTCACGTGAACTGCCCGTGTCCGTTCCAGCTGAGAGAGAGAGAGAGAGGATGTTCGGACGTGGACGTCGCGCGGCCCTAACGCACACTCGAACCCATACGCCCGTGACTGGATCCACCGGATGCAAAAAAAGTACAGACGGAGAAGGAGGAAACGACCCCCTCCCTCCGCCCCGCGGACAAGTGAGCGCGACAGCAGAGAGGAGAGGAACACCAATACAACTTGTCATCTGACCGACACAGCCGCTGATCTCGCCTCCGTGGCTGTGTTTTTTTCTACACACTTTCTGTTTTTGTTGTGACGGAGGCTTGTTTTTTTCGCAACTGAGTTTTTGTGCTCGGTGCTCGCCGGACGATCATCATTTCGGGATCTACAACTTTAACAGTGACATTTTAGTCTCTCCTCTTCTACGCGGTTTTTTTCACAGCGTTTGCAATTATTTTTTTTTCTTTTTTCTTTCCCAAATTATCGTGGACGATATTTCCACTGAGATGACAGTCCCTCCCACACTGCTCTTCTGAGAATAACAGTTTCGACTGCAATGGAATACTTCGATGAGAATATTTCTGCAAGGAACTGAGGAGCCACGAATCAACAACATTAAAGGTATTTATACTGCGCCATTAATACTGCACTAATATATGCAAATGCAATACAAGTGTAGATGTTTTTTTGTTTTTTTAACATTTCTTAACCCTCCCCCCTTTGCCCCCCCCTCTCCTCCCCCCCCCCCCTTGCACCCTCCAGAATACTTGTCCTATTGCTAGGTTCTCTGCTCAGGTTGCCTCGCCCCTTCAGTACCCCAGGTGTCTCTGTGCGTGACCCCGTCTGGCCCCAGGATGTCCAGGCAGATCTCCCAGCTTCCCACCCCTGACCTGCCAGCTGGTGCGAGCCCACAGTTCGGCGGTTGTAATCAGCCTGCAGGGTCCCTGACCGGGGGCCACCTCAACTCCATGGCGGGGCTCAAGTCCCTCCTGCAGCACCCCACGAAGGGTGACCAGCGGTTGAAAAGTCCATGTGACTCAAAAGGTGTGTGGATTGGTGCGTGCGTGTGGGGGTGTATGTTTATGTTGCTTGTGCACCACCTGACACATTCTATCAGTGCAATGCAGCGCATGAAAACACAACAAACATTCAATGTGTTGTCATTTGTGCAACGAAATGCCTCACCGCCGCCAGATACGCCATCACGCACACTCATGGTGACTCCTCTGTGACCTCCTTGGATTATAATCACTGCTGCGACTTCAAAATTAGGATCCAGATTACACGGAATAATAGAATATGTTTGGGTTTAGCCGTAATGCCACTGAGGCGCACGTTCCCGGCCGCACGCCGCCAGCTATTGTGAGATTTGCTCAGGAGCTTACTTATATATTGTGACGACAAATTAGTTTTGGCTCTTGCTTAATGCTGTAATTCAGATGCCATCTGGTCCATCTGTGGGGGAGATTTAGCAGAAATACATGTTATGGGTACACCTGCCACCCGCTTCCCAAATATAGCTTGGGTGTTAGCATTGGGATATGGAACCTTCTTGTTTACTTCATCTTCATCGTAAAACACATCAATGATAAGTTGTCCCTGCTTTTGTTTGGCAGACAAAGACAGACCTTTGGACCTTGACGAGGACTCCTTGGGAGTGTGCTCCATGAGGAACAGCAGCGGAACAGGAAGCGGCAATGGTTGTGGAGGAAATGGCAGTGGAACCTTCAACCAGTTCCTCGGGCCTCTCCTGTGGGATCGCACCCTTCCCGCAGACGGGGGTCTCTTCCAGCTTCAGTACATGGACTTGGAGGAGTTTCTGACTGAGAATGGCATGGGCAGTATGCACAGCAACAACAGCTCCAGCTCAGCCCAGATCCCCTCACAGAGCTCCCAGTCAGCCGTGCCCAACCAGAGCTCCCAGTGCCTACCGTCCTCATCTCCTGCCGGTTCCTCATCCTCGTCGCCATCGTCCTCCTCCTCTCCATCGCTCATCGGCTTGGAGGTGGCTCAGCCTCAGAGCCTGACGGGAGGGAACGACTGTCTGCACGGTGAGTTTACTGTCATGGCGCGTGGCTGCTCTTCGCCAGAATAGCTGGATGGTTGAACCTTAGAGAAAGATGAACAAGGACAGTTCTCTTTTCAAGGCTTCGCCATATCAGCCCACAGCAGTTATATCAGGGAAGCGATTTCTGCAGACTTTGCAAGCTCAATGAGACAAGTTGTCTCCAGAAACTGATATGGAACTAGTAGACCCCACAATTCACTAGGGCTGGAAAGGCAGTCAAGGTTATGTTGTGTGCTTATTATATTCCCATGGGCTTATGATTCAGCATTTGAACTCCCCCGAGTATAAGAGAAAAAGCCAGAGTGACCAAGCAGTTTTCTGTGCTGTCCTGTGCACAGTCACATGGTTCCTAATGAGACTTCACAGAGAAATGTCTGCTGAACAATGGCTGAAATTTCCTTCAGGGTTAAAATCTGGTTCCTTCAGCTCCAGCGAGCAGGGAGGTGTAGAGGAAAAACAAAACAAGAGGAGAGTGTCAAAGAAATAGACATTTTATGAGCTAACTTTGCTGCATCAATATATCATTTTATTCTTGATTAAATTCAGCATGTGATCTGTGTTCACAATCAGCATTCAGTCCCAACCAATTATTAATATGCAGGAGGGTCAAAGCAGTGCTGGGAGAGGGAAGTGTGTGGAGTGTTTTGCGGTTGCGTGTCTTTAAATCTCTCCCCACTTCACACGCCACAGCCATGTGCACGCGTCGGTACACGTGCAGAGAGTGCTGAGAGTACTGGAGCGAGAGAACGAGAGGCTGGGCCAGCAGACATGTGGGAGGAGTCAGCGGGGGGCGGGACACAAGGAGCAACAGGAAGATGTTCCCACTGCTGCTGGACTCGAAACGGCACATTTGATCACCAATGAATGACGCTAGGAGCACTTGTATATCTTATGAGGCCGAGGGGACTTTGGTGGAGTTGAGTGAATAATTCAGACGAGCTCTCCACACGCTTGAAACCAGAGGAGCAGGATCTAATCAGCACCTGACTGAAATTAATGTGGAATTAAATAAACACAAAATGTTATCAGGGGGAACATAAGTGGGCGTGAGGCTGACCTTTGCCTTGACAACAGCTTCAGGGTGTTTTTTTCCTGCAATGCGTTTAATGGACGCTAATTGCTTCAAAAAGCGCCTTCTCTAAACGTTTCAGGCACGTGGAGAAGAATGCGCTGAGAATCTGCACTCCAGCAGGGAGAGGCAACTATGTACCAGTGGAGTGCTGAGGGTTTAGCAAATTTTCTGCCAAAGAACAAAACACAACACCAGCTGGTTGCACTGACTAGTTCCTGCTGCTGAGTGCAAGCTGCAGAAGTCATTGAAATCTTCTGGTTTAGTCACACGCTGGGGAAAAGACGCATCATCTCTGGCTCTTGTACCGAGACTTAGTGATTGGTAGGCGTGTTATGGGCAACGCTTAGCTTCATCCCGGGTGTCTGTGGAAGTGCTTTGCCGCCGTTACGGTGGAATTGTTATTGTCTAATGTGGAAACATTGTCACGGAGGAATTCCGTGCACAGCAGGTGTGATGACATGTCCTCATATTACTTGGACATCACGGTCATGTGATAGCCGTTCACATACTAAAGCACTCAGCTGCAGGGACAGGGTTTGTTTTTATTTGTCCAACCAACAACCCACCCAATTCTTATTGAAAGGGTGTAATGTCGATTATCCAAGGCTCAATGTTAATGTTTCCTGCCCTTTACACCACCCTGTGCCCATTTATTAGACGCTGTGTCCACATGCTAAGCCTGTAATAGTGGCCAGCCCTTTGTTTATTATGCAGATGCAATCCTGTGGTCATCTGTACGGTTGCTGTAATGTGGCATTAAGTGACTCCCGCCACCCATCTGCCATATTAAAGTATTCAGAGGTTTGTTGTTGCAGACTCAAAACACACAGTGGCTCCATTTTCCACCTCAGAACAAAAATGATGTGACTATCACGTCGCTTTTTAGTTAACACACACCCCATTTACGGATCTTTGCCGTTCTCTCTTTCATGTGGAGATCACATTTTCTGTCCTTCTGACAAGACAACAAAGTTGGCTTTTTATCTTCGGAAGACGAAGCGGCTCATGTGTGGAGATACTTGGACGGTGAAGTGACTGCTTTGTGCTGTAAGTGGGCAGGGAAGCCAGGGAGTTGAGTAAGGTATATCGCACCTTTAAAGGGGGGTGGAGTGAGGTATAACCCTATACTGGCCCCACTTAAAGAAACTGGTTTTAAGGGGAGGGGTAGCAAGTTACATAACATTTCCACTTTTAGCTTTCTGTATTGGTATTTAGACCTTGATGCTGGCTTTGGTCTACCAGGGGTACTGAATGGTTTGATTGACAAAAAGCAGAAAAAATCATGTACCAAATGAACGAACAGAACTACTTTTGTTTCCGTTTGTTAAATGGTTTTGCAGCACATCTTTAAACATTACAGAAGAAATTAAAAAAAGACTTTTTCTCAAATGGAACCAATGACAAGCATCATTGGAGATATGTCAGGACCCTTTCCATGATTAGTTTCCAGTCCCTTGGGTCTGTGTGTGATGAGTGCTTGACTTCAGTACATAGAATCTGCTGTATAAATCTTAATTTTGGACAAACCAGAGGTTTGGTTTGACATCTATTTATTTGTATTATTTTGTTTACATGTAAACCTAATTGTGTTATATTACTGTCACCCTGCTGCTGTGTGTAGATGTGTAAATATTAAACAAAGAGTGAATGTCCATGAAAGTTCTTTTGGATCAGTTAAGGGTGAAGGAATGTTGTTTGTTGCTATGACACTAAGAAAGTAGCTCTCTGCTACCATCTGCTGGTCACCCGTTTGTACTGCTGCATGTTTTTTTCTGGTTTGTCCTGCACTCGACGAGAGGACAAGAGAATGTTATTCCATTTGAAGCATGTGAAACAAATTTCTCCTCTCTTTTTTCTGCAGGGAGTCAGACGAGTATGAACGATTCCTGCGAGTCACCGTCTTCTTCCTCGTCCTCGTCCTCTTGCCCACCTCTGCTGACGCCCACAGGCAGCGGGCCAGATGGGGTCAGCATGTTTGATATGGATCCCGAGGACCTTGCTTTGTCCAGCGGCTCTGGCCAGCAGACCTTTGACCCCAGGAGGCAGTCCTTCAGCGAAGAGGAGCTGAAGCCGCAGCCAGTGATCAAGAAGGCACGCAAGATCCTGGTGCCTGATAACATGAAGGTGAGCACACAGTGAACCCGCTGCTGCTGCGGGTAGGCCAACAATTAACGTGTTATTTCAGAGGAGACAGTTAAAGACCATAATATGGTAACAACAGACAATTACATGGAAAACATGGTTAAGGGGCTTTCTGACCATGCCCCTTTTGAATGTAAGAATCTGCCTTCAAATTTTTGCAGATTTGTTTCCCGTTCACTTACAAAACAATTCAGCTTGGATTTCAGGACGCACTCCTAAATTTAGGTCTCTTTTGAATAGACAAATAACCGGTTTAAAGAGACTTTAAAGGCAGCAGAGTATTGTCATTTCTCTCCCACTCTGAGCTGTGGGCTAATGCTTTGTCGCGATGTAAAACAGCTGGTTTCGCCTCAGTGACAGAGCACAGTGCGGGAGCTGGGCTGGGTTTGATGATATTAATATGGAGGGATAAGAAACTGTCAGCGGGGATTAGCTTCAGCCCCCCCCCCCCCCCTGCAAGTATCCCAAGGATAAGCAGCAGCACTTAATAGTTTAATGAAAAGGATGTAGGATGTTGAGGTTGTTTGCATACTTCAGTTGGTATTAGATGACAATTCAGACGAAACTCTTGAGCATGAGACATCTCATAGTAACACCCACGTTAAATAACAAGACAGAGGTCAAGATGTATAAGAGAGCTGCATGCTTCTTTTATGGACAAAAGTGACCACTCATTGACTATTTTATGAAAGTACATCTGACCATTCAAACTCATTTACCCTGTCAAGGTGAATCATTTGATATACTCGAGTGAGAAAGTGTTGACGTTTTTTTCCTCTCCTCTTGCAGGATGAGAAGTACTGGACCCGGAGATATAAAAACAATGAAGCGGCAAAGCGGTCCCGAGACGCTCGCCGTCTCAAGGAGAACCAAATATCAGTGCGCGCCGCCTACCTGGAGAGAGAGAACGCCGCCCTGCGACAGGAAGTGGCCGAGATGCGGAAGGAGCTGGGCCGGTGTCGCAACATCCTTAGTAAATACGAGAACCGCCTCGGTGACCAGTGATGAAGGTGCGGAGCAAAAGCCGAAGAGGAGGAATAAGCTGGATTCATTTTAAGACATTTTCGGGTTGGCAGGATGGACACAGTGGAGTCACGGTGATGATGATGATGATGATGATGATGATGATGATGGTGGTGATGGTAATGAGGAGGAGGAGGAGGGTGATTATGATGATGAATGTATAAGACGAGGAGGAGGTTCGTGTATTGCAGCTCAGGTGTCTTGTTTTGTCGAGGTGTCAGCTCTTAAAAGCAATGGACGGAGAGAATAATTTAACAGATGAAAGATGTGACTTTTAAGAGTTTTGTTATTGGAGAATTGTATATTTTTATAATACTTAAGAAAAATTAGAGGGAGAGCAAATTTGGAGAATAATTTTGTATATTTTCTACATGACTGGGACTTAGAGATGGGGCAATGCTATGGTAAATAACTTTTTATTATAGATGAGGCTGGAAATGTTACACAGATGGTCAGCCATTGATGGGTATTTTTGATTATTATAGTCTGGAAGCAGCAGCAGGGGCGAGGACGCATGTAACAATTGTAATATAGAGAGCAAGATTATCTTAAAAGTCGTATAGTTCAACATTTTGTGGATTTTACTTACTCAAGCACTTAATTATTTTTTTTCCTCTTATGTTTCTGTCACTGAGAATGGGCATATTAGGACAGAGAGAACCAAGTCCAGCACTGTCTTGTGCAAT
>CAESWR010000118.1:1223043-1233999 GCA_903171835.1 Mullus surmuletus | reverse complement strand
CAGCAGCACAAGCAATTTAACACTCTTCCTCGCTGACCCACATTTTTGCAGTTGTTTGAAACTTTAGACCCCGAGATCGTTGCTTCCCCTTTTTTTTAATATGAGATATGTGATGTTTATGCCAGAATTTGATACACAAACCCACCTCTGAGGAACACTGTTTTCAGATTTCGTGTCTTTTTTTCTCACGTGCAATTTGCTGCGACAGAGCTTTAGAGCATGAGCCCAAACTCCAGCTCGCTCCGCCTTGTACCAACAGAAAAAGGAACCCAGAGGGTTTTTTTAGTGAGTTATCTCAAAATTTTACTAGCATGCTTTAGGCTTCGGCGAGGATAAATATAGACACTATTTTCCATTATAGTGACTTATTATAATAGAAAAAGTAACCAAAAAGCTTTCGTGGATCCAGTGAATATTTTACTTAGGAAATATGGGCATGTTTATACCAAGAAATGATTTTGCAGACATTATCCCAATGACTCATCAAAGCAATCGGATTATGTGAGGCGTAACAAAAATCCAGAATATGTGATTTACAGTCTTAGTGTTTTGGTGTTTAGCATGCTTTAGCAGTTTGTTTTTCCACTCTTAGTTATGTGCAATACCGCCGATTTCCTTTCCTATTCGGATGACTGTTAAGATATGTGGAAAGGATGAGCTCCACATCGGACAGGTAGAAGTGGAAAATCTGTAATAATCCTCCTCTTTGCTGCAGAGCACAACAAAGCAGGGCTCTTTCTCTCGATTCTCTATGTCATTTTGATGATGTTGTTTTCTTCAATTGCTTATGTTTTTTTTTTCTCTTTACTCGCAGCGCGGGGGGCCGTCATGGCTACTGGAGTCATTTAATATCCGCTGAGCAGTTTCTGTCAGCCAAAGACCAAAAAAAAAAAAAAAAAAAAATAGAATAAAGGATGCAAAGTGACAGCAAACACAAAGCTCGATTCTTTAAAATGAAACTGCCTGTCACTAGACTGAGAGTCCACAGGCTTCCCTTTGATTTCTGACGTCCTCACACAGCTAAAATGAGACAAATAAAATAAGACAATAATAATAATATTGTTATCTCATTTGAGCTGTGTAAGGAAGATAATTTAATGAATTTAAGTACTTTCCTTGCACAAATTAGCACGTACGCCATCTGAAGTGTTTAAACCCTCATTGTGAGATTGTTCCTGTCAAAATGTCTTCGCAATTATTTTAATTTTAGAAACTCAAGTTGAAACCCATATTTAGTTAAACCCAAAACAATTATGATGAAAGCAAATTCACATTGAGTAAAGAGTTCCAAATCATTATCCCCCTGTGTGTGTGAGCAGTTTGTTGTGTCAGATCTGGCTCGTTCGCTATCAGGCCAAGATAAGGTTATGATTACGTAAGTCTGAATCAATGCCGTGTCCTCTCAAGTGTTGGAAAAACACCACCGAGTGTGTGTGTGAGCAGAGTACGAGTGTTATTGACCCACATTAAATCTAAAAATCTGTGACACTTAAATAATGCGACAGTGAATCATCGACGCTTGTTCCAATTGTTCATGAAAATTTAAGAGGCAAGCAATGCGCGACCGTCTTGTTTTTAAATAATTTAGGCCTGGTAGAACTGACATTCTCTCATTTTGACGGAAGATTAGATCGTTTTGCACCCTGTCGAGTCTCATTTACTCAATTGCTTTGTTTATTAGTGGATGTCTGCCACCAATAACATCTGTGGCCATTGTTCTGACACTGCAGACATGGCACATCTGCGTCGGGATTCACCTCAAACAAACTTTACATCGGCTTTTTTTTGTTTTTTTTCAGAGAATTGACGCATGCATAAACTTCCTTCAAAAGGATCTGAGGCTTCATCTGCATGACAGGACATAAAGAATGTATCACAGGATGTTACAGCAGCGCAGTAATAATACATGCACCTCTTTATTATAATTACAACAGAACCGGATAGTAAGCATGTGATCCCTGCTGTGCGCGGTGATAAACACGCAGGTGGTTTTTTGTGTGTGTGTGTGTGTGTGCGGTAGGCAAAACCACACAAAAAAGCAAAACAAAGCAGTATGTTTGAGCCGACAAAGGACACAGCTGCGTACAAGTGCAGGATGTGTACACAACTCCTCGCCGCTTCTTCTTCTCTGCTCCCCGCCGGGCCTTTCCTGCACTTTTTAGCCACGACTCCTGTTTGAGGCCGAGTGTCAATGACAGCCCACCTCGCGCGCCCCGTGTGTGTACAGCTGCGGCGTAACACGTTCCAACCTTGCCTCCAGCTGATAGCATTGTAATAATGAAAAATAGATGCCGCTGGTTTGTGCACGCCTGACTGCTCCGACGAGTGTGTGTGTGTGTGTATGTATGCATGTGCATCTGTGTTGCCTCCGCCGTTGGATTGCGGGGAGCAATGGGTGAGCTGGTAGGTGTGTTCACCCAGTGGCCACGCTTCATCCATGTTAATGAGGATATAAGGGGCTCCCATCCCTCCAAGGTCGTTCACACTGTAGCGGGACTGTAGGGATTAACCATCCCCTGCATCCGTATTCCATATGCTGCGAGTACGGCCACGGGCAGGCGTAGATTAGATTGACCTTGTCACGTGTGAGCAACTTCCCAATGCAAACATGTTTGTAGCAACACGGCCTCCTCCTCAAGGTGCGCCAGACACCCCCCACCCCACCCCACCCCCGTCCCCCTCAATACGATCAGCACTGCCGTGTTACAGCTTCATCCAGCAGAGCATCACACATTTCAATTATCAGTCTTGTTTAGATAGTGTGTCCTCTGCGCAATGGGATTTATTTTTCCCATAAGGCAAATCTTTAAAGCAATAGTCTTTTTCTTGTCCAATGAGCTATATTTGTCATTCCACAGCCGGCGGCCGGTTCTCATAAATTAGCATAAAGACAGTCATGAAGTAATGCAGTCAAATTGAAGTTAGCAATCAAATGACTACCTCTCGCATTAAGAAATCATTGTTTGATTATTTTTATGACTGCCTGAACAACATTAAAGTGTCTTTCCATGAGTACTTTTGCAGCGATTGCATCATACTTTCCTTCCTTTTAAGTTTTTTATCAGCGTTCATATCGACATTTGAGGCGAGCACAGACATGCTGGTTGCAAAATTTCCAGTTTCTCTTGGTTTCTGTGTTAGAGTTTCTATTCCGGTCCTCACTGAGGAGCAATCTGAGGTAAAACGGTTAGCGAGCGCTTTTAACTTTACCGGTTGTGGCTCCATTTCCACAGTAAAACTTCCCTGGTCTCACATCCCTCATATCAAGGAGTAAACCGAGGCTTTTTGTGTTCATTTGTGGAGCCGAGAGCAGTGGCAGGTGATTCTTGCCTTTCATTCTGCAGGAGCTGCTGTTGGCATGGAAATTAAAATAGCCACGGCAAGGTGGACTCGGGGAGCCTTGGGGAATGTCACTTACCTGGAGGCTGAGCAAAGGCCGCTTCTGACATCGCGCAGGGAGCCAAAAAGCAAAGTCTCCAGACAGGAAAGGACACATTATTGTTAGAGAAACATTCAAAGGTGCAATCGGGGCTCCACAACGATCACAAAAAGACACAATAAAGTCGTCCAGCGCCCGCAGCACCGTCCGGTTGGGAATCGACACTCGTAAAAGAAACTTCTTACTCGACAACGGCGTAAACTTTCGACCTGATCGGAGACAAATGAGCAGAGCCGCGTCGAATCCACAACTCGGCCGGACTGGGCGCTGTTTGCTCCAGGAGTCAAAGGCTTGTTAAGATGCAATCACGGCGCAGATAGCAAGGTTTATTTGCACGGTAATGTCGCTCGTAGCTGCTCCGGGCGAGGAGGCGGCCGAGGATCGGCAGATAAAAAAAAAAATCAACAGTCTCTCGGCAGCCTCGGTCGGCTCACACACACAGGAAAAACATGAGGACGGAACTAAAGGCTGACACCTCCTCCGACCACAGACGGACGGACCAACAGACATGGCTGCCCACACATGCTTATGTGACGGTCACAGTTCGCTGTGCTTCAGACTCACGGGAACTGGAGAATTATATTCGGTGTGCTGAAGGGGCTGAGCGGAAGATACACACATTGCGGAAAACATCCGCGGCACGCTGGATGAATTTTCCATCAACCATATGTGGTTGTAGCTGTCAACACGGACGACGTGCCGCTCTGAGAAACAATACATCAGGCCGCACGTGCTCCAAGGCTGTGGATCTGGGCGGAAATATTTTTGGTTGTTGTTTTGGTTTTTTTGCGTGATGATATGTAGCGGTGATTGTGCCGCTATGTAACTGCAGTGTTAAAAAAAAAAAAAAATCCTGGCATGTGCTGTGTCCATTCCGCAGCCGTGTTGCGGCTCGGAGGCTGCCTCTTTAAGCCCTCCAGAATGCTTCCAAGGAGAGATTGCCATGCTTGAGCTAATCTCAAAACCCAGAACCAAATCTTACACTGTGGCAAGCGACTGGGTGTCTGTCAGGAGAGATTCTGCTCCCTCTACCTTAACAACCAAGTCAACCAAGCATGCCCCCCCGCCCCCCCCTCGACACACACACTCTCTACCTTCAATGAAAGACCCACGTCAGCCAACTCCACTGTTTAAAAAAAAAAAAAAAGACCCAAACTCCGAATGGATTGGATGTACGCGGGAAGCAGTCTTGAAACCTATTCCAGCTTTTGAATAGGTTTTTTATTTTCTCCCTCTAAGCTCGCTCGGTTTCTCGGGGGGGGCCGCAAAAATGTCCGGTGGCATCCAGAACAATCTCTGGACGCGGCGGAGAAATTCGGGAATTCATTTCGTCGAGCTCAGCGCCCCAATCCCCGCGCGGAAAGGGCGTTTCCCCCCTCGTCGCTGTGACAACCTGGTCAGGGAAGCACCGGATACATTAGTTCAGGAGCTGTTCTGCTCGGGCTGATCCCGTTAAGAGGAGGTGAGCGGAATTGATGGAATGAAGGCGACCAACGGACGGCCGCTCGCCCACAGATGTGATTTAAGATTCACGGCGCATGTAGATGGAGTGAGGAAAAAACACAACTCCGGGCCAAGAACGCGTTCGAGGCTCAATGCCGGAGCAGAGAGCTATTGAGTTTCTTAGCTTGCAGGTGCAGTGATTCATGTGTCTGCGGCGAGTGGAGGACTGCATGCAGAGGCATCACAGGAGCAGCTATATTTCTCAGCGGCGGATAACAATCTGTTTCACACAAGCAGATCTTAGGTGGCGAGCAACAGGCCCTGCAGAGATTATGTGAACTGAAGGCGTCGGCGTTTACCCCCCCCCCCAAAATCCCCCCACACGCATATTTTTCCCCCACTGCCCCTTTGAAATCACAGCATTTTTTTATTCCTCCGTCCATCCCACGCGACTCGGGCACGGCTCGTCGTTTTCTCGCCTCCCTCCGCTCTCTCGCCGTCGTCAGTGTAAAATACCTCACCCCTGCAGACAGAGACAGATGGAGGGAGCAGCACCAGCCTCCTGCTCAGCTCCAATGATTTATGCCGCGGCGGGCGCAGACCCACGCACACACCTATGCGTACAGTATGCATGTGATCGTACATCAGCGGATGAGATTGCATGCATAAATACGCGGGGACTCGCCGAGCAGAATGCATGACGGCACCTGTCTTGTGTTAATGTTAAATGCCAGAGCTCCAGGGCTTTTTGCCGGAAAGGACACGCGCATCTTTGAAGCGGCGGCAACAGAGTCTGACATCATTTGTCCCTTTCTATGACAGTTAAAGAGGAGCGGGCTGCAGGCGCATTCCTGCTTCTTAATCCACCTGACTGAGGTGTCAAACCCCCTAAAAAAACCCTTCCTGGCTGTGAAAGCGTCCTTACAAGGCTGGAATATCAGTTAGCGAGCGGCGAGGCCAGGCAAAGGGAGTAAAAATCTGGGAGTTAGAGACTTCTGCTGAAAGAGACACGGCGAGAGGACACAGTCAGAGCGCTTGTGTGTTTGCCTGTGTGTGTATGTGTGTGTTTGTTTATCCCGCCGCCTTGTGGTCTGGGGGCTCTGAGCTGTTATGGTGTTGCAACAAGGACATGCATGCTGTACGGGAGGCAGCGACTTGCGAGTAAGGTCATTGTACACGCTGTCCTCTTCTCATCGCCTCCCCAGCCCTCCACACACACATACACACACAGCCAGCTTTTTAATATTAATTCTGTTGTGTAGTGGGGGGAGGGTGGGGGGCTCAAAGCAAAGGGGTTTTCGGACGAGGGAGGGGCAGAGGAGCTCACGGCGACGAGTGAGATGCGGTCACATGGTGGACAGGTTAGAGGAGAGGCGGCCTGATGAGGGGAGAATGGAGGGATGAGGAGGAGAAAGAGAAAACAGGGGAGGTAGAGCGGCGGTGGAGGGGAAATCGTTTATCCTGCAGCCCAGGTAAGGGTGACCTGTTTGTCTCTGTCGGCCTCTGTTACTCCCCTGATGTCTCTATAATAGGCCCGTGAAGCAGGGAGACACGGCAGCACAATGCAGCGACCCGCAGTCACAGCGGCTCGCAGGTGCGCTTAAGCTCCATTCCGGCCTGATAACTTCGGGGAATTCACAGGAATTTCACTTAATGAATTAAAAAGCACCATTTGTTATTTCCAGTGACTTATTTTTAACTAATGCGGCTTAAAGGGGGGAAAAATCCACCGTGGAAGAAATTGAAAAATAAAGTCTTTAGGCCAGCTTCTGCCGCTGCAAGCTGAGGCTCTGAGCCAATTTTGTTGTTTTTGGTGGGGTTTTTTTTCTTCAAACTTGGTGGGATCTGTGGAGTGGTTGTTCAGCTGTGGTTGTTAACTTTTTGATCTACCTGCCAATGGTGAGTTGGTCAAAAATGTTACCGGCCACTGAACTGTTCATAGTCACGACCCTAACTATCACATTTCCTGGAAACACTGAACAGCATAAAGATAATTGCTAATTGGCCACTGTTTCTTGTTTTTTTAGTAAGGAACAACATAAGTGAATGTTTCACATACTGTTAAAAGAATCATTACATTTATTGCCAATACTATATGCACCATTAAAATCTACTATATGCACCATTAAAATCTTGGTTTTCTAACTTCGCGTCCCGCCTCTAAACGTTTCTTCTGTCTGTCGAATGACTGGACGAGGGACGAATGCAAATGCGATTATGTAGCAAAGTCGGCATTTTTCATTAGCCTGCCAATGGTGACTGGCCTAATTATTTTACTCGCCAAAACACATTTTTACACTCATTTGGCGAGTGGCAAGTGCTAATTTTAAACCCTGTCCACCACGATCCAGGCTGAAATATCAACACTACTGAATGGATTTCCCTGAAATTCTTCACATTCCTCTTCAGAGGTGAAATGGAACCACCAGGAAGTAATAGTTATTACTAATGGATTCCTAATGAAACCACAGCAATAATATGACTCATCAACCCCCAAATTCATTATAATCTTACTCTTGTCACCCCCAACACCTTGAAAACCAGCACACCATTGGAATCTGTTTTTAATCAGAGTGCGCATTACCCATATTTATCAAGCAGCAACCCAGCTTGGGAGAAAACACTTACTCTTAGCTGCTGGAAATACTTCCATAATTAGACAATTTGATTAAATGGGTTAGGTTAGGTACTTTATTCATCAGAGTGTATTATGTGCCCCACACAAAAGGTGGCAAAGTAAGGGAGGACAAGCTGCAGGATATGTGACTCATCTTCTTTCGGGTGGATGCTGAGGAAAATTCAAGGCAACAGAAGGTGAAGGAAAAAACACGGGAGCTCATTGTAATAAGATGCATCTTTAAAGGCAAATATGTCTGCATTTTCCAATAAATATTTCATATTTTACACAGAATTCAGTGGAAATGTTTTCCAGTGAGGACATGTCACGGTGGCGGGGTGTTGTGAGGTCTTTCAGCACGGAGCGCGTGAATGAGAATCATGTTCATTCAAATGTTAAACTAAGACGGTGAAAACAGCGAACATGATATCTGCTAACATCAGCATGCTGCTGTCGGGGTGATGAGTGCAGCCTCACAGAGCAGCTAATGCAGCTCTGCGACTTGTTCCTTCCATGCATGAATGAGCGTACGGACCCACATCTGACGTCAGACGCAGCAAAAAGAGAAAAAAAAAGAAAAGTCATCTTTCTGAAACATCAATGGCAGGTGCAGAGATGGAAGGAAAAAGGACACTTGGAGGTGGAGGCTTCTTTGTGGAGGGGGACAGATTTTGCACCGGCGTTCAACCATCACATGAGGATAAATCCACTTTACAGTAAAACTGTCAACGCCTCATGACAAACGAACTCCTGCAATCCACTGAGCAGCGCAGATTGATGACTTATAACACTGCGAGAGTATTCAAGGGTGGATTTTACCTTAAGGAAAGAGCTATAGATCTGGCTGGCACTTGAAGTAAAAGTAAGCCAGGCATCCAATTCTCTTTGATTTGTCTTTCCGCTCACTTCCTCCTCCTGTTTTTCATTTCGCCCGTGATGCCGTAATGACGGCCGCCCCCTTTTGCCTGCTACAGAATCACCTCACCGAAGATCTGTTTCATTACTCTGGAAATAAAACAGAGTGCGGCGGGCAAAGTCGGAAATGAGAGCAGATGAGAGGCAGAGAAAGAATGACAGACGAGGGGGGGAAGCTTGGCCCTGAGCTATGGGAAGTTGTAAAAGATGTTATGTGAGCAGCAGGAGAATAAAAAGCACCAGGTTATTTATATGAAATTAACACTTGGATCGTCGTTACCATATTGTCTCAGACTTTTCAGGGGAATTCATCTTTTTTCGTTTTTTTTTCCACCCCAGCAAATTACATCCCAAAGCAATACATACACAGTTACACACATTTAAACAGTGTGAACAGCTTATGAAGTCGCATGAAAAAGTCTTACTTGCACTTTTGGACGTTTAGCACGCCAGGGAGGATAAAGTGGGAAGTTGTAGGCTTCATATTCTTAATTTAAAGTCAAACGTACTCTCCGACCAACTCCAGCACCCCCCACCCCCTCCTCCCTGTGATATGAACAATGGGTCTATCTTAAGAATAATGACAGTAATAAATAATGCAAGGTGTCTGGCCGCAGCGTACACAAACTGTCTGGAGGAGCGAGAATGAAAGTGGCCTTGCAAACACGGAATAATCACTTCACCCACTAACCCTGAAATATGTTTGAAAAAAAAACCCCATCAGAATGAAAGAGGAGCTTGACCAGGTTCGACTGTGTGAGTTCCACAGAAGTGCAAATTGCAGCAGCGGGCTTCTCCTGCTCCGGCTAATAGGGAGCAAACTGAGTGGTGGGCCAAGAGGGGAAAGAAAAGGGGGGCTCCCGTCTGCAGGTGGACCCACACCTCAACCTGTGAGGCGGTGAACCAGGACGCACCCATGTGGGGCGCCCTCATCCCAACCGCACATGTGGAGGATTTTCCCATTAAACGCTACAAACACTGAGAGATGGAACCTGAATCTTCCTCTTTACATGTAACCTGAAAATCTGTGGGTGGATCTTAAAGAACGAAGCATACAAGATGATCATTGCAATGGCAATATTTATAATACGATAATTGAGGGATAATACTGGGGTAACTGTGGGGTAGTAACGAGGTAATTGCGGGGTAATTGCAGGGTAATACCGGGGTAATTGCGGGATGATAGTGGGTTGATACCGGGTTGATACCGGGATAATACCAGGGTAATACCGGCGTAGTACCAGGGTAATTGCATGGTAACTGCAGGGTAATACTGGGGTAATACTGGGGTAATTGCATGGTAATTGCAGGGTAATATCGGAGTAATACTGGGGTAATTGCATGGTAATACCGGGGTAATACAGGGGTAATTGCGTGGTAATACCGAGGTAATTGCAGGGTAATAACAGGGTAATTGTAGGGTAATACTGGGGTAATACCGGGGTAGTTGCGTGGTAATACCGGGGTAATTGTAGGGTAGTACCGGTAATACTGGAGTAATTATTTTTCAGCCATTTTCCCGTAATCATCTGTACTTTCTACACCTTACATTTTAAAAATAGCCTTGTTACTCAATAGAGATTACTCAATAAAGGTTGATTAATGCTGTGACAAAAAATTGATAACATGCCTCTGTTTTTGCTCCATCATAATACTTATAGACAATTAGTCATCATATCTTCCCTTCCATGAAACACATATTTGAATTGTACTGTAATGCATAGTTTTCAATGGGCATAAATGCGGCTGAAACAGGGGCATCCCAAATTTTTCAACTTTGAAATTTTAATATAACATTATGGTCATTATTCCCTTTAGAAAAATGTGTATTTGGGGAGATTGGTAGTGCACTAGACCCCTGTGGTGCGGCCTAAGCTTCTGTCCTTAATGGCAATTTTTTCCTCCTTACATTACATTTACTTTAAGTAGTTTTGGAAACCAGTAGTTTTACACTTTTACTTGATTAAAAAGCTTGAGTTGATTCTTCAACTTCAAAAGTCTTTTTAAACCCTAGTATCTGTACTTCTACCTGAGTAATGAACCTGAATACTTTTGACACCTCTCTAGCTGGGTACCAAAAAGGGGTTCGTGAACTGAGATGCCTGCCAAAGCGGCTACGACTAGAATATTTCATCCAAAAAGTTTAAAAGGCGATGTTTTAAATGAGATTTAAAAAATTACATTTTGAAAACGAGTGAGCCCAGACCTTTTCTTAAAGTATATATCATAGAGATGTTTTTGCAGGGATTCTCAATAAGGGGGGAGCGATTTGAGCAGATGTTTTCAGGAGCGTAAAGGTGGCGGGGCGGCATTAAAACAATCGCTCATCACATTTTGAGTTTGTGAGAAAACAAATGATCAGTTTACACACAAAAACACTCGACCCCTCCCCGAGTAGTGAACGACCCAAAGCGGGGAGAATCCATACCTCGCCGCCCAACTGTTTATGTATCTGCTGACAGAAGGTTCAGATGCAAAATACGCGGGCAGAGTTTGGCGACCTCGGTGCGAGGTTCAACTAGCTGCCAATCACCGGAGTCCG
>CAESWR010000118.1:1179004-1192354 GCA_903171835.1 Mullus surmuletus | reverse complement strand
CGTTGACCTGTGAAACAGAAGGGGTTGCTTCTCTCGCAGATTTGCTGCAGTGATTAGAAGATCAAATGTGTTGGAAGCGTTTATCCTGATGGAAAGTGGAATTAATGTGTTGTTTGTTTTCCCCCCCTTTCTGTGGGGTGCTGTTGCTCCCCTCCAGCTGATATCCATTTCAATCATCTCTTTCACCCACAGGTGACGTGCTCTGTTCAGTTCATCACCCCCCCCCCCCCACACACACACACACACCTCTCTCTCACAAGCCTTGTGTAAATGCACACACACAGATACACACGGGCGTACTGCAGCAGTGTACTGCATGCACTGCTGCCCTGTAAAGTGTTGCCTTCAGTGTCAGTAGAGCCCCCCCCCCGCCCCCCCCCACTACCACCACCACCACCACCACCACCCCTCTCTCTCTCCTTCTCCACCGATCTGTCGTACAGTTGCCCAGAGAGATCCGTACTGTACCAGCTGTGAGTAGGGGGGGCAGACAAGAGGGGAGGTGATGGGAGAGACAGAAGGTGTGGAGGGAGGGAGAGAAGAGGGAAGGTGTGAGGAGGAGGAGGAGGAGGAGGAGGAGGAGAGAAGGCATGAGCCGGGTGAGAGATTGGAACGGCAGCAGAAGGAAAAAGGGGAGCGAGGGGTGGGCTTGCTTGGAATTGAATACCAGACAGGAGGGGGAGCGGGGGGGGGAGGGGGGGGGCAGTGTTGGAAGGGAAGAAGAGATGAGGGGGAATAGAGTCAACATTTGTGCGCTTGTTTTCTCTAAACCCCTGCTCTTCATCAATTTCACCTTATTGATTCATTGACTTTTGCGCAGAAAACCTTCAAGCTATAGCTCAATCCCCCCCCCCCCAACCCCCGTCTCTTTTCTTCTGCCAATCCCCCCGTTTCTTCCTCGCCTCGGTTCTTTCCGTCTCCTCTCTCACCCCTGCAACCTGTGACTTCCTCTGCGCCCGCTTCCCTCTTCCTCTCGTTCTCCCCGCCTTCCCCTTTCATCATGCGTTTGATGCAACACCAGTGGATGGTTTCCTCAATCCTGCCGCCCACCCGAAAAACCCCCCTTTTTCCCACCCTCGCCACGGTTGCACCCAGTGTTCTTTTTAATACCACTAATTAAGGTAAAGCTCGTTAACATAGAACATCAATTAGTCTTTAACGAGATCAGAGGCTGGTGTTTTGGAGCGATTACAGTACTCCCCGCTCCCAGTGTTCTCTGGACTCGACTCTGGGCTGTATTGATAAACGTGTTGCATATTCACTCTGGCCTGGAGCGGCAACGGAGCAGCATCTGATACGAGCAAGTGGCAGGAGGATGCGTGTGTGTGTGTGTGTGGTGGTAGTTTTGACCGCCGTTTCAACATGTGGCGTGGATTTGGAACATCTGAAAAGCCTCATTCAGTGGAATCAAAGCAATAAATAAATCAAAACTCATTAACCACAAATATGCGTTCTTGCAGATAGCATCTTTGACTCGAGCTCATTAAATAAATCCATATAATTTCAGGAGTGATTGCCCTCCGCAGCAACCAGCAGGGGACAATTTTATCAGGCAGATTCTTCTCTATAGCTTAAATTGTGCTCCAGTCTAAATGGCGCACTGTAATCCGAGTGTTTTTTAATGAGTCGACTGACATTGTTTTTCGAGAGAGGCACATTTTTAAACAATAGTGACAATGACATAAGGCAACATAAAGGCGGATTAACAATTCAGTTGCAAATTAAACTTTTATATGGTCGTAAGACAATTAAAACTGTGAATAAAAATTTCAAACCTTCCCATAGTCCAGAATTCAGCTGAGTAAGTGAGAAAACTGTTGTTGAAGTGACCAAACTCTCAATTAGATCTGACATTTTGGAGACATTTGACGTCTAATGAAGGAGCTCTGCGCCATAAATGGGGAATATAGTAAAAATGAATATAAAAGAAAACAATATTCAACATATAAAAAGCCTTTGATGAATCTGGACTCGGACAGATTCTAAAGGTCAGTGGAACTCTCTTGGCTGCAACGTTACTTCGAGCAAGCAAAGCTAACGCCAACGTGCACTAAAAATATGGTTATTCCGATCCGAAAATTCCAATCACGTTCCATGAGAGGAAAATGGGCGCCGTTTATTTCGGGTCACAACCAGTTTTTAAAGAGCAGTGTCTCAGTAAGCAGAAAGTCGTCTGGTCGTTTGTTTGCATCTGATTATTTTTTTTCCTTTAAAAGTGGCTGACACATTTTTTTTAAAGCAGACAACTTGTTAGAATTCTCAGGTAGTGCATCAGACGGCTCGAAGCAGTTTCCCCTAAGTTCCAGCAGAGGGCGTTCATCAAATTCACTACCCATATGAACTGTAGACCCTTTTCTCCTCAAAGAATGTGACTTATCAAAGCTGGAGAGCATCGTCGGTGATAGTAACATCAGTGATTGCTGCAGGTCATTTCGGCTGCGTTCCACTAAAAAAGTCCAGCTCCTGGTTTCAGTTTCTCCTTTTTCGAGCTCGCTGACCCTCTTGAGGACCTAATTGCCCCTGGTGAGCCGTGTCATGGTCTGCTGCATGGCCTATTGAACTATCAGTGGAATAAGCTAATGAATTACAGTGGCGAGCAAACCTGCTCTGATCTGATAGTCAAGGCGCTGTAGCATCCAAAGAAGCAGCGGCCGGCGATTCACCACAGATGGTGACGTTACCGGCGACGGACTCGGCTGTCGCTGACACGCGACAGCTGTGTGACAACAACCTGTGAGGCGTTGGAATCACCAGTCAGGGGAAGCAGCATCAGCATCTGTCTACATCAGTGACATATTAGACGGATCAAATTCATGAATGAGATCCATTTAAATCTGAATTTATTGGAAAAAGCAGCGGTGATATTATTCACAGTTGATATCGACACAAAGCAATGATGAAACTTTGGAAATTCTTATCAGAGAGCTTCTTATCTGCAAGATGGCAGCCGGCCCCGCCACTGCATCAGCACAAACGGTGAACACTCAGACACATCGGACACCGATCTCTCCTGTGACGAAGAGGTGGAGGTGAAAACGGACAGACAGACGGGCGGATGCGGCCGACGGACACGCTCGAAATCAGAAATCACACAGAGGAAACTAACGGCTCACACAAGTGGGAGAAAACGCATTTATCGTGCACACCTTGCACACCGTTGCTATCAAGCAGGTGCACACACACACACACACACACACACACCTGAGTGAAGCCCTGCAGCTTGTTTTGGGAATACAAGCCTGAAAGCGGCTAGCAAGCAGCACAGCTTCACATGGCTGCATGCAACACACACACACACACACACATGCACACACACACACACAGCTTTCAAAAAAAGTGAAAAACATTCAAGCAGAGACCCATGGGTACGCAGGCAGGCACATGCAAACACACACACTAAAAGCATCCCCCGAAATACACTCATAGCACATCGTATATTTGCACACAAATGGCAGCTACAGTTTCAGATGAACGAGGATCCCGAGACCTCGCTCTTGGGATCCGCACTCTTACAAACACCCGGCCGCAGATGTGGCCGGCGCAAAGAGAAGAGAGGGATGAGCGGAAATAATGAAAACGGACGGAGAAACGTGCAGGAATGTTTTGCGGCACGCCGTGTTTAGCAGCGGCGCAGTGCGGTCCTTCACGATGATAGATGGGGCAGGAAATGACAGCATAAGTGGTTATTAAAAAGAGGAAATGGGAGCATTTATAAAAACTACGGTAGCCCGCGTCTGCGGCCCATGTCGCGTGTCACCCCGGGCTGCTGTGTCACGCCTTCTGATCTGCGAGGCTTCCTGCGCATGTATAGGACCGGCTTTGTGAAGACCCTTTGTCATTCTCCGCTCAAAGAAGCCAGGAGCCGGCATTTATAGCAGGCTTTGTACTGGAGTGACTGCGCCGGATTTACTGGATGCCGGTGCCAGGTGCGAACTTGAACCTGTTTTATTGCTTTATCACTTTAAATATAAATAGCTTTGCTCCATTTGCTTTCAAGTTTGAACGTGAAATTCTTTCATAAATAGATGCCGACTATACAGCTGTTAGAAATGCAAATGTGTGTGTTTACACCTGAATGGAATTCGCCTGACGAGAAAGGGTTGAGCGATGGCATGGAGCCTCTGATGGAGGTAGTGTGATGGAGGGCTGTCACGATATCAGATTTTCACTTCACGATTATCGTGATGTCACGATAACAATATGACAATATCAACCAAAAATGTTGGCAGATTAATTACAATCAAAATCCCTGTCTAAGGTGATATAAAGACAATGTGAAAACAGTAACTGTGCAACTGCATACAAAAAGTGCAATTACACTCAATAGCTAGTTAAAAGGTAACCAGATGAACTCATAAACGGAGGATCCACAGACAATGTTTTTTGAAGTGGCACTGACTGGATCAGTTACATGACATTATCATATCCGCATTTTTAACACGATATTTAAATTTCATTTTTTAATACCTCGATTATCGTCAATACCGGTACACCGCGACGGCCATATCTTTCCCTGTGTTTGTTTCAACGCTCCTCGTCCCTGAAACCCGGGCCTTGTGATCTGTGACGGCCTCACCGAACCTCTCCTGTTTTTTTGTGAGAGGATGAAAAGCGATGAATGCGGGATTGGTATTGATTTGTTCTGCATTCGGCTTTCATTATTCAGATTGAAACATTTTTTTCACATCTTCTGAAAGGTGATGGTGTGAATGCTCTCTTTTTCAATGACATAATCGCAATTTCAATCAAAAGTTTTTTTTGAATAAGCCAATAAACGACCCCAACCTTGGTCTGGTGAGGATCCGGCTCATGCAGTTGATTATTATATAATCTGTTCTGTGTTAATTGCGGCGCATTGTCTATCAAAAGGCTACCGCTTCCCGAAGTAGTCATGCTCATTCGCACATTTTGCCTTTAACAGTGATGGCAAATTGCAGGGAGATCGATCGCTGGCACCAGATACTCTGCGTCTGTCATCTTTACCCAAATATTAAGTCTGCTGCCTGCCGTTTTCATCAGTTAACTGTCTATAGGTAAAGTCTCCCTGTTGAGAATGAAACACCGGCACTGAGGTTTGCGCATTATTTCAAATAGCTTGTTGTGTTGGAGTTCATTAAGAAACACAAGCCGTCCCCTTCGTGCTATGATCAATTTTTTAAGCCTGTGATAGTGGCTTTCCATCCATTTTGCCACTGGCAAAGCAGGACACATCATAGTTTTCTAAAATTCTCAGTAGAACGGAATCTGGGAGTCTGGCATGAATAGTTTTCCCCATTCGGCTAATTACAGTGTTAAACCGGCACAAAGGATCGGCGGTCGTCTCCGAGTCAACACCTTTTTGATGAGATATTCTCGCGCCATACGACGACACAACGGGAACATAAGCGGGATGAGGGAGAGATTTCTCTGCTACCGTGGAACAAACTTCACAGGATTAGTGGGTTTCCACCGCAGATTTGAGTGTGCGAAGACGCCACAGTGGGACTCTGACGTTCCCGCTCGCTAACTCCTCCTCACCTTCTTGCTCCTGAGAATGATCTGATGGCTCCAAAAAAATCCCTCCCCCCCGTTGGGGCACGAAGCTGGTTGCTTTAGCTAAAATAAATTGATCTTCTAACATCAGGCTGAGGGAAGTGTCTCAACACCTTGGCTTCTGTCAGGAGGCCGAAGGCTGATGTGCTGCGAACGCCACCCAAGACCTGCTCCCAGCATTTATTATGCAGCGACACTTTAAGCAGACGGAATCCGGCTTGACTTTGCGGCGTGTGGCACCTGCAAACCGGAAAAAGAGGAGAGCTTACGGTTTTTAAAATGCTTGCTTGTAACAGATTGGAGCCTGTGTCTTAAGTAGGCACATGTAAGTCTTTCCCATGTGTGTGAGCACCTGCCTGAGCGTGACCTTGCACAAAGGCTCGATAGTTATCAGTGAAGGTTTCCCACACCAGTTTAATCTGTTTATCCGCAGAATGAGATTGTGAATAATTATTATGCGGAGCTAGGTTAGTTTTTTTTTTTTCCCGCTGCTAAGAGTCTTGAGCGGCTTCTTAGTTTGTAGTTGTTACAGAATGTTTCACCTTACAGGTCCTGAAGGGCTGCAGTGTAGGCTGCTTTTCATCTTGCTCTTTTAATTAGTGACTGATTTAGATGTGGCGAGGTGATCCCAGTGTCTGGCCAATCAATGAGGGAATTAATGGAAGCGCTGGTGCAAGCAGAGTGGAGCAATACAGTGGCTTGCAACAACGGGCTCAAGAGAGAATGAGAAAATAATCTATTTACTGTTATTGTTAAAAAAAAGAAGCCGAGTCTGCACAAAAATGTATTCCATCCCATAACATGATTGCAATAAGTATTCACAGAATTATTTCCACTGCCTCGTCTGCTGAGCATCTTCTTTGCAATTTCCTGATTTTAATGCCAATGCTTGCTTTAAAAACAACACGCAAAACATCATCCGAGCGTTTTATTCATGAATGTACAGTGCATTATGTAAAAGCAGCAGAGTTATTCTTGGATGATTGCGGCGCATTGATGGTGCTGTGATATTGACGCCATTTACCACAAACACAAAAGCCCCTCGCAGCTTCTGGAAGGCTGCGAAGGGTTTAGGCCGCGAGAAACGATTCCTTCTAAAACAAACATAATGGGATAATCCCCCAGGTTGGGTGCCGTGAGGACATCTTGACAGAGGGTTTTCGGGTGAACTACGGAAAACAATTTATACGTACATTAATCCCGCTTAATTATGTAATTCTGTGAATCGGGGAGAAGCGGAGGCTGGTCAGAGAACAGCCTCTGCAGTCCTCTGCTCTCCACTGTATTAGATGTCAGGTGCTGCTGTGGAAAAAAAATGAAATATTCCTGCTCTTTGGCTGGCCTTAAAATAAGCACTTATATTATACGCGCATTGGCACTGGGCATACAAACGATGTAGTCTCTTTACGAAACCATTTTTATTCATTCAGGTCAAGTTAGTATAAGCTAGTAAAGGCTTATTGAAATGGTACCTTGCACTTTGTCATGAGAATTCTTGATGCAGGATCCCCAGATACTGGCCTTTCCACATGAAAGCATATGACCTTGCTGATATTTATGTCCAAACACTCATGAGGATAGTAAACCATTTGTAGCTGATGTTTTCTGAATGGTCGTGGATACCTGTTTGTGTGTGTAAAGGGAGAGAGAAAATAAAATAGAGACAGTGCTGAAATATTTTGACTCCGCACCATTCACACACAAATTAGTGTTTTTTTATGCAGCATGTGTAACCCACAAGTGTGTGTGTCTGCGTAGCCAGTAATGTCCTGAGAATGGAATGAATGACAGGGTTTTTTAAAGACACACACGCACGCACGCACAAATTGAATAATTCAGGCCGTATTACAAAGCAAAGTGAGAGCACTGACAGACAGCTCTTTATTTTTATCAGCCGATTTCCTTCAGGGGTTATACGAGTTCATTTTACAACACTGGTGCAATTAGGAGACACATGCGAGGTTATATTAAAAACAAAATTAAACACATTCTCCACTTAGGTAATTATATACCCTGTGCAGAACGTTATGAGCTGCAGACGAGATGTGACGATGTTAAATATTTCTGTAATGATCGTCTGTAATGGATGTGATTTCCAGTCACCGCTTTATTCGTCTTGAGTGGTACGGGAATCAGCTCTGCCAGAAAGTGGGCCGGACTTAGACACTTTCTTTTTTGTTAAAAAATTAGGTCAGAGAATTGTTCGTGCTTCAGTGTGCCAGGGTCTGGGGTCAGCTTCATCTCATTTCTATCAATCCATAGAGGAAAGAGAAACAAGGAGTGTCTTGCCATTGAAGTAATGAAAAGTATCCCCCCCGAATGTTCGGAAGTAAAGTTCAATTAATTGACACTGTCTCTTGGCAGAAGTGTTTAATCCGAACCCATTAAAGAAAATATTTGAATTAACGGCGAGATACTCAGAAGCCCTCGGAGTGAGATGCGTTTTCCTCCGACCACGTGGAAATTAAAGAGACTTGAAATGTCAGAATGAAACGGCGTTTTGCTGTGATGGAAACATCAAAGAGGGGAGTCAAGGTGACTGTTTCATTTTGTTCTTGTAAAAGGTTACTAAATATGAAAAGGACGAACGGAGGATAGCTGGTGGAAGTGTTTTACATGCTAAGCTAGTCCAACAGCACGGCTTATGAGAAGAGAAGACATCCTTTTTGCACATTCTACAGTTATTTCAAGAGGAATCTAACAGCCATTTAAACCCCAACTTGGATCAACTCTATCTTATATTGGCGTGTGTGAGGGTGCCAGTGATTCTGAACGAGCAGATGGACACGTACATGATTTGTCTAGAGTTTGCTAGCAGTTTATTTGCTGTATATCAGCCGGCCTCTCAAATTTTAAGTGTTCCACATAAAAAAAAACAGTGTAACGTTCATGAAAGCGTCTAATCTAGTTATCATCCCGTGGCATGCGCGATTTACAAATACCGCGCCGGGCTCGTCCCAGTGAGGACCTCGTGGCAGAAGGCTTTGATAGATGACTTCATCGTTTGTCAATTGAATGAATTATGATCGCCACATCAGCTATCGGGTCCCAGGGAGGCGGCGGTGGCAGCGGCAGCGGGCTTTACTACTGCTGTTTACAGCCTCGCAGTAAAAAAAAAAAAAAAAACACACAGTGCTGTACGTGTTGCTGCTGCTGCTGCCGCTGCACGCTGCGCTACTCACTGATCACTGCACACTATGCACAATGGGAACAGGAGCCGCTCGCCTGCCTGGTGGCTCTTCTGCTCGACACGGATCAAAGAGGGGGGAAAGCGAGAGATAAGGAGAGAAGAAATGAGAGAGGAAGCGAGGGAGGGGAGGAAGCAGCGGAATGAAAGAAGTGCAGGACAAAGACTTGGGCAGGGAAAGGAAGGGGGGGGCGAGTGGAGGAGAAAGAAAAGGCCAGGAGTTGTAGTTGGAGGGTGGCGGTGGTTGTTGCATGTGTGTGTGCGAGTGTGTGTGTGGTGGGCAAACTGGGAAGAAGGAAGGAGTCAGTGAAAGTGAGACGCTGACGAGCGAATGAATGAAAGCGTGAAACTCACCGCCGAAATCAAGTGACCGAGTGAAACAGGCCGGCCGAGGGTGGAAGTGTGTATGCGTGTGTGCGTCAAGTGAGTGTGTGTGTGTGAGTGAGTGAGTGGGTGAACAAGTGCGGCAGGACGGGTGGGGGGTGGGGGGGTGGGGGGGGCAGGGAGAGGGGAGAGAGGATCTGTTCCGTCAGAGAGGACACACTCCACTGGCTGTGATTGAAGTATGGGCCAATTAACACGAGGAGCATTGAGCTCCAGCTGCACTCTTCTCTTCATTCCTCTGCTCCCCCACACGCTTCCATATTAGTCGCGCGACACACACACACACACACACACACACACACACACACACACACACACACACACACACACACACACACACACACACACACACACACACACACACACACACACATTGATTGGCTCCCATATATGCACACTGTGGGCACCACACTGAGCTTAGTACTTCATCTTAACGTTTCTTCTGACCATTGTTCAGCTATAGACCCACGGAAATTACAGAGGCTACTACTCTCGAGAACACTGTGGCCTTACATGCGGACAAATGAAAAAAAGAAGGGGGGGAAAAACAGTATTTTTCTTCAGGGAAGGTTTTCTTACTCCGGGCACTTACAGTGACTCACACAGATGGTGCAATCTCTTCTAATGGTGTACAGTAGATGTGGACCAGCCTGCATATATTTCAGGTTTTTTTTGTTATGGCTGTGGAAAAGTGCCGGGGCTGATTCAGTACAGCCCGTGCCATAGGCAGCAGGGAGCAGGTCCATTACTCTGCATGACAGAACGGAATGAAGCAGCGGAGCCCGGCGTGAGCTAAACACACCGCTGAACACCGCACTCCCACAACTCTGCACTCTGGTCTCCACAGACACCCCCCCCCCCACCCTCCATCCCCTCCCCGCCTCTTCTTCCTCCATTCACATTTCCCCCCAGCAGATCTGATGCGGCGCGAGGTCTGGCACGCCGCCTCGACTGGAGTTCAGTGGGAAGGGGGCTCGGGGAGGCGTGGATGCCAGAACCCAGAGCGCTTCCCTCCTCTCTCACAACTCTTCCAGAGTCACCGCAGGCACTCGCTGCAGCTGGAGCCCAGGCAGTTAAGGGAGAGGAGATCTAAAAATCTAAAGCGTTTTGACTGTCTCCAGAACATCAGAATCTAAGTGATACCTCTTGCAGCCCTGCACTATACAGGGATATAGCTTCAAAGCAAAGATTTTCCTCAGCAACACAACACCAACCTTTTTTTTGGGTTGGGGGGGATAAAACAGTGCAGGGTTTCTCGCGAGCTGCACACACACAACAACAAATTGATATAGATAATCGTTCAGCAAATGCATCACACCGTATAAATGAAACATTTACAACATATGTTTTGATTGTGAAGCACCGGCCTGGAAATTTTTTGGAAGGGAAAGAGACCGGCTTGCCTGCGCATGAGTGTTTTTTTCGTTCTCATCTTCTTGATTATTTGCCTCTGTCAGGCTGACAATATTCCTGCTCTTAAGTTCTCTGTAAATATTCCTGAAGGTGTTTTTAGTTTGCTTTCTAACACTCACTGGCATGTTTGCCGGCTGCCGCGGTGCTGCGGATGTCACTTTCTTTGTTTCAAAAGGCAAACTTAAGAGGCTCACTGGGAAAAAAAATAATTATACTGGTGATGCGGTAAGCAGCTTATTACGGTGATTGACAAACTGGAAGATCAGCGGTGTACAGTACAAACACTTACAAACACACTACTTACTGAGATAATGATTTGGACAGTGAATGATGATTGAAGGTGCATGCACCGTGATGAAGGGAAAAACTTCAACGTCTTAGGAAAAATCAAAAAGAAAGTTCTGTGGCAAGATTTCAAAGGATTTCCATTTCGTGTGTTCTTCTTTTCTAATCAGTAGAGTCAACCAACTTTGAAATAATACATCATGTTGTTGTTTTTTTTTATTCTAAGCAATTTAAATGAACACCATTGGCCTAGAGTACAAAGTCAGCCAATGGTGAGATATACTCTTTATTAATTCTATTGCTCGGGGATTTAAAAGAGCGAGATGTGTAAAAAGTATAAACTTGACTTTTAACTATCTAATCCCTTGCCACAAGTCCTGCAAGGGGAAATCCAAACACAATTTCGCTAATTGATCGCAATTTAAACAATCCGAAGAAGTGGGGGCCCTCCCTTGCCAAATATAAATGCAAAATAACGTTTTACTGAATTACAGAAAGCTCCGAGCTCTGAATATTATTGTTGTTAAAGCTAGAAGAGGAAAAAAAAAAACATTTGCATTTCAACAAAAAAGCTTCATTTAAGGTTGTGAATTAAATGAAAGAGTAATCTCTCATCCTCTCCCCATTCTGCTTCCCCTTGCCTCCTCTGGCCGTGTGCGTGTGCGCACTCGCTGAAAGCCCCCGTATCCGCCGGCTTTTTATTATGCAGTTTGCGGAAATTCAGATTGAATCTAGTTATTATGTATATATTGAGTTTTATACACAAAAGATGAGGACTCGCTCGTCGTTTACTCGTCCTTTACTGTAGTGTGCTTCAATAGCAGGCCGGGCACATGCTGCAGGGGAGCGGCGGACGGCGCATACGCTGTGCTCACATTTGAGCGGTGCAACGTAAACATCTCATGAGAGTGAAATACGGTGACAGGCCCAACAGTTAATGGCTCGCAGCTCCGCACGATAGAATGCGTCTCCGCCAAATGATATGATGTACCATATTTCTGCCACGTCTTCTCCGGCCCCTCATTTTCTCTTCGTCCTCGCCGTTTCTCTCCTGCCACATCTCCCTCGCCTTTAAAGTACCAAAAAAACAACGACAACAAAAAACCACCACACACACACAACAAAGCACTGTTTCTCTCTCTCTCTCTCTCTCCCTCCTTCATTATTACATTCTCCCTTTCCCTCTCTCCTACTAACAGGTCTGTCTCTCTGCATCCCTCCACACCTCCCTCTCTTTTTTCCGCATCTCGTCCGTCCCCTCATTCCATCTCCGCTCTCCCACTCTTTCTGCCTTTTTTTTTTCCTGTAACCCCCGCCAGCACACACACACACACACACACACACTGTACCAACAGCCCTGTCACTCAAAACAGGAGGTTTGGCAGTACGTTTGTTTAGGCCAAACACGTATACACACACACACACACCAAACACACACGTCTCACTGATCAATATTTCTTTCCCCTTCTTTATTTTGGGCTCATATTTTACTCTCTCCTCTTTTTGTCTCTTCCATCCGGCCTTCCTGCCTTCCTCCCTTCCTCGCTTCCTTCCTTCTCCTCAGTCACTCCATCTTAAATCACATTCCCCTGTATTTACAGCCCTTCGCTATTCGATTAATTTCTTTCTTTTGCTCCCTTTCTGCAGTTCCTCCACCCACTTTTTCATCCACCCCTCCTCTTCTTTCTTTCTTTCCCTTGTTGGTTTCTTTTCTATCCAAAAGACTGATCAGGGTCAAAGAATCGGCAGACTGTGACAAAGAGAGGAGAGTCGAATGAAGACAGAGAGAAAAATATAGAGAAGAGGAAAGAGGGGAGCGGGTGGGCGGGGGTGGCAGAGGCACAGAGAGGGAGAGAGTGACTTTAGAGGGAATATTATCAGCTGGCCCCTGTTAATCAATGCAATTGTGTTTGGTACCTGATGCCATGAAAATAGGGGGGGCCGAGATGGGGGAATATGAAAAGACCGAGTGCGAGGGAGAAAGTGAGAGGGAAATGGAGAAAGGGAGGGAGGGCAGTTGGCACCAGAAGTAAATTGAAAATGATGTGCTGTGTTTCTTTTTGTGTGTTTGGTGTGTGTGTTGTGGTGTGTGAGTGTGTGTGTGTCTGTGGCTCACATATTAACCCTGCTATCTCCCAGGTAGTCATTATCTTTCCGTGTGGCTGTTTGCGTGTGGGTATGTTTGCGCGCACACTGTATTAACCCTCATATCTCTCCATCATTAAGTTGCTTTACAGCCATATACGGTTCCCATGCTTTTATCTGTGTGTGTGTGTGTGCGTGCGTGCGCAATCGTGGACGCGGCTAGCTGTGCGAGGGCAAGCACGTTTACAGTGATCTTAATTGTTGTTATCATTCATGCAGCACAATACCCCCCCCCATCTTTGTCTCCGTCTGCTATTAACTCTCTCCCTCACCGTCTTCCCCCTCTAACGGCCGGTTTTCTATTTTCCGTCTTTCTCATATTGTTCCCTCAGCCTGCAGCCTAAATAGCACCAATTTCATCTTCTCTCTGCCTTTGCTTTTCCTTTTTCTCTCTCTATTGCCCC
>CAESWR010000118.1:1160362-1173788 GCA_903171835.1 Mullus surmuletus | reverse complement strand
CCCCCCCTCCCTGTTTTCACCTCTCTCACCAGTTGTTTCATTTTCCCTTTCTTGTTTCACTCCTGTTTTCATTATTCATAACTGTAACTTGTTTCATCAGGCCCAGGCTCATTAAGCACTGACCCCCATTGGCTCCTGCACCTCTTGGTTAGCGCACATCTCATTCAGTCTACCTTGTTTCTGGTGCATCTGCTTCTCAGCCACCGGTTCTTCTTTCTGAATCACCCGCCCGACTGCCATGTACCTTATCACATCAACTTACAGCTATCTCTCCTCTTACCTCCCCCAGCACCGTTGTTTTGTTTTTTTTCTTGATATGGCCTTTTCTATTCAACCTCCTCCCCTCCTGTTCAGGTGCACCTCTGCTCCAGCTCTATCTTTCTCCCTTACTTCTCCAACCCTGTCTCTCTCCACGTCTCCCCTGTCCCCTCCTTATCTCACTAGCGTGTATGTGTGTGTGTGTCTCCCCTCGTCCCTGTTCCCTCCCTGCTTTCCTGCTGTCCTGCAGGTGCGTCTGCTGTACTGCTCCCAGGAGGAGGCCGAGCAGGTCTTCAAAGCCGCATGGGCTGCCGGTCAGGCCGGAGCCTCGCACATGTGGTTTGCCGTGGGGCCGGCTCTGTCGGGTTTAGGCATGGAGAACCTCCCCAGGGCTCTGTTTGCCGTGCGGCCCCAGGGCTGGAGGGATGAGCCCCGCCGGAGGATCGCCCGGGGTGTGTCCGTGCTGACACACGGTGCCGTGGCGATGCGCAAGGATTATGGGACGACGGGCGGGCCGAACTTTGTCACCAACTGCATGACGGATGCCAATCAGACCCAGAGACTGCGAGGCAGGATGAGGTGAGAAGGAAATAACGGGCATGAGGAAGGTTCTTAATGGAAAATTGGAGGGAAGGACGAAAAATACGAACTTGCCGTGTGAGTGGGAGACGACTAGGGAGAATATGTGGACAAAAGGGAATGACTAAGGTAGGCCTGTCACAATAATTAATAAAACAATTAATAGCAGGATAAATGACAACAAACCCGATAATTTTTCCAGCCTCAATATATTGCCATGTGCATGCGTGTTTTTTTTCCTCGTCTCACGCTACCAAACAGGCTGGATGTGAAGAAGGCTCTCTCTGTGCATCGGTCTCAGCACCTGGGCCCGTTGGTTCCATAGCGGAATGAATGGAGTGAACCCTCCTGTCAGTCATCCATTCTCTGTGTGTACACACACAGTGAGCCTCGTGAAAAGTTCTTGACATTCCGACTACAATGTTAAACATCTCTTTAGAAATTATAGTTTATTGCTTTTTAAAGGGTGTACTTGCATTATTACATTACATTAATTAAAGAATTATCTCAAAATAATGCTTACCATTATATCCTTTATCGGCAATAATTTGTGGGAGAGTATATCGTCGATCAAAATTTGTTGTTGTGACAGGCCTAGAGACAGGACAAGTATTCAACAAAACGAGTTGGTTTGGTGTATTCAACAAAACGAGTTGGTTTGGTGCCAGAATAAGCTTGACTCTATATGGGTGGAGCTGGTAGATTCAGTGTCAGAGTGCAGGCACAGAGGGGATATCTGAATTTAGAGCTGGCTATCATCCATGCAAAATAGATGTTGTTGGTGCGTGTAGTTGTGAGTTGGCGAAATTACCCCAGCATCTGTAGCAAGCGGACCATGTCTCATGTATATTAATGAGCCCGCTTTAATATATTCCTCGTAGCCTGTGCAAACAGACAGCAGCACACTAACAGGTAGCCCGAGCGGTCCTGGTTATCATCGTCTTTCATTTTTAACACCAGTCATTATTGCTCCATTATACACTGCAAACACAATATTATATGGAAAGATCTGGTAAATGTGAAAATGAGTCAAACATGTAATTCAGTAGTTTCCTTGAAGCAAAAAACGAACCTCGCCCCAAACTGTGGCCATTAAAAGCTTGTGACTGATGTTTTTTTTTTTCTTTTTGATTTAATACGTACGTCCAGTAAGGGAGAAATATGTTGTTCTCATTTCCATTTTTTGCACTGCTATCTGCTGTTCACTGTCTGTAACTACAAGTGGTTGTTCCATCAGATTTCTGTGTTTTGAAGCCAGCGATTTGACATGAGAAGACAATTACGGGGTCTGTCCTGTGTGATTATCAGACAAACTAAAGAGCTGATGCGGAGAGCGGCAGTTGTTTGACTTCAAAGATCCTGACAATTCTGTGTGTGATCATTCGTCTGTAGATTTGATTAACAGACAAGCCCTGACAGTCACTATAGAGGTGCTGTGATTTGGTTTCAAGAGGGAAGAGAACAGGACTTTGTTGCATCAAAACCAGCTTTAGGATTTCTTCCTCTCTTTTTTTTTTTTGCTCCATAACCTTTAATGTGCATGTTATTCATTTCCACAAGAAAATGAGGCGGGTGAATGACACCATATGGTTCACATTATGGGAGAATACTTTTGCTGTATGAGCAAGTTGATGAAGATTATGTACATTAAGCCTTCAAAGCTGGAATCTTTGTATTCATCTCTATATCTGAACTCTGTCTATATGTGAGAGCTGCTGCAGCAACGGGGGACTTGCAGCCCTGTAGATCGTCCGTCCAATGCAGCGCTTCTGGACTGTGTGTTGCGCATTACGCTCCACTGCAAACATTGACTGGTCGTTAATAGAACATGAGTGTTCACATGAGCTGGAATTGCCCGCATCATGTGAACTACATTTTATAGGAATTGACACAAGAATTTGGAATTCAGTGGTGAAAGTCACGCTCTTGTGTAATGATTAAGTCTTAAGTCATCATGTGCACTACATTTTATAGGAATTGACACAAGAATTTGGAATTCAGTAGTGAAAGTCACGCTCTTGTGTAATGATTAAGTCTTGTGTAATGATAACAATGTAATTTCTGTTCCTTGTACCTCTCTATTCATTGCCATGCAGGTATTTCAGCAACATCACCCTCGGTGGCCGAGACTACTCTTTCAACAGTGACGGATACCTGGCCAACCCCTTCCTGGATGTAATTTCGTGGACGCCTGGACGAGGTTGGGAAGATGTAAGGACATGATATCAGTTTTTTTGTATCTTATCATGTGGATGCACAGTGCTGAAGCTTTGCCTGTCCCCGCCCATAGCATATCATAATTAAGTTGTCTCCATAAATTGCTTGGTCAACATAGAAAAACTGCATCGGATATTTCGCCCTTTGGAAAGAGCAGCAAGGACAAATGAGTCAAGTGAATCTGGACCAGGTTTGGTGTTAGATTAGATGGGCAGATCTATGCTGCAGTGCCATCAGAATTAAAAAAAAAAAGCTGACAGGGAAGATCCGAGGGTCACATGGGGTTTATGTTCATGTAAAGTTCAGTATTGCTGTTGCTGCCTGAGGCGGAGGAGAGAAGTCAGCTGTTGACCATTTGACCGCACTTTCTGTTCTCCTGCTGTGCTTGTTCCGTTGCTGCTGTCTCTGCGCATCCATATTGCCTGGATAGAGCACACCTGCACTATTTGTAATACACAAACAAAAAGTGAACGCTGACTGATCGAAACCTGCAAACTACAAATTAAAACTTAATCATTTATTTTTTATTTGTGTAATTTGATTTGTCAAAATGCTCATATGTAGATAAAAGGGGAAAAAAATCCTCAATGTAGAGAATCTGATCATTTTTAAGATACTGCTGGTCTGACAAATCAGGCAGCGTACGGAAATGGGCTCAGAGAAACTGTGACAAATCAGTTGATGAAAGATTACAGAAGAGGTTTGGAGTAATATAATACAAACATTGTTACACTGTACTATATGTATGCTCATCTCATTTATTTTCTTAGCTCCACGCTCCACTAAATATAAGACTGCAACAGGCCAAGCTATCCTAATCAAATGGGTATCTACTTTATAAATTTGAAATTCCCTCTGCGTTTCCCTGGACAGACTTTACTCGCTGAAATGTGGGCTCTGACAAAAGAAAACCAAGAGGGAATTTTGGACAAAATAGAGCAGAATTGTGGGAGATGTCGCCTTGATTTGTTGAAGTGTATAGAGAGCAGCATCGTGCAACTGTCTGTGACCAATAACTCTTTCGGTGTATGTGGGCACGCAAGCATTCCATTTAGAAAAAGTTGAAAAGATGCAAAACTTCTCTTTAGTCGATAGCAAAATAATAGTGAATTGCGGCGTTGCTGATGTAAACACAGATTTAATACCAAGTTATTTTGATAGAAAGAGAGAAAGGAATAAAGAAAGAAAGGTGTGCTGATCAATACTTGGTGATTGTTGCTCGTGCAATCACTGTAAGATGGAATCTGGCCCCTGAGGATTTCTGAGTGGCGCCGTTGAGTTATTTTGTGGGTTTGGTTGTCTTGTCAAGTGGCAGCACCGTTAGCACATACATTCTATAAGGTCATTCGGACCCCCAGTCACCTGTTCGAGATGTTTTCCTTTTAACGTGATGTGATTTAACCCATGTCAATCAAAAGGGGGTAATACTCTTTTACTCAACCACCTACTGGCCCCTACACGCCACAATGTCCAGAGACACACAACCGCGCACGGTTACATTCTGTACACGGCACAAATACCAAAGTACCCACACGATGTTGTACACACAAAGCACTACTACACACACTGGTGGTTCTCAGCCCCCTGCTGGTTTTAACAGCCCACCAGAGTCCAGTCTCAGCGTGTCGTAACATGCTGACTCCTGCCATATCCCTCAAATCCCTTTCAATTAGAAGCTCCTGCGCAGGTCCTTCGACTCCGCACGAACCGGGGGTACGATACCCGCCCCCACACACACACACACACACACACACACACACACACACACACACATACGCTTGGAGTTTTCAAACAGGCATCCACATATGCACACAAATGAGGGCACGTTGTGTATGCCTTCACACATATGCTTGCACCCTCCTTGCATAAAGCCCCATAGCACACATACCCACACGCACACACACACACACACGCACATGCAAACACAAAATGAGGATAAGACGCCTGTATCTGCCTATTATGCACATCCACGCTGTTGGCTCTCCCTGAATATTTAATGTTCTCTTTACAATGACTGCACCATTACCTAAAGCCCAGGAGCACCCAAGCTTACTGAAACACTGCAGACTCGTACTGAAGGTTGTCAAGTATTAGCGCGGCTTGTTCCAGCCACGGAGGGCGCGCACGGAGCTAGATGTTCCGGGATATTACAAGATGTTAATGGACATTTATGGAACGCCACTCATGGCTGCTAAACGCTCGCTTCCGGATTGAAACGATTCCCAAACTTTTGCTCTTCCCCGAAATGTTTTAGCAATTTGAAAAGTGTTGTTGTTTTGCCCGCTGCGCTTTCTTTGTTTGGAAGTGTGTTTTCTTGGCTTTGTCTGAGTGGAGGACACGCTGCTGCTTGTGTACCCTGACCAAATGTCCATAGCTGTGGTCAAAGTGCAGCTGAAATACTGTCAGTGTGCCCCCTCCCTATTCTGGCTGCCAGTGTTAACATAACAGACACAAATCTGCCAAACCTTTCTATATCTGACTGCCCTGCTTAAGCGCTTGTATACTTAGATGTGTGTGTTTTAATTGGTGTGCGGCTGTCATATATGTTGGTATGTTTTTGAGCGGGCATGTATGCACGCTGTACGTACGTGCATTTTTTTGCGTCTGTTACGCTTGTCACAACAGTTCGACACGACTTTTATCAGGTGATCATGCTGAGATGTGACAAGTGATGCTGCAAGAGGAAGGCTCACAAAAAGACTAAATCTTCCAGGGTGTGGTTCTGCCTGGCGCCGCTCTCAAAAGCCTGAATGTGCCAGGCTCCGCCATCCAGCATATCTAGAGTGCATGAAAAAAACACAGCGAAGACGGGGGAGAGGGATTTCTGACAGACATTTTCAGGTCAATAGTGGACAAACAGCAATGTGGTTCTGCTGCATTATTGGGAAATGAAAAATCACAGTGACATAACAATTCCGTGGCAATGGTCTAGCTTGTGCAGATGTGTTTTTTTTTGTGTGTGGTGTGGATGTGGATGGATCAGAGCTTGTTACAGAGCAATGCATCAGGCAAACCAAGTCAAAATGAAAGAATGGAGATTTCTTCCCAGTACTGAGCCACCTCTGTCACCAACACACCCTTACCCATAGACCAATCCGGATTTATGTGCACCCTTGAGCACCGCCTCCATTACTGCAGTCGCAAAGTGGAACTGAGCACATCTACAATGACAGTAAAAGTGCAGATGTTTTCTTTCTTGTTGTTGACGACGGCCCAAAATCACCTCCACCCAGCAGACCAAGGTTGGTTCGCAAAGGTGATTATTCAGCCTTAAAAGTCTGTAAAGGCAATTTAGCATTGCCATGATTTTGATGGACTTCAGATGAGCTATTCAGAATTGATTTGGCAGAAAATAGTTTTCCTTTTTTTATTCCGCTCATTCTTCTTCCCTGTCAAAACACTCTGCCTTCATTGCCCATGATCTCCCTTCAGTCGATCTGATATAGTAGGTCTGAAAACCTACTCTTAAAAAAAAAAAATCAAATTTCTGAAGTTAAGAAAAAAAAAGTTATTGTTGTCACCTTATACGCATATAAAGGGGTTTATGTTTGAAGTGCCATCGCAATAATGGATCTTTGTTTACTTCAGCCTGCTTGGATTTGCCCCACTGTCATGAATCTGTGAGTGAGTCACCGTACCCAATAAAATGATATTAGAATTATTATTTTGCTTAGCATCTGATCTTACTCCAAAGTTCTAGATCAATGTATCTGGGTAAGCACTCGCACCGTCAATCAGCGTCGCCAAATTTGTCAGATAATTGTCTCATTCAACATAACAATGAAAATTTAGAGCTCTCTGTTTGCAAGTAGAGAGCATGCGGCCCAAAGCCTCGATGACAGAGTGGAATCCGTTACCAGAGCCTTGTCGTAAACGGCAACTTTATGAAGCATATAATATTCTTTATTGAGACTGTCAGAGAGATTGGTGATTAAACTCAGCGGTCATTTTGTTGCCATAGTTTGTAATGTTGCTGCACTGGATTGTTTTATGTTGCACAAGTTCATTTCCCCCATCTGTATCATGCAAAATAGGGTGGACTGATGCAATCGTGCACAATAGTTAGGACAGGTATTTATTGTTGTGTCTCCCCTCCATGTGAGAAAAACACATTATTCTAGAGCAGCTATTTAAAACTATATGAATAATAATTCATTTCCCCCCCTTTATTATATAGTACTGCTCTGGATTTGTAGCTTAATTCTGTGGCAGTAAGCTTAACTGTAGTTTGTACAAGCTTGCATATTTCAGCTTTTGGCTAGTAACTTAAAAAAGAACTCATAAGATCATCTATGCAAAAAAGCAGAAAAGAAAATGTTATTTTTCTGTTGTTTGGCTTTAAAAGAAACAACATTCATCTCTGTTCTTTGAGATGCAAGAAAAACATAATTGTTTGAGGATGTCTCTCGTGGCCTGACAGTCACTTTGTCTTTCTATTTTAAAGTAGCTCTTTGAAATGTGGAGTACAGCAAATATTAAGACAGATGCACCGAATACATTATATACTCATTTGACAATAATAATTTAATTGCCTGCTATCCTTGTGAGGGACGTTTCTCCTCCATAAATCATCATGTGTTCCTCACACAAACTTAATGAATAAATGCCAACTCTAGTGAAAACATATAATTACTCAGACACGACTTTTGTTGATTTTAAGCAACTTTCGATTTCTAACCGGACATTCGTTTAATGGACAAAAGAGAAATTTGCAACCACTTTCTGGACCCAAACTCCCAATAACAATGAAAAAGGAGCGTTCTGTTTCCCCCCAGCTTGCATAATATGACAGTATCAGAGAGTCTGTTGACGACTTTGCGCACTCCAGAAATAGTAATGGATCGTCAGTATTATTGTTGTGCTGTTACTGGTACGGAGCTACAGTCAGTACTTCCTCTCAGAGATATTTTCAGACGATACTTCATCTCTGCTCGCAAATATTTTTATCAGTGGGGACAAGAAATGATCTCAATTCTCAGTGTGGAAACCAACAACGCTGTGTGCCATGTTGGCAAAGATATTCATGTTTTTTTTCTGTCCTCCTCTGTGGGAAATCTTGCAATGTAGGTTCACAGATAAATCCTGTGTTGAGACCATTGTGGTTGAATTATTGGATATATTGGATTTTTTGTAAATGGCTGTGATGGAAAAGTGCGTATTCTCCGCCTCTGTTTCATTTTTCTCTCACCTGTCTCCCCAGGTAGGCTGGTGGGAGAATGGCGTGCTCAGGCTGCGCTACCCGGCCTGGTCCCGCTATGGACCTTTCCTCAAACCGCCCGATGATGCTCAGCACCTGCGTGTAGTCACGCTGGAGGAAAGACCATTCGTCATCGTGGAGCTGGCAGACCCCGCATCTGGCACCTGCATCCGAGACTCTGTGCCCTGCAGACGCCCACTTAATGCCAGGTTTGATGCCCTTTTTTAAATATCTAAGGCATAAATATCCACTTGTTCTACATCCACGTGTCTAATTACCAAGAAGAAGAATTAGCTACGGCACCAGCAGCCCCCGCCTAGTTAAGCTTTATGAATGGAGTTCCTAAGCCATCATGATGCCTTCCAATTGAAGTGACATCAATCACCTATCAAAACTGTGGCCTCTTCACTCCCCGGCCATAATCAATAACAGACTGCTCTCTTGAGGATCAGTGGAATGACTCAGGGGTCTGGAATCAGATATGACCACAGTGAAGGTTTATGGTTCATCAGCTTCTGAAAGGATGACAGCACCTCTCCTTCGCTGGTCGATCAAACCTGTCAGCGGCAGCTTTTGTCTTGATTCATTTCCTCTCCTCTCCTTCTTGTTCGACACACATTCGCCTCTGTCTTATGCATGCTTTCTCGTCTGTGTGCTTCCTCTCTCAGTGCCATCCACGAGGGAGTAGCCCCCATGAAGCAGTGCTGCAAGGGCTTCTGCATTGACATCCTCAAGAGATTGGCCAAGATTGTCGGCTTCACCTATGACCTTTACTTAGTGACCAATGGGAAGCACGGGAAGAAAATTGATGGGGTTTGGAACGGCATGATTGGCGAGGCAAGTGTGCGGTTCTGCCTTTCTGCCTTTGTGAGCGATGTGTTCTTGGGGTCCGACCCCGTGTCACTGGCGCATTTGTGAAAGGGGTGTGTGGTCTTTCTGCATGCTGTATATTTTTCTGTTGCGTTTTTAGTCCTCGAGCCGCACAGAGGCATTCCACGGACTCCTGGGTGTCCAGTTAAACACACATCGATTGCTGTGAAAGTTGTGGCCACTTAAGCAACGGCAGTAATCTCACAGCTGTCATTTGTTGCAGACATGCACACAGGAAAATATGCAGAAACAAACATAAACACAGACAAGAGGGGGGGAAAGCAGACAGTTACACCAATTAGATAGATAAGCAGGATTGCAACACACACACACACACACACACACACACACTCCTCAGCAATGTGGGCCTCCTGGCTAGTCGAGATTATTCCCTATCTTTGCAATACTGACCAAGGTTAAAAGACATAAAGATACTGGCAATGAAATAAAAAGGAAAAAAAAAAACAGGCACTCAGAAACAGGCGCACATGTTGTGTGCTCAGATCGATACAAGGGCTGCTGTTTCATTGATGCGCCCCGCTGTTTCCATCTCTGTCCCAGGGGAACCCGCCCAAACACCAGTCGTCACGGGTTTCAAAACACTTCTATCGCGCTCTATCATTTATGACCTGAGCCGCGGCCAGGGCTGTCTGTCAATTCTATTTTTCGCATGAGAAAGGCCCAAGCAAATTTTGTTTTCTCAAACTAATGTTGAGTCTTTTGATCAGATGCTCCAAAGCCTGCCATTCTTTGATCAGGTAATCCTGAGACTTGGCAAAGTTGAGGGGAGGGCGCTTCGCTTTCCGCTCCACTTCATTTTTCTGCTGATTTGCTCTGAAGAGCGGATGTGCCATGTCTAATGTAGATTAACATTTCACTTGTACAATCAGCAGACACAGCGGTTTTCAGGTTTTTCTAGATGGTAGTGGAGGAGGAGGAGACGGGCTCTGGCTCATTTTGTATGCTAAAAAGATGCACAGGAGACACATGTTCAGTATTTGTACCATATTGAATCCCAGTCCTTCCATTATGCAGGCACATTTTAAGGCGGACAAAGGGTCAGGATGCAAAAAATGTCTCTATCTCCCCCGGAAACAACCCCGTATGGACCGTTTTTTGTCTGCCTGTAGCCCATTATAGTTGCCCATAATTAGATTTCTCTCTTACCTCTGGTTCATGTCCCCTTTAGGTGGTGTACAAGCGAGCAGACATGGCCATTGGCTCACTGACTATTAATGAGGAGAGGTCAGAGGTCGTGGATTTCTCTGTCCCTTTTGTGGAGACCGGGATCAGTGTCATGGTCTCCCGTAGCAACGGAACTGTATCACCATCTGCTTTCTTAGGTAAGAGGCCGTGTTTACGCGGGGGCGCCGGCTGGCCGGACCGATGCACAGAATGTAATCTAATTGCGAAGTGTTGAGTTTGCATAAAAAGCCACGCTTCTCTGGCGGCGTGTCCATACATCGAGATTAGCCGTTACTTTTTTCCGAGCAGCTCATGTCTTTTCAACTTATAGTTTCACTCTGTCAGCAGAGTCAGGGCTCCAGTGGGAAAGGGCTGTTATTGGCCTATAGACTGCATTGAGATGATTGTAAAGAAAAAGGAAGTGGGGAGTGAGGGAGAGAGGGAGGGAGGGAAGGAGGGAGAGAGAAACTGTGTTTATAGACTTCTTGAGAATACGTTTGCTCCAGTGGTCTTTTTTTTTTTTTCACTTTATACTTCTCATCTCAATGCCTGTAGAAGTAAATATGCCACGTTGATATGTTTGGCTCGTCTCATAACACTACTAATAAGGGATGCACAATATTGTTGTTTTGCCAATATCCAGAATCCCCGTATTTTCACTCTCATAAATCTGTCAAAGAAACTCATTGTTTTGTTTGAATTAGCATTACATTTTTTTCCCATCGTGGACGTCCATTTCAAAATAGCTGACATGGTTAAAACTCGTCCCTGGCACTTGTTTTACGTATTTTGCACCATCGTGTGTGTAGAAATGAGGAAGTCACCTTACTGGTCAGCTAAGTGATTCATGTCATGATTTCGATGCAGCTGATATTGCAACCCAAGGCTATTGTTATCAAATGAAGTCAGTTTTATGTATATATCACATTTCAAAACCCAATCGAGAGAAATGAAATATTCCGAACAATATATTTATATAAAAACGCTGGAATATAGTTGGGGATATGTTCATTAAGTTTTCTGTATTTCCCTCCTCAGAGCCCTACAGCCCTGCAGTGTGGGTGATGATGTTCGTCATGTGCCTGACCGTGGTTGCTGTGACTGTCTTCATTTTCGAGTTCTTCAGTCCCGTGGGCTACAACCGCAGTCTGCAGACTGGCAAGAGTGAGTGATCGGTCTGAGCTGTCCACGTTTTCCAGCCTGATAAATGGGTCTGAGTGCAGTCCATCACTGTCGCTGCACGGATCAAATGGACAAACACAGTGTGCTCCTCGAACGTGCTCACCGAAATTCCAACTCTGATTGATTTTTTTTTTTTTTTTTTCTCATTGCGATGTTGAAGTTCTTTGTGGTCTTTTTTTTTTTTTGCCCTGAATACTTAACTCTAAGTGTGGTGAAGAGGAAATTAAATCTGGAGTACACTGAGCTGCATCCAAGTATTTCTGATATTGAAGCAAGCATTTATTATTCAACAGGGTAGTTTGTACCTCTGTGATATTCAGAGTGCCTGACGCCTCAGTCCAACATCCAGCCTGACTCGCCTCTTTTACTGCATGATTGCTGTGCTCCACATGGTTTTACTGCTCAGTCATCTTCCTGCATATCCTTCTCATTTACTATCATCTTGCCTTCATCCTTTTACTCTTGTGGCATTGGGGAGGAGCCATTTGAAGGCTGCCCCAGATTGAAAACTGCCACCCGCAAAATATAAAGTCACTGGCTACGTTTACATGCAGTCAAAAATGCCTTTTCTAACCAGAATATTAGGTTATTGGTGTTTTGTAAACACCAATAACCGGAATATGCTCATATAAACCGAATGTTCCCCCTGGGTTATTCCTTTTCTAACCCGAATATTTGATCATGTTTACGCTGATAGGGATATCGCCATCAAACGGAACATGAATTTGTGTTCTGCCCACGTTCTATTCACAAATATCACAAAAAGGTGCAACAAGTTATTCCAAATGTTTCAGTAACCAGAATATGTACCATAAGCCCAATATTGACTGCATGTAAACGTAGTCACTGCCATCGGGTTGGGTTTCCAAAAGGTGCCTGTATTGTCATTTTTCAGTAATCCTGTTTTACAACTCATTTATGGGAGTGTAATTTGGATGCTTCTCTGTAGTCATTCGATTGGACTGCCATCATTGCTGTCAGCAAAAAAACAAACAAAAACAAATTATCCAACAATAATTGCTCACATTTAAATAGTCATCTCCTTGTTTCTCACTCTCCTTGTCTCTCTCGACAGAGGCCGGGGGGTCGACTTTCACTATAGGAAAGTCTGTATGGCTTTTGTGGGCCATTGTCTTCAACAATTCTGTGCCAGTGGAGAACCCCAGAGGAACCACAAGTAAGATCATGGTGCTGATCTGGGCCTTCTTTGCTGTCATCTTCCTGGCCTCATACACTGCTAACCTGGCCGCCTTCATGATCCAGGAGGAGTACATTGACACAGTGTCAGGCCTCTCGGACAAGAAGGTACTTCATTGCATGAATACTGATTAAATAGGGGAAGCAGAAGGAGAATTAAAGTCTTAGAGTGAGCCAAATCCCATGCATTTGAATGTTAAATTGATTAAAGCGCAGGAATTTAGAAATGAATAAAATCTCATTTAACATAACTCAATTACCACAGTGCTTGAATACTTAAAAAGACAGTTCTAAATACTACTTTAAGTCCACAGACTGCTCTTCTTTTCAAAGATTTGACTGTGCATGGAGTGTTGTAAGTTAGTCTGGAAAGTGGACAGAAATAGGTCAGACAGATTGGTGCACAGCCTGGTGTGTCTCATGCCCCTTCCGTCTCCCTCCCCTGCCTCCCTTTGCTTCGCTAGTTTCAGCATCCCGAGGAGCAGTACCCACCTCTGAAGTTTGGCACAGTGCCCAACGGGAGCACGGAAAAAAACATCCGCTCCAACTACCCAGACATGCACCAGTACATGGGCAAATACAACCAGAGAGGAGTGGAGGACGCCATATTGAACCTCAAGACCGGGTCTGTCAGCCATCACTTGGGCCCGATTTTTCCTGCATTTTCTACATTTTTGGCTTGGTCTTTGCCTTCTTTCACATTTACCATCCAGCCATCCTTCAAATTTCAGTTTCTCCATA
>CAESWR010000118.1:1142280-1154506 GCA_903171835.1 Mullus surmuletus | reverse complement strand
ACACACACACACACACACACACACACACACACACACACACCTTTTTTGCCCTTCTCTCCTTTTACTCCCTGTTAACCTCATCCATCTCCCCTTTCCCCCTTCTCTTCCTCATCCTTGTCCATGCCCCACCCGATCCCTTTCCAGATGAGATTGAGATGCTGGAGCGCCTCTGGCTGTCAGGTATCTGCCATAATGACAAAATTGAGGTGATGAGCAGTAAACTAGATATTGACAACATGGCCGGGGTCTTCTACATGCTGCTGGTGGCCATGGGCCTCAGTCTGCTGGTGTTTGCCTGGGAACATTTGGTCTACTGGAAGCTTCGTCACTGCATGGCCACCAGTTCTGGCAAATTGGACTTTCTCTTAGCAATCAGCAGGGTGAGTGCTTATATCTCTATGTGAAATGTTTTTTTTGTTTGTTTGTTCACTTTCTTTTCTTTTTACACCACAACTCCCTGTTTTACTGTAAACATTAAATCAACATGACAACTGCCAGTTGTTTAACTCTCAACCCATTGAATTCCCTAATGGCAAACAAAGGAGTCCTTTATGTCAGTGTATTTATTCAGGAAGGATGTAGCACATAGTTATCTGTACATGTAACCACACGTGCATACGCATGCATTTTTCTGCCGTGTGTGTCCTTATCTGCTTCAGAGTATGAGTGTCAGAAAGTGTGAGGTCTGGGTCAATTCAATTCTACTCAGTCAATCTGGGAGATTAATTGAAATTCAATTCTGCTCACACCCTGGATATCCTGTTCCTTTGACAGTGACCTTCACAGGACTAGTCCACACCATGCTTTCGATTGTTGTCAAGTCACTGACAATAATTTATCCATTTGCATCACTGTTGTATACATTTGTGTATTTATGTGTGTGAATTTCATTAACCACACAGTGCTCAAGTGTACTATAAATAGGAAGGGATGTTTGTCTGATTGAGTTCTTGCATTTTGTTTTGAAAACTAGGACTTCTTTGGAATGCTGTAGTATCATTTTCTCCTAACTTCCTGTCTGTCTTCTGTGTGTATTTACATATTTAATCACATGTTATTTCATTCTACTCTGTGAAGAAATTTGATTACATGTAAAAGTAATTTTTATTTCTATTTTTTTTCAGGGCATGTACAGCTGCTGTAGCTTTGAGGATGAAACGGCGCCAGGTGGCGCTAAAACTTTGCCTACACATCACCACACTGCGATGGTTACAGTCCCATCCCAGCCCCATGTTGTCTCAACATCTATGACAAACCCAGCCATTGCCATGGCGCAACAGCAACAGCAGCCACAGCAACAGCAACCACAGCCCGTCTACAAAACAACTCTTCCGGGCTCTCCTCCCACCGTGGTGCATTCTGGGACAGCACTGGGTCCCTCAAACACCCCCATAGCTGGTGCACCCCTCCCTTGCTCCACCTTTCTGCCCCGACCAGATCGCAGACTGGCTGTGGTGGATCGCTGGAGGCTGCCCAAATCTGCTACAGCCACCAACCCGTTGGCTGTAAGGGGGGCCATCACTGACATGGGACCCTTTGCTCAGAAAGTCCCACCAAATTGGGCTTCAACTGCTGGAGGGGGTGGGGGACTTGATGGCTATAAGAGATACTATGGCCCCATTGACCCTGAGGGACTGGGGCCCTGCATGGAGCAGCAAGCAGGGTCCCAGACCCCCAAGACTATGCCAAGGGGCCACCCCCAGCCTCCTCCAGCCAATGTGGCCTTCTACTCTGAGAAGGGCATGGACCACGGGGTGGGGAAGAGGGTGGTGGGAGGTGGCAGCGGAGGTCAGGGGAAAGGGGCCGTTAAACCTCTGGGAACTCCCAGACTGCCTCCTAAGAGTCAGGCCCCTCTGCCTCCTACACCCCCACTGCCACACCCCTCTCCCCCTCTCCCCTCATCCTTCTGGAGGAAGCGCAGGCCCAAGAAGCCCAAAGAGCCTGGAGGACCACTGTATGAGAACATTCTGCCCCTGGGGCGGAGGGGAGGAGCACGAGATGGAGTGAGAGAGGGAGGAGGGAGGAGGGCACGCCCACTTTCTCCCCCCCTCTCACTCCCTGTGCCAGTACCCCTCAGCCCCTCTTACACCCCACCCTCGCCCTCCGCGTCCTTGCACTATTCTACGTCATCTTCTTCGTCGACCACCTCATCTACGTCCACGTCCTCATCGGCCTCATCGTCTCGTTCCACCTCTCCCACCTACTCGTACAGCTCCTCGAGGAGCACACGGGACAGGACTGGAGGAATTGATGGAGAGGATGACGACGATGACGAGGAGCTGACAGAAGAGTCAAGCCTTCTCCTCGGGAGGGGGAGGGAGAGGGAACGCTCAATCATTCGGCCTCGTTCCCTGAGCCACGGGCGTTTGCCACCCCCTATACCCCCCAGGAAACCACGCACATCGTGGGGGGACAGAGAAAGGGAACGGGAACGAGAGAGAGGCGGCAGCCAACTGTCTCAACTTCAAGAGTGGTGGGCGAGCTGGAGTGAGAGGGAGAGGGGTGGAGTGGGCGGTGACGCTGAGAGGCTGAAACGGGAAAAAAAGAGGAGGAAAGAGAAGGAAAAGGAGAAGAAGAAAAAGAAAAAGAACAAAAAGAGGAAAAAGAGGGAAGAAAGGGAAAGGGAGAGAGAAAGAGAAAGAAAGAGACGAAAGGTCAAAAAGAAGAAGAAAAAGGCATTAAAGACAAAGAAACGGAAGAAATCAACCGGGGGGAAACGGTCAGAGCCAGAGGAGGGGGACATAGAAGCAGGGAGGGAGGGAGACGCAGAAGGAGAGCGGGAAGGGGGAATACAAGATTACTCTTCCTTCTCTGCCCAGTATCGGAGCTCGTTTGGAGATAAGGGGCGGGATTCATGGGAGGGAGAGAGGGAGCGAGGCAGGAGAGACGGAGGAGAGGAGGGCAATGACAGGGAGGAAGACGACAGTGGCAGAAGCAGGGAAAGACGTCCCAAATCCTCACATTCGCATTCCAGACATCGCACCCCTAGTAAGCGCTACCCCAACCTCAACAAACTTCCCGCATCTGTAAAATTCTGGGTGAACGGACGAGGAGATGACTCTCACACTCCTCCGACGTCTCTCCACCCGCTCCTTCCGTCGTACAAGCGCCGGCGAAGCAGCGGCATGGACAGGGACGACAGCGGTCGGCTCGGGGAGCGGCGTCCTTTGTTAATGCATTACGAAAAAGAGAAAGCACAGACGAGAGAGGGGCTGTCGTTCCCTGAGTGGGACTCAGAGGACGACGACGATGACGATGACGACGACGATGACGACGACGATGAGAGGGAGAGAGTGAGGGAACGGGTGGATGAGAGGGGGAGGAGGGCGGGTCGGGGGGCAGTGTCAGAATCAGAGAGGGACAGGGCGAGGGCGGAGGACAGCTACTCGGATGAGGGTTCATCGGGAGAGTTTGGCCGTTTCGAGAGGTACTGGGAGGGGGGCGCAGGGGGAAGCACCACTGGTATTGGCGGCATAGGTGGCGGAGGGTGGTTCTTCGGCACGTACCCCTCCCGAGAGAGGGGGGGTAGCATCAACAGCCGAGATGATTCCTTACTAGGAACACGGGGAGAGGGTTGGATCGGTACTGATTTTTGGGGGCCGGGGGCAGGTATAGGTTGGGGATCAGGGGGAGGGAGTGGGGGGCTGGGCTCGCAGTGGCCGCCACCTCCCGCGGCTTTCCCTCCGCCTAGGAGATACTGGTCTATGGACAAGATTCCTGTGAAGGGAGAGAAAAAGTGGAAGAGTGGAGGAGGGAAGAGCAAGGGGAGATCTAGGGACAGGGGGGAGGAGGGAGGGCGGTCCACCATGTGTTCATGTAGCCTTTACCCCCAGCCTCATCCTTACCCGCATCCACACAGCCGCTCGCACACGTCCCACTCCAAGAGAGGAGCCACAACGCTTTCACATAGCCAGGAGGAGCTTCTCCCCCACTGCCACAGCTTCAGCGGGGGCACTCGCCCCAAGCCGCCGCTTCCCAAATCAGATCCCAGTCAGGCCAAATCAGGCAGCCAATCTAACCTCAGCCTCAGCACACAGCCCACCGACCTACCGCCTCAGCCCTCGCCGTCGCCGCCCCAGCAGCCGTCCATGTCTCCCACTCCCCTTCCGATGCCCATCCCGCCCCCACCCTCTTCATCCTCCGTCTCACCACCAGCAGGGGTCGGGATGGCCAGCCAGGGCCAGGCTCAGGCTTCAGCCAGTGCCAAACTCCAGTACCAGAGACTGCGCTCTGTGCCACAGCCACGGAGGTTCTACTCCCCTCACCTGCCACTCAAAGCCAAGAGCCTGTGCTCACGCCGGGGGTCTGCCCACTTCTCCAGCCTGGAGAGTGAGGTATGACAGGGGGAGAGGAGAGAGGGAGACGTAGGAGCGAGCACCACTGCTATTGAGAACCGCGGTGCCACGGCAGCTGGAGCCAGGGATGACACCAGAGATATGGCTGCCTTGGTGACCATCGGAAATCAATTAGCAACCATCACAGCGGGAACTGACATGGACACGAGCTCTACTGCAAACACTGCTCCGTGTGAGAGCAACACGACCACCACCCGCTCCTTTGTACACGTTCTAGTGAGGGCGACAGTGAGACGCCACACAAGGGTGAGCTACATCCCCTTGGACGGCTCCCATGATGACGTGAATGAAGGCGAGGCCGCATCACCGGGGACAGCAGTCCCAGAACTTCTTCTCCGCTCTGAATTGAGCTTTGTGATGTCATCTTCGGTTCTCCTCCCCTCCCCGACTGACAACTATGGATAAGAGTAGTCTCCAACCTGTGAGTAATGATGTCATATTTGTACACACACAAAGACACATGCACGAGCGCGCACACACACACACACACACAAGCAGATATACATGTATGCTCAAAACGTCTCCCTCCCTCTGGCTTTGAGAACACTTCGGTATGATGTAGAGACCCACCCTCTCCCAAAAGATGCCAGTGTTTGGTCCACAGACTCTGGCTGCCTGTCCTCATTGGCTGTTGGCTTTTGAAAAGGATTGGTCGACTGCTTCTTGGTGATGGAGAGACTGCCCCCTCTTCTTCCCTTTTGTAAATCAGTTGATATGAAAAGCAATTCAGTCACCTCTCTCATGCACTTTGTCAGCCTGATCACCTTTCACTGGGCAGTGAGGACAGTGCTATATATTTGCCCTTTTGACCTTATGACACCATCAGACCCATCTAGCTCTACCCCAGGACCATCTATGTGATGTCACGTTTTGCTAGAAACCCTTTTAACCAATCGGACTGAACAGGAATCACTTCTCCTCCTCCTTGTCGGAGCTTGTCATGTCACCTCTGGTCCAACCAGAACTGGAACACACAGTAACAAAGTATTTGAACAAAGACTGATATTTAAAAAAGAAATAATAAGAACAAAAAAAGAGACATGTAGCAAAATTTTGTTTATGTCTGTCTTTTCTTTTTCTTACTCAGACTCTTCTCCCCACCCCTCTTTTTTATTCTATCAATATATTTCTCTCACTGCTTTAGAGTTTTAATAAAGAGGATGCTGGATGTGGCTAGTGTTGGAAGTGGGAATGATTCAATAGCAGTGCCAAATTTCCACATAAGAGCTTTTTAAGTAAGATTAGTTTTCAAGTAATTTGTTTCCATCGAGAAAAAACCTCATCTTTTTCCCCTATTTCTTTTCCACGTGAGCAATGCTTAATTCACCATCCTATGTCTAAGTGGATCAAGGGGATGATTGGTGCAATATCTGTAATTGGCACTAGATGGCTGTATAATATTCAAATAAGCTTTGGAGACAATTGTGCAAGAGGCTTCTAGTGAATTTAATAATTGTAGCTACATAATAGAGATAAAGGGGTGTGCAGCTCTGAACATATTGCTTTTATGAAAGTGGCAAGTCAGAGGAAGTAAGGGAAAATGCAGTGCAGTGTAAAAGCTCTCTGAGGAAATTATTGTATCACCATTATCCTGTACTTTGGCAGAGTTTTAGAAATGATGGATTACAAGAAGCACAATTCCTCATTGTATTTTTCAGATGTGTGCCACAGTTGTAACTGCACAATCTATAGGTGAGATATTTTTCTGATATGTAAAAAAGTAAAACAACAAAAAAAAGAAAACAACTAATCACTTGATGCTAACTCGTGTTGCTTTTAGGGACAGTAAAATTCACTGTAACAAAGATTTAACACACATACATTGAGGAAGTGATCAGCTACTCGCTTTTGGCAAAATGACTGCACGATATACTGTGAATGTTTTGCGTTCCAGTTTGAGGTGCACATGCAAAAGCTGAGGCTTCACTGAATGCAGTCAGTAATAATTCCTGTCATCAAGATTACCACGACTGTTTGACTTTGAGCAATATTCCCACCTTCAATGTGACAGAGATGCAACTGCAAGCGTTTGCATCTGAGACATTGTAATATTTTGTTCCTTCTATTTTAAAATAAGAATATATTCTCTCCACATCTTTGCTGATTTCCTTTACATTGGTTTGATCTAATTTATTCAAATGTTGGTTTTAACTTCTGAGTCCGGAGCACCTGGCTCTGGCTGAATTACATTAATATGAAATGCAGTGTGTTCAAGAGAGGGTACTGAAGTGTCTGTGTGTATTATATTTTTTGTGAGCTGTGCCAAAAGCCATCTACTGTGTAAACGGTGTCAATGTCGCCAGCATTGCGATGGATACACACACATTTTCATAAGGTCAACATATTTGCCTCATGTCTCACACTAAGACCAGCCACAGCCCAGCTCTTCTTCTATTGTAGTTGAATGTAGCTTTGACATGATGTAGCAAAAGAACATCTACTTTTAGACTTTGTAGCTTTTTGGATGCTGTTGATAATGGCACGAAGGAGGGGGGTTGACCTGCTATGTGAGGGACTGTGCGTTGTGTTTGTGCATGTTGTCACAGATCGAAGAGTTAGTCGACCTTCTCAATTCCCCTTTTAACTCCTTTGTCTTTCAATGAGGGCAGACTGTACCTTTTACCTGCACATGGATTGCTTTTTTTCTAGATCTGCGTGGGGCAATTTTTAAAAACAATCTATCATTGTTTTCAAGAAATGCTTTTTGCCATTTCCCTTCTTTTGGAAAGCCCCGGAATCATTGCATGTTTAACTGAATGAAATCTCGAAGATTTGTTGTGGGAGAGTTGTGTAGTTCAATTGTAGCAAATGCTTAGGACCCAGGGCAGCAACCTTTTCCACGAGGTAGTAAGCTCGCTCTACTCTCCACCCCAACACTGGAAACCATGGCAACAGTTTGATTGCGTCCTGTGTATTAGAACACAGACATTTTCAACCAATCAACAGGGCTTAAACCTGGTGTGTCATTGAGCATTATTGATTTCTATTGAGGCGCTAATACTTAAGTCTGTGACTGCATGAACAGAAGTGACTCTTATAAATCTTTTGCTTATTTTGTTTTATTTATTTACTTTTATGCTGAGAAAAAAGAATATATTAAAATATACTATGTTTTTGAGAATGTACCATGTTATACTGTGATTTAACTGAGATATTTTATTGTATTCAATTATTATTTGAATTCTATCATTTATCTATAAAGAAATATATATGTACAAATAAATATATACATATATATACATACAGGTATATATATATATATTAGTTAAGTTTGGTATATTTGGAGGAAGTGTTAGATGAAATAGTTTTAAATGTTTTAGCTTTGTAGCAATTCTAGACACTGAAATCATTTTTGAATTTCGATTCCTCCTATATGACTGTGAAGACATTAGTGCCTGTGACAAAAAAGACAAGTAAAAGTCTAAACTCTCTATTCATCTGTATCTACTATAGCTATCAGTCTGTCACTCTTCTCGTACTACCTAACATTAATTTTTGACACTCGCTGCTTTTACGCATCAGTCTGTTTTTCTCACAGTCAGCTGTCTATTTTGCTCTCCGCAGTTATTTTCGTCCTCTAATTTTCATCACTAATCCATCACTAACACTCCGCCTCTCCTTTTATAAACTTTCAACCGATGGTGATCACATCTTTTTGTTAATTAACCCACCCATTGACCTTTGCTTTTATCCTTTGATCACCTTATTTATTAAATCAGCGCATTCCTCTGTCTGTCTCTCACTTAGCAAAAAACAGAGACCAGTAGATACTGTGTTCTTGCTCCTTTTGACTGATTGTTGATGATGATCAATTAATTGATTGATGAAATAATTAATGAACAATGTTACTATTAATGATGTGACTGAAGTGTGTATCTGACGACCATGCCACTGTAGCAAGTCTGGGCTGTACCACACCACCAGCGAGCAAATGAGGCCACAGTTGCTATGGTGTTGCCATGGCATTTTCATGGTGTTGCCATGGTGTCCTCTGCACCGCCACCACCTGGTGCCTGCTGGGTAATATAGCATAATGTCCTTCACTTTCTCCAAAGCACTGGTCAAAGATCTGCTATGCTCTCTACTGCTCAGTCCCGACCTTAATCAATGGGAGGTGAAATATTTAAGAGCTCACGTTAGCGGAGTGCAGAGGGACGGCATGGCAGCGACGTGTCGTCTGTCTTCACTGATCTAGACTGGACTGGTTTTGCTTGAAGCAGCTGTGGAAAAAGTGTATCATTTTTATCAGCTAATCTTTCAATCTTTCACTTTGTTCCGCTCTGCATGTTATCCCAAATGTTTCACACCACCGAAACCAGCCAGGGCAGCAGTGTGTGTCTATGTCAAATTGCCTGTGTGCTCACGCACGTGCAATGTTTGTGTATTGCATGTGCGCTAATCATATGCTAAAAGCCCACTGCAGCATGTCTCTGTGGTGTGCTCCTTCATTCTCCCTCTGCTGTTCCCCTGCTGCTATTTTTCTGAAAAGGGATAAAACACACACACATGCACACACTTTGCTGCGCATGCATATTTAACACACAGTGCGTACATCATTCAGCCAATGATCCTCATCTTCCTGTAGCCTTCGCTACTCTGCAATCCAAAGCGTCGCCTCAAGTGATCACACACACAGTGTAGTTTCTCTAATTTTGGAAATGAGAAAAAAAAAACCCTCCACCCCAGTCAGATGAGGCAGATTAGTCTGTGTAAAATGTGGTTCAGAGATGTTGTTACTTGAGGAACTTCAGCACGTTTATTATCCTGCTGTTTTCTCTCCGTCTGTCTCTTATGTTTTCTGTATTGTTCTGCACTCAGCCTGCCACTGTCCTGCCTGTTCTGATTCATCACTTTATGTTTAGCGTCGTCAGGGTCAATTTGTATTTCTTTGCTGACATGCTCGTTTTTTTTATTTTTATTTACCTCGTTGTCCTAATTTGCTTTGATTGATCGGATTTACTGTTTGCTCAGATTGTGTGCACTGAACAGTCCAGTCCAGCCTAGTGCAGTGCATTCCAGGCCGGTCGAGTGCTCAATTTTGAAAGAGATCCCGGTGCAGTTTCCACCTCATCCTCTCCCTATCGGCCCCGCTGACCTGGGGTGCAACACGAGTGGTGCTCCAGAAATCAAACAGGGTCCTCATTGGCCTGAATCGGCCATGAATTATATCAAGGAAATACAGGAGCTCCACTGGTTGTGCTCGCCAGGTCTAAGGTCTTCATGTTGTCACCACAACCACAGTGACAGGGCACATATTCCCACAGAAACCGGTGTGTGTGTTTTCAGCGTTGTACAAGGCCCAGTTCTGCTCTAGTAACCTCTCCAACACTATAGGCCTACTTACGGGTTGCTAAGGCAGGTTGCTAGTAGGGTGATGATGTTGCTCCTAGCCCAGACTGGTCTGGTCTATGCCCTAATTCAAATGTGTTAGTTTATTTGACATTGTCTGTCTGGGGTGGGGCTGGAGGGTCAGTGCTGCACTTACTTCCTGAGAATTGCTTCATAAAATATGATTCTCTTTAATTAACGCCCGTGGTGCTGTGTTTCCTTCCAATTCCTTTGTCACAAATGCAATTATAAATAAGGGGCTTTGAGTGTGTTTGTACAGTGTGTGCGCGTGTTTGTTGTCACTTATGACAGTGTTTTCCCCATACAAGCTATAACCCAGGCATAGCTCTTTCAAAGTAAATTCATGGAGAACTCAAAGAGTAGTTTATTTGGCATTCTGACAGGCAATCCTCTGCCAAAGTGTGTGTGTGCATTGTGAGGCTGTGCGTGTGTGTGTATGCTTGCTTGCACATATTTCTCAGAGGTTTCTTGTCAGTCTTTTGCTTTGATCTGGCCATAGCTGACCTAACATAATCCACTTCTTTCACCCTCAAAGAGAGGAACGCACCTAGCACTCTGCCTCAACTCTCAACTTCAGCCAAGAGCGGCCGAGTCAGAGCCACCCGTCCGGCTGTGTTCCACAACAACAAGCAGATGTATTTTTGCTGATCTGAGCAGAATTGTTATGCAGACATGACCTTGGTGCGGCTCTCTGGGTTGCCACACATGTTGAGTGATATTTGCATTCGCTTTATTTATTTATTTTTAGTTTGCTGTGTTTGTTGATATACCATCCTTTGGCGCAAGTTATGATATTCAATAGTCAGTCGAATTGGAAAACAAAAAAAGACTTTGAAACTGTTCATTTAAAAAAAAAAAAAAACTGAAAATCTTTCATGTGGTTTTCACTTCTTCTTCATGAAAACAACAAAAAAGAGCCAAAAAAACCCTACTCAGCCAAGCATAAACAAACAAGCAAACAGCACCTGACACATGATGCTCACGTTGACGGGGATATTAAATATGTTTTGTTCTGCTCCCCGTGCGTCTGCGATCTGCTAATTAGCCATGCTTTGTCAGTATGATGGGCTAATGGCTAATTGCATTGTGAGGCCTCTGTGTGTACATGCGGTAATGACTTAACGCTCTAATAAGATTGAGTTACAGGCAGTTGGATCACGGTGTCCCCAAACACTGATCTGAGGTCAGCGTGATGCTTTTCCCTCTAATGGCTGGGAGAATGTGTGCGTGTGTGTGGGGGGGGTTAAACTGATCCTTAATCTCCCATGTGGGATTTCTATCACTCGCTTTGTGTTCCATCATTTATCTAAGAGATAGCCATGGTTAGATGCCAGCAGTTTACTTTTTAGGGCTTTGATGGATTTCCCATGAAGGAACAGGAGTTTTAGTGAATTAAATCTGCATTATCTCCGCGGCACGCTGCTCAGCCAGGCTTTTATCTTGAAGTTTTGCCACGTACATCGCTTTTGGGATTGTTCTGTTGACGAACACCTGCACCCGAGCACAACAGGCCGCTCTGTTTAACTCCCGCCTCCTCCCACCTGTTCCCCATTTCCTCCATATCCTCTCGCCTGCTAGTCACCTTTGTTCCAACTTCATGCTTACACGGGCATGCATACATACAGTATGTTCCTCAGCGGTGTGTGTGTGGGAATGAAAGAGGTGTGCTGTGTCCCCGCTGAGGTGTAGCAGATTGATCCTGTACTGATCTGCCACCAGCTCCCTGGGGATTTATAACACATGTCTGCAGTGCAGGGCTTAACACTTTCTCTCGCTGTCTCTCTCCCTTTGTCTCTCGCCCTTTGTCTCTCTCCCTCCGTCTCTCCCCGGTGACACTATCGTCGTCTCTTGCTATGCAGCGCGGTGCCCGGCGCCCCTGCACCTCTCGCCCTGCTTCTTTCTCGCTCTTCTGCCAATAACAGGTTTCTTTTGTCTTTCCGTTTTGATTTTCTCTCAATTTGTGTTCCTCCGACTGGCTCCGGCGTTTCTGCTCTGCTTTGCTCCGTCTGTGGTTTTTCCCCTCTTGAATATCACACAGTCGCCCCAGTGGATCTCACGCCAAACTCCAAATCTTTTTTTAATGTAATTTCCCTGTTGTTTTGTTGACTACAAATATTTATGACACTTCCCTTTAAGCACCCGATGAATGTATGCTTGCATATCTATCTATCTATCTATCTATCTATCTATCTATCTATCTATCCATCTATCCTCACACACACAGAACGTGAAAAGAGATGGCTGTTTTTCTCTTTCATCATGTGTGCAGCGCCGCAGGGTTCTACAACTCAACGGCTTGATCTCTGAAGTTGGAGAAAAAAAACACACCCAAGCATCCTTTCATCTTGTGCCCCCCCCCACACACCCCTCCCTGATATACAGCCAATCTCTGGCTTCCTCCATTTTCACATGAACCACACTGGGCCGCGACCAGAGACAAATGAGCTAACTGACCCACAGCTGATACCGCACTGTTGGCTTATTTGTATATGTGTGTGTGTGTGTGCGTGTGCGTGTGTGTG
>CAESWR010000118.1:1123237-1135997 GCA_903171835.1 Mullus surmuletus | reverse complement strand
TACACTTCATGTGTACACATGCATGCAGCCGCACACAGGAAATGAGAACATATAAAGCGCACACAGGCGAGAGCTAAACACACATGGCTGTTTGCGCGGCGGCTCAGACTACAGTACTGTACATGAACAAAAGCACACACAGGCAGGCAGCAGTGAGGCAAGAGTGACTCACTTCTTAAAGGCACAGTCTGTCACTTCGGCAAAGTTTTTCCGGACCTACGAGGGATATATTAAAAAAAGTGTCGGACAAAATTGAGGCAGCTGACTTTTTGGGCGTCGCAGATACTCATTTCTGGAATGGTGGGATCCCGCAGTTATATTGCAGCTCATTAGCGGGTTTCATTAGACACCTCAGCACACCTGCTACTTCCAACTGCTGTTGGTAAAGGCAGCTCTGTGCACAGAAATGTTGAAGTAAATGTTGCAGGAGAGCCCAAACCTGGGGACAACTGTGATGTCATTAGTCTGTGGACTCTCATTTTTCGAGACATACATTTTGCATTTTCGCTGAAATTACATTATTGTTATTTTGGAGGGGGGCGGTAAGCAATAGGATGATCATATGATAGATTTCTGAGTTATTGGGCTTCTTTTTGAAACAATTGAAGTCTCCCTCTTCTGGCCTCTAGAAAGAATGCATTATTTAAGATACTTTTCATTTGACACTTGTCAGACGATTTGATACAGTTAAGGTTGCAGGTACTACAGGTGGCACTAAATATAGACAGCAGCTATTGTTAACAAGTGCTGTGTGCTTATATTGCTCTGAGAAGTATTGTGTCTTTATTGTCATTTTTCAAAGCTTGATAGTGGGCTACTTTCTCAGCTCATGAATATTCAGTGTTGTGTTGTGGTGTTTTGTGTGTGATTCAGAGTGAACAAGTGAGTACAGGTAAACGATTTTCCACCGTTTTCCATTTTCCACTCGAACATTATATAGAAATGCAGGAAACTGTGTTATGAGCTCATTATGTCTTGTGAAACCATGGTGAGAAATGTGTGTATGTGTGTGAGTTGGACATATGGTGGGGGTGTATGTCGGATGCAAGGTGGTGCTTGTGCCAGCAGCCTCTGGGTAGCTTTCAGGACATTTCTCCAACTGGCTGCTGTCTTGGCTGCGGTAGCGGCGCTTCGTTCAGGGTGAAAACTCTTTCTTTCTCACGAGCTGTCAGAGCAACGGCTCCCAACGTGGGCGCCGGCAGTCCAGAGGGGACTGTTCAGTTAATTAAAGACTGAGAAAAGATAGTTCTAACAAATAGATGTAAATATCATCCTTGTAAATCCAGCTTTTGAACAGGAATATGTATTTCTGTCGGAAGGCTGTTCAGCCCTTAATTACAGTTGATAAAAACTGACATCACAGTATCAATTATGACTCTGGAGTCCGGAATTTGCTGTTTTCTGTGGCGATAAAAACACATATTTGAAGAAATGACGTTACTAATAAAGAAATTGTAAATGATATATTTTGAGGCAGTAGATCGACCTTTTCTTGAGCAATTGGCTTTATTTACAGCTCCACTACTTCCTGAATATAATGCTGCTTCTTTTATTTCATGTAATTATGGGACACACTGATTAATCCAGATGTGTGTTACTTGACTTCTGCAGCACACCTGGATTAGTCAGAGTGTCCCATAATTACATGAAATAAAAGAAGCAGCATTATATTCAGGAAGTAGTGGAGCTAAAGCCCATTGTGAGTCGTGACATATTTTGCAGACAAACGTTCATAGATTTTCACTAATTACATAAACTTTTCCTACTGTTGCATTTGGTTGTCAGTATTATCGAATTTCCATAAATTATTCATAATCATAATTAATACTATAAAATACATAATGTTATTGTTGAGTATTTTTGTAAGACTTTTTTTTTATCATTACTTTGATTTTTGAATTATTCTTTTTATTGCAAGTTTATGTTATTGAATATATGGTGTGTAGTGGAGTCCACATCATTAAATTTAAAATGCGGTTATCCTCTACAGTGAATTCCCTGTGATAGCTGGCCAAGTGGAATCGCTGAAGAGGCACAATATACCTGGATCTCTAATGCTCTCTGCTGGTCAAAAAGAGGAACTGGACTGCAGACACTCCTGGCGAACGCTGATCACGGATCAGATTACCTGCTGCAACCCTATCTTTAATTATTACTCAGCCAGATGATGAACTGATTGTAGCTCAGTGATTATGGTCAGTTTCCTACGCACCCCTGAGTCTCTCCTCTATGATTGTTGAGAAGCTCTCGACTGTCTCCTCTTTGTTTTTTTTTTGTCTGCCTTTCTCCTCCTAATCAAAACTTGATTCACGGCAGGCAAGCTGCTGAGTGGACTCTTTAGTCAATCAATGACTTTAATTATTCAATTAAGGCTTTAAGGAGACACTGGGAACCAGCCAACGCCGCAGTTCTGGAAACAGGAGAATTGTGTTTGTCCTTGTGTGGGGGAGAGAGGCAATAATTGACACTTCTTGACCTGGTCAGCAGTGTGGCTTAGGGAGCAAAGACACTCAGGGCTGACACGTAATGACTTTGCTGATCAAGCCGGTCGTTTGTAACATAGATAGTTTTTTTTCTGTGTGTGTCTGTGTGTGTCTGTGTGTGTGTTTTGTTTCTCAGCCAGGGTCTGCTTGTCTGTTTGCCTCAACACAACATGGAATAATGCAGCAGCAGTATCTCTGTTTTGGCCGCCTTATCTGTGTTCTTTTAGGCCCGAGAAAACTGTGTCAGAGGCAAAATAATTCATTCTAAAGCAGAGTATAGAAGATTGTTTCCCTCTCTTAATCTTTTGTGCCTTTCTCACTCAGGGGCATCGGAAAACAGGGATTCCAATGTCAAGGTAGAGACAAACTCAGTGTTCTGTGTTTAATCTCCTCCGATGGGTTTTCACGGTGTGACCGCTTCTCTCATTTTCTGAGGATATTTCTCTCTCTTTGCTCAAGTTTGCAGTTTTGTGGTCCACAAAAGATGCCACGAGTTTGTGACCTTCACTTGTCCTGGCTCCGTGGCCGCCCCGAGACCAGATGTGAGCAGGCGTGCATCCATCACCGCTCTACCGTTATTTTCCTCTCGCTTTCATGTCACCCCGCCGTTGTCATGCGTCGCCATCTGCTCGTCGGCGCAAACACGCGTGCATGACTCATTCGCCAATCTATACATCCTTCGCATCACGCCACCTTGTCCCTCATCCGTGACGCTTGCACTCATGTCATGTCATCCTACAAGTCCTCAGAGATTCAGGGAGTTGGAGATAGAGAGTGTGTGTGTGTCTGTAGGGGGGGGCGGGTGCAGGTGCAGGGTGGGAGGCACTGATAAGAGGGGGGAATTAAAGGGAGAGAGCAACACTGTGCTCACTCTTCCTCTCTTTGGTATTTTAAGGATTTCGTGGAGATTTGTCTTCCTCTTCATGTTATTTTTTTTTTCAAACCCAAAAAAAACTGCATAAAAAATGAGGTCAAGGGGAAAACGGTGTGTGTCTGAGTTTGTGTGTGTGAGCGTGTTTGAGTAAAACAGTGCGAGAGAAGCGCACAGAGGGAATGAGTAGAAACGGGGTGACAGTGTTTTTAATATATTAGCTCAGAGGGGTGAGAGAGGGAAGGGAGAGGAAGGTGCATATGCGGATGGAGGGTTGGGGGGGGGGGCGGGGGGGGGGCTGATGAGCTGAAGAGAGATAAAAATGATTCATCCCTCTCTGCACAGAACACACACTCACACTCACTCAGCCTTGCCGAGATGCACTCTCATTTCTATGTCCTCTCCCAGTGGAGAAATCTAATTGGCTTGTCCGTGAATACTCCACTCAAAATTTCTCCACTAATCACACCCTGCACGCACACACACACATGCATGTAAGTGTGTGTGCGTCTCCATGTTTTTGTCACTGTGTGTGTTTTGGTTCTCAGTGCAGATTTTTATTTTTCCCCCCTGCTGCCTTTCAGGACCTGAAGAGTCGACACACGTTTAAGGTCCACACTTACTCCAGTCCCACCTTCTGCGATCACTGCGGCTCACTGCTGTACGGCCTCATCCACCAGGGCATGAAATGCTCCTGTGAGTTTTCCCCCCCGCCGCGCTCGCAAACACGCGTGCCGGTGCGCAACAACACACAGTCGGCTCCAAAAATATATGTGTTTTAGCAGAGGTTATGGTGTAGATTATGCAGAAACGTATGTGAGCTCAGGCGTGTGGCGCTTTCCGTTAGGAGGCGACCTGAAGGAATTCATGTCAGTGATTTTAATGTTCTCCCTAAGTGGGGAACGTGTGTGTGCAAGCATTTCGCAGGATGTCATGCTTAAAATGTAGGCTTATCCTCTCTTACTGGGTTCCATTCAGAGCCTTTACTTATTAATATATTCTGGAGTTTAAAGAAAAGATTAAAAATTCTACAATAAAACAGAAAAGAAAATGCAGTATGTCTAGATGTGTGTCTTATAATTGTATTTTTCTACAATACTGTGAACATAAAGTCAAAACCATATAGTATCACATTGTTCCGCATTGCACTTTTAAGGTGAAGGCACATTAAACTCCTGATTGCATACTTTGACACCATTTGCCAGACATTGGAGCTCTCACATGCTTTTGCAACTAAGTCTGTCAATTCTTACTAACTACTTCAGCTTGCATGCACAGCTCAAAGGTTGCTTTCAAACAAAAGCTTCAAATTAATGTCGCAAACATTGTATTTTACCCTCGACAGCCTCTGATAACCAGAAACTTGTTATTTCTCAAGGGGTGCTCGAACCTCTGCTGCAAACTGCACATGTACTGAGCGATATTTGACAGTTAACAAATAGGCTTGTCACTGCTCTCTAGTGGACAAACTCTGCTGAGGACAGCGTTTCTAAATCACCCCAAATGTGTCGTAAAATGCCAACATATATGCAGAAACCATTATATCTGCACGGTTGGCTGCCGAACACTTTACCCATCTGGTGTTTAACGTTTGTCTCTGCGCTGCCAGGTTGTGACATGAACGTCCATCGGCGATGTGAGACCAGCGTTCCCAGTCTCTGCGGCCAAGACCACACGGAGAAGCGGGGCAGGATCCACCTCACCGTTCGAGGAGAGAAGGAAGACGTCTATGTCACAGGTGAGAGGAGCTGGGAAAACACACGGGATTACACATCTGATGAGGGATTGCCCCTCGACGAACTCTGTGCCGTCTTACGTCTCTGCAGTGCGGGAGGCTCGTAACCTCATGCCCATGGATCCAAATGGCCTGTCAGACCCGTACGTGAAACTCAAATTGATTCCGGACCCAAAGAGCCACAGCAAACAGAAGACCAAGACCATCCGCTCGACACTCAATCCCATCTGGAATGAGAGTTTCACTTTGTAAGTCTGTGCGGGAAATTGGCCCGGGTCCAAAGGTGTGATGAAGTGTCCCCAAACCAATTGCTGAGTTTAGAATATCCCTGAAAGATAAAGAAAATAATCCTACATCTATCCAGAGGGTTTGAAATTTGCACTTGCCACTCGCCAAATGCGTGTAATAATTTGTTTTGGCAAGTAAAATAATTAGGTTACTCGCCATTGGCTTTCCTTATGTTGTCCCTTACAAAAAGCACACAAATTGCAGTTATCTTTATGTTGTTCAGTGTTTCCAGAAAATGTATTAGTTAAGGTCATGATTATTGCCCCATTCCATTTACCTCGGAAGTCTGAACTCGGAGCTGGGAATGACGTCACACCGAGTTATCGGCGTTCCAGTTCCATCACTTGTATTTCCCACATAACACATGAAAAACTAAAATTACACTACAACAGCATTTCCAGGTATAGATGTCGAAAAATACTATCCTTACAACCGATTTAGCGCAACGAAAACTAACCAGAAGTGCTACTTAAACAGAATATCAGTGGAGTGAGGGAACTCGGGTGAAGTGAGGATTCTCCGACTTTCCGAGTAGGAATTCCGACTCCTGGGGGCGTTCCTGTTAAAACTTCAGACTCAGAACTCGGAAATTCAGACTAAAAACATATTATGTCATTGGCAAGTAGCTCAAAAAGTTAATTTTATACCGTCTATCTATATTAAGTACTTTTATCACCTTATTTTTGTGAATTTCATTAGGCTAGAGATATTGGCGAAAAGTCTTGCTTATGTTTCTTCTCATACCATTTCCGAGCTGTGTCGTTTGTCTCTCCAGCTCGGTGCGCGGCCACCAGTGGGACCGCCGCCTCTCCGTGGAGGTGTGGGACTGGGACCGCACGTCCCGGAACGACTTCATGGGAGCGCTGTCGTTCGGTGTGAGCGAGATCTTCCGGCGTCCCATCAGCGGCTGGTTCAAGCTGCTGGCCCAGGACGAGGGGGAGTACTACAACATCCCCGTGCCGGACCCGGACCTGCAGGTGGGTACCCGCCCCCCCCCACGACCTGACATTGAGCACCGCCGATATTCACGCCCAACAAAGAGCCACAGCGGGGATATTTATACCCGTCCTTGCCAAAGAGGATCGGGCCCTTATTTTTTACCGGGGCTAATGACCATTTATCCTTCGGCCTTGGCGTCGCCTTTATCAGCTTATAATTACCTCCATCTAATAAACAGCAGCTGCCACCGCTCACACTGGGTCGGGAGCTTGAACTGCCCCTCCGCTTACAATTCTATCTGAGTGGGGGAAAAAATTCACAAGATTTATGCCCATTGTTGTGACTAAATAATGAGATAATAAATTACACTCGGTCCCCTCCCATCTCTGGTGCACTCTATCTCCACCAGGGTGCAGGATTGTTCTGCCTGACTTTAATGAAAATGGGGGTAGGAAGGGATTAGTCGCACTGCTGCTCACGTTTTTTTGTACGCGTGTGCGCGTTCTTGACCGCTCATCCTTCAAACTTTCAATTCCGCAGGAGCCTCAGCCGGAGGGCAACATCAGCGCGCTGCCCCCTCAGGCCTTGCCGCCCGTCCCGCTGCAGCCCGAGCCCTTCCCGGCCACGCTGTCCCCGACCCCCGTGCCCCCCTGCCCGCCCGTGCACACCCCCACCCCGGGAACCGTCAGAGTAAACATCCACGACTTCAACTTCCTCATGGTGCTCGGGAAAGGCAGCTTCGGGAAGGTAAACGCACGACAGAGTGGGACGTCTGTGATTTTTCTTGATGTTCTTTGGCTCAGATCAGAGCTGCCGCCACTGTGGTGGTGGTGGTGGTGGTGGTGGTGGTGGTGGTCTCTCCTTGGGTTTAACCCTTAGTTGTGTGCAGCCTGCAGTAGCAGGGGCGGCTGGCGGCCTCCTACACGGTACACAGACTCAGACCGTCCTCCGAGGAGGTGTTCATTTCAAGGGAGGCTCTGCTCTCCATTTTCTCTTTAATTCCCCTGAAGATGAGCCATAATGAAGAAAGCGAAGTTTTGAGTCCTTCTTCCTCCTCTGAAATCCCCCTGTGCTGTTTCATAACTGTCAGAGGAGAGTCTACAGAGGACGGGAGAAATAGACTCTACTTACGTAAGACGAGAGGGAGAGGGAGAGAGAGAGAGGAAAAAAAAAAACGACCCAAGAAAGGAGAGACAGACCCCGGGGCTGCTGTGTGAGGGAAAGAGAGGGATGAGAGAGACAGAGAGGGGAGGATTACTGTGCTGCAGAAAAGTGACAAAATGACCAAAAGGAAACGGGATAACAAGAGAGGGAGAGAGGAGAAGTGCATGTGACTGCGGGATTAAGATTGGTAATATTCTAACGGGTTGTAAATCCCACTTGTGTGTGTGTGAGTGTGTGTGAAAACAGGGAAGAGATGATATCGCAGAGGCTGTCAGGACTTCTGGCACTCTTAGCTTCACACACACACAAACACACCTTCCTCACTGTGCTGATGGCGGCTATTTGAATATAATATGAGACCCCTCTATCCCCCCAGTCACCATTCGAGCAAATCATTGTTTAATGTCAGCATTTACTGGCACTCTTGACCATATTTTTCTCTTGATCCGCAGTAAAAATCTGGACTGTCGTTGCAGAAAACGGGGATATCATGAGCTCTCGGAGTGAACAATAGCCTTCAATTGAGCACGAAAATGAAGCTGAACGTTTCTTTTATATGTCTAATAACCACCAGCTCCTGCGCTTTTCCCCCGCACACACTTTTAAGACGTCTCGAAACTCCCAGAGAGCAGCTTTAATTAAACGCTATTTCATTCACTGCGCCACGACGGTGCACAGCGCTCGGCTATCTGTCCAAATAACGTGATTACATGAATTAGCCGCCGCAAAATTATTGCAATTCAAATCGACCTTAAAAGCACGTCGTTTTATCAGAGCTCCGCAAACACAAAGACCTACAAGCACTCCCTGCTGGCAGCGTTCACCGCATGCATAATTCTCTGCAGAGGAGAGAAATGCAGCTTTAGAAGGAGATGCATTCAGGAAATCTGAGCACTGTTGACTTGGTGGGGGGAAAAAAAAGTTGTGCTGCGACTTGGAATTTTAAACTTTAAAAAAAACAGATGTAGTTATTTTGGCGGAGCCAGACAGATGATGCCAGTGTCTATAAATAAGCACTTTATTTATTTACCACCGCAGCAGTTAAAAAGACAAATTTGTAGGATCGCTGTAGTCGCTGTAACACCTCCCCATCTGTTTCCCCCCCCCCCCCGACGCAGGTGCTGCTGGCGGAGGAGCGCGGCAGCGAGCGCCTGTTCGCCGTGAAGGTGCTGAAGAAGGATGTTCTCTTCCAGGACGAGGACACGGAGAGCGCGCTGGTGGAGAGGCGGGTCCTCGCCCTGCCGTCCCGCCCCCACTTCCTCACATCGCTCTACTGCGCCTTCCAGACCGAGGTGTGTGTTCCACGTGTGCAGAGGTATCAGGAAAATACACCATGAAGTAGGGCTGGGTATCAGCACTCCACACCTTGCAGGTATCGACCAAAACAACCCAAGTAATATCGAAACTGCGATATTACTTGGAGAAATATCAAACGATACCTGCAGTTGCTTGTTTTTGTCCCCAGATCGAAAAAAAATTAAAAAAAGACTAGTTTCTATGGTTTTACTCCCAGCCAATCACGGCGAGCGTAATTTGAAAACTTTCAAAATGTAGTTGTGTAAAACTCTTTGGAATGGGGAGGAGTGGTGACATTTGCACAATTGATTGCTTTCTAATTGCATGATTGATACTGAATGAAGTAGCAAAACGTATCAAATGTAGTACTCGGGTATCGACATTTTTAAATGATACCCAGCCCTAACCCCCCCCCCCCTCCACTTCAGGAGCTGCTCAGTCCACCATGGAGTCTCAATTAATAAATGAAACAATTAGCTTGCTTTCCTTAACGAGGTCCTGCGGTCCTGGAGGAGGTGCTTTAACAGCTTGTGTTTAATTTGACAAGAATGTGATTATGCATCGCCGCTGTGTGAGTGTATGTTTTTTTTTCATCTGCGCAGGACCGCCTGTATTACGTGATGGAGTACGTCAACGGAGGAGACCTGATGTTTCACATTCAGATCGTCGGGAAGTTCAAAGAGGCTCACGCGGCGTACGTACTTGGAAAGCCCCCCCCCCACCACCACCACTACCACCACTACCACCTTTAATCACGGCCCTTATCTCATTCCCAGCCTCTCTCTTCTTCTCTTCTCCGTGCGCGCTCTGCTTTGTTCATTATTCTTGGTGACTCATAAAAAGCCATCAGCTCGAGTGGCGGCCCGCGTCTCCTCTCTCCCAGACAGTCTCCGCCCACTAATTTCATCTTTTCATCTATACCGCCCGCCCCCGCCCCCCACCCCCCCCCTACTTCACCCCCTCCGGGCTGTTCATCTAATCAATAATCTTTGATCAATCATCTATAACTAATTCTCATCCCGATGCTCATTTCCAGATCTCTTTCTTCATCCTGCTGCCTTTCATCTGTTTGGTTACTCTCCCTTTCATCATCCACTACGCCTCCCTCTTGCCTCCCTACTTGTCATCATCTTTTGAATTGAAAATCTTCGGCCATTTTTCGGAACGTTGAAGCAGCCAGAGGTGAACGCGGCCGCTCTGACCTCCCCCCCACCCCCCCGACCTCTCCCCTTTCCTTCCTCCAGGTTTTACGCAGCGGAGATAGCGATCGGCCTCTTCTTCCTCCACAGCAAAGGCATCATCTACAGGTACGCCGGGATTTACCGTGTGTTGTTTTTGTGGCTGATGGCCGTCGTAAATCTGCGTTCCATCACCTGTGTGACCCCCCCCCCCTCCCCCCCGTGCTCCCCTCAGGGATCTGAAGCTGGATAACGTGCTGCTCGACAGCCAGGGCCACATCAAGATAGCGGACTTCGGGATGTGCAGGGAGGGCATGTTAGAGGGGGACACCACGCGCACCTTCTGCGGCACCCCGGACTACATAGCGCCTGAGGTACGCCGAAACCCACCACCACCGCTCACTGCTCCCCCTCCTCGCTTTGCCTTCGTCTAAGTTCCCTTGACCTCTTTTTTTTTTTTTCGTCAGCCGCTCCGCTGCGGCTCCTCCGTCCTCCCTGACCTTGTCAGCAAATTTGAATAATTAACTTCACATGATTCAATTAGCGGCGGCGTGTGCTGTGAGAACGCCGCGAAGAAATTCCTTCCGAAGCCTTGTATCGCCAAATTTGCCTTTCACTTACTGCGGTTGACAAGTGTAACTGATTAACTCCCCCCGCAAGCGATACAAGTACCCCGAAAACCGGAGGATCGGAGTAACGGAATCCAGCGAGGTGAATGCAAATATCAGCAGGTTCGACACCCGGCGAACGCTGAAGGTGGCTTTTACTCTTTGATGTGCAAATGACGACAGTGATTCCTCCGCCGCGGGTTGTTTGATACGTGCGTGTGTTTAAGTGGTCATAACTGAATTCAAGGAGTGTGTGTGTGAAGCTTGGTAGACCGCGAGCACGGAAAGAGGGGATGTGGCTGTCGTGCACATCTTTGATACTGTAAACCTTTCTATGGAACCCCTGGGTATTGACTCTCTTATGTAAACACCCATTGATTCTCCTGCATCTGCCATTTTGGAAAAGATACAATATATTTCCCCCAGGGGGCTGGGAATTGTTCCCTTTGCGCTCCCCTCCTCCCGCCTCCCCGCACACACACACACACACACACTCACTAACAAACATAAACACACAAATACAAAGTCATGCGCTGATTATTTCCACGCTCATTCACACGTTCTCCCTCCCTAATGCCGTGCTCTTCCTCTTCCTCTCTATCTGCTCTCACTCTGGCTGCCTGTGATAGCTGAATCCCAGCAGCTATGACAGCGCCTCCTCTTTTCTCTCCCGCTTTATCTCCCCGCCGCCATTCTTCCTCTTTATCTCCCCTCTCCGTTTTTCTCTCCATCCTCTCCCCCCCAGATTGTGGCGTATCAGCCCTACAATAAAGCCGTGGACTGGTGGTCTTACGGAGTGCTGCTGTACGAAATGCTGGCAGGACAGGTAACGCTCCGCTCCGCGCCCGACAATGGACGCGCTCGCACGTCGAGCCCGAGGGCCCTCGTCCGCCGTAATCACTTCAAAAGAGTTTTAGAGAAGTTTAATTTCAATAATTTTTGCTTTTAATTAGCCGAAAGGTCCTTCTGGTTAATCTCTTTTCTCCCTCCGTCCTCCTTCCTCTTCCAGCCTCCGTTTGACGGAATTGACGAGGAGGAGCTGTTTCAGTCCATCATGGAGCAGTGCGTCTCCTACCCGAAAAATCTGTCTCGTGAAGCCGTCGCTATCTGTAAAGGAGTAAGTGGCTGTTTCCCCACACACACACACACACACACACACACACACACACACACACACACTCCTCCCCACGACGCCCAGGCAAATTTGAGCAGACATGAGACAAAGAAAGAAGGAAATTAACACATTTAAGGAGCACGTCAACATATAAGCTCAATCGTGCACATGATTGGCTACTAAAAGCGGCAGATCAACATCCGGAGTGGAGGGGGTGAATTTATTATCGCTGTGTTGCCAAGAGAGGATCAATATCGGTCTTGTGTCTGTCTGATCAATACAGAGCTCCCGCCCGCAGCTGAGTAGCTTAACTTTGCACAAAGATTAGAAACAACAAGGAACAGCTACAGGCCTAACAAAGTCCGACGACAAGGCCGTTTAAAGCTCACTGATTATCAGGACGAGCCAATTGAAACTCACTTTTCCGCTTTCTCGGACGCTCGCAGTGGATTTATTAAGTTGCCAGTTGCTCAGATTGTTATTCCTCCATAGTTATCGTAACACTTACCGCATGCTAAAGGTGGGCTTCTCTTATCTGGGGATACAGCCAAAACAGCTTCTCGCCCTCAGTTTAACATTCTTTTTTCCACCGAGATAAGATAAGCAGAGTAATGGCTTCCCGTAGTTTCATAAACACGAGAGTGCGGCGTCTCATCTTCCTCTTCATTTGAAGCGAAGACGCTCAAATATTTTTCACAGAGTAAAGATATATAGGCAGGCGCAATTAAGGAGGGCACTATTCCTTACGTGCATACACCGCCAGCAAGAAATTCAAATGAAATTGTCTGTCCGTGTGGCTGTCACTGTATTGTCTCATTGCATGATACAAATTTTTTATTAAATGTTGAAGAAAAGGAAAGTAAAGACATTTTTTGGAACGTTTTACCAAAAACAACAGAAATCACCTGTTTTCTGAAAAGCACCTTTGATGTTTCTCTCCTTTTTGCCCCCCCGATCTCCCCCCAGCTCTTGACGAAGCACCCGGCCAAGCGTCTGGGCGGAGCCGAGGACGCCGAGCGAGAGATCCGGGAGCATCCCTTCTTCCGCTGGATCGACTGGGACCGTCTGGAGCGACTGGAGATCC
>CAESWR010000118.1:1008024-1028509 GCA_903171835.1 Mullus surmuletus | reverse complement strand
AAAAAAAAAAAAAAACTTATGTAAGATATTCGTTTATTAACTTACAAACACTTGCTTTGGTTCAGCTGTGGAGTTGTTACGATCGGTGATTAGAGGGCGCATGGCGAGCTGAATGAGCACAAAGGACAGATTTTGTGCATGCCCCCGAGGTGCAATCATGTATTTTAATGCTCAACAAAGATAAGGTTGAGCACTGAGTATACTATACTCCTCTGGGAGGGATGCAGGGTGGGGCCGCCTCCCTCATGTCCAATCACATTATGCCAGAAGGGCTGTGGCCATGCTAATTTATTCGAGAGTGGTCCTGAGGGAGAGTGTCTAGTCATAAAGACCCCTGTCAGCCCCTCCCCATGGCAGGCACCGCAGTCTGCAGGCGGGGGCTCCCAGGAGAGGTGGGGCCCTGAAGGCATATTCTAGAGAGCCATAATGCCTCTGTCAGCTGTCTGGGCACCTGGAGGCTTTAAGACCACTGCAGATAAAAAGTGCAAGGGCGGCGTGGCATGACTTGACACATGACATAATCCGGGGGTTAAGGGCGGGGCTCACGCTGCAAACGGAGAGTTGGATGTCCTTCCATTTCCTCCTTCGGCCCGAGCTCGCTCTGCAGCGGGGGGAGATAGCTCCTCATTAGGACATCTCTGGGAGGGAGCTGCCGGATTGTCAACATGCGGCTAAGGAGGAGGCAGACTGCTAGCTCGGTTCAACTCTGCTAGAATAATGTCAAATGAACTGACTGCTGAGAGCCTGTAAGACACCCAAGGAACCACTTTATCTTCTTCATTAAAACCAGTTTAGAGAGCAAGTGGGGAGGGGAAAAAAATCCATTTTCCTTGAAAGTCTCCAGAACAGACAGAATAGAATTAATTGCACCATTAGCTGCCCCCCCCCCTCCCCCACTCACACACAATAGACAATACTAAGGAGGTTTTCCTTCACAGGTGCATGTGTGTATACACGCTGCTCTTAAAAAGCAATTATGGTACAATTTTCCATAAAAATAAAGTTTCATTTAATGGGCAGTAAACAAAGGTAGGAGACTGAATTACTACAAAGGACTGGAAATTTTTCAGGTCTGAGCATTTTGAACATAGCTCATTTTCTTTCAGGCTAGAACTTGGGTAATTACAGGTAAATTGATACAATCTCAGTATGAAACATGATTACTTTTACGGACACAAGGGAATGAAAATGAAGAGTTTTGATTTTTGCAGCTGCAATTGTTAATGCACAAGATGTGAGTGTAACAGGAGCCGACATATGCACAACACCAAAGTGCGCAGTTTGGCTTACAAAAGCCTTTAACATCGCTGGTAATTCCCCCTAAGTAATTGTACTTATTTGCCTTTGGCGAGCAATTAATGGGCTTTCATCTGGCGACTAATTGCTCCTAATGTATCTCACAAGAGATCTACACATGAGACCTGCATGGGTATTCTGTGGTGCTTCCTGCACAGCTCTCCTGCATCGATTGCACAGAGGGTGTAGCAGCGATTCATTTTTCTCCTCTTAGCTTATGTGCATAGGATAAGTTAGGAGGACGTAATACTGTGAGGAAAACTGGCAGCACATGTGGAGGATGCAGTCAGAGAGTGGGATGATTGCTCTCATATGGCAGCCAGCGGCGCGGCGCGAGGGGAGGGGCTTCAGTAGCATGTCCCCCGACGCTGGCAGGGTGGGATCTGGAGGAAAACATCTCATCATGGGCCAGGAAACCTTTTTGCTGCAGAATTATGTTGATCAATAGGCCTCTGTGATTGGAGCTTCTCGCCATGGCCACTTTCTTTCAGCCGTAGTCACCCCCGAAGACCTTGAAGCTCTCCCCGCTTCCCCATTTGCTACAAGCCATGTGCAGCCTTTCAATGGTATCAAAAGATTAGGGAGGTAATGAGATGTACCGGGTGTTGGTGGTGGATGTGGAGTCGGAGGGTAGGGATGGAGGCTTAGAGGTTGTATGTGTGCTTGGGGTGTGGGGTGTGGGGTGTAGGGGGGGGGTTTGGTGGGCCTGCTGGGCACAATCGCAGTAAGGGCTCCCCAGGCCATTAGCGCAGGTCCCCAGGACACAGTGGTATTGTTGGCCCCTGCAGAGGAGAGCTCAGCTGGAGCTTCACAACTCACTGCGTCACAGCCAAGAACCCCCCATTAAAGTAGATAAGGTTCCTATCGGCAAGTAGCGCACGCACACATACACACACACACACGCTTCCACATTCAAGTGTATGTGTGAGCCACGGAGAGTAATGTCTTTGCCAGGAGTCATGGGGTGTCTGCAGACACACTCCAGTATCTGGGGTTGTTGTGGTTGTTTTGTCAACAGTTTCACTTTCTTTGAGAGAATTGTTAGTGATTTATGGCCGGCAGCGAAAACCAAAATATAAAACAGAGTCGTATTGATTTTTTTTACTTACTATGTGCGTCATAACTTTTTCCTAATCCCACACAAAATGTGAAAATTAATACAGACTGTAAAGTGACTTCGATTTGAACCCCACTGTCGCTTGTTATTGCTTGCTTTCTTCATAAGCAACCCCACTGGCAGCGCAAACTAAAAAAGCATTTGGGGAATCATAAAAGATGCTATTATAATGGATTTTGACCACAGATTTTTTTTCCACTCTGTCTGAGCCAGACTGGGGGGAATACAATTATGAAAACATTGCATGGGCCTATGCTTTTTTTTTTTAAGAATGGCAGTTTTTCTCGACAGCACTTCTTCTGTAAGAAAATGGCCCAATCCCCCCCCCCCCTCTCCCTTCCTCCCTCCCTCTCCAGCCCTCTATGAATCCCTCCCATGGCCCGGCGCGCTCCTTTAATGAGTAGCTGGAAATGACAGCTTTAATCACCGCCTGTGGCCACAGCGAAGGGCCCGTTAATGATAGAAAAGAACAGAGGGCCATTTGCATCAATCAGTCCTAAATCACTTTTTATGATAATGCAGTAGAGAGGCAAGAGAGGCTACCCAGATGACTCCTACATGATGATGGTGATGAGGATGATGATGATGATGATGAGGCTCCTCTTTCCCCCACCCTTTTGCCCATGGAGGTTTCTTAAAGGGATAGACCACCAGGACTGTGACAAAATGGTACCAGGAAAATATATATGTACATATTGGGGGGTTTGAACAAACTATCATTTGCATCACTTATCTATTGTCTTTTGTCAGTGATGTTTTTTGATCAAAAGTCTGGGATGCAGCCGTCAAATACAGAAGGAAAGCTTTTCACACCAAGGAAGCTTGAATTAGACTATTCAAAATGAATCTGATGAATAAATCAGTTATCAAAGTAGGAGTGATTCCATCTAATCAATTAGGCAATCAGTTATTGCAGCTTTTATAGCACCGGTTATACTGAGCTATCTTTCTGAATGCTGACCCATGAAGAACCTCAGCATATCTGAATGCATGACAATTTATGTTTGGACACGTTTAGATAATAAATCATTGGAATACTGTGAGTTTTCATCTCTTTTCACGCTCCAGTCATTTCTGTCCCAACACTCTGAGCTCCTCGTGGTCGTGAATCGAGCTTCTAGGGCCTTATTATGGGGAAGAGGTTCAATTCAGGTTAGTGTCCGACCACATCAGCCAGGAGGCTCGCTATGCTTGTTTACAAAGAGAGTAAGCAGTGATAAATAAGAGGAGACTTTATTAATGCTTTTGGTTTCAGACTCTGCATGGCCTGAAGGACAAAAGCTTTTTGCGAGACATTCATATATCAAATGTCTCAATGTAGATAATATAATAGAGATAATTCACAAGGTTCATGTTTCAAGTGCATTATGTTAATAGAAGATTGCAAAAGATTTATGGGTTTGTTGGACAATTCCCTCCACAGGGACTCTATCGTGAAGTTAGCTTGGCTGTTTGAGGTTTCCCTGCAATTGCTGGCGAGTACAGATCTGTTTTGAGTTGCACGGTGCCCAGTTCTGCACAGTGACATCACGGGAAAATCATGCAAGCTTTGTAAAACCAACATGTTTTTGTACATAGCGTAGAGTAGTTATGGTTTATCCTCGTTGCAGCATTCCGGCCACAGTCAAAGACATGCGCTGGCACACCTAGAACGTCACGCCATCCCTGTGACAATGAATGGATACAGTGAGTGGAGTTAATGAATGGAGACTCTGTTCTTTAAAAATGATGGAACAACTGTGCAACAGCTGACAGCTCTATGTGCGGGTTCAATAAAATCCCGCCTGCATTCAGGAGCAGGAAAAAAAAAAAAACACTGACAATTGACTTTCTCCAAACACCGTCTGGCTTTCAGACGAGTGCCGAGTATTTGCTAGACGAAAAAATGATGAGTAAATTGAGAATTGCTATCTTTTACATTCCGTCAACAAGCCATCTACTGCTTAATTACAACTGATGTGACATTCACTGTTGCTGTAATTAATTCAGAAGTGCTCTGATTAAATGCAATCAATTCAATTGTTAACGCAGCAGGGGTTCCTGAACAAAGATCATCCGTGGAAGTATAATGAATGCAATCAAATGACATAACATCTCATTTGCATATTGGTGTATTGAAACACAAAGAGCAAATAAGGAGTCTGATTGAACCATATGCTCTCTGTTTAAGTGTAGCCACCCTCCTCAATGTAGACATTCACACGTCATTTCTGTGGAGCGGGTTTTTTAATAACTGCTGGGTTCCAAAACGCCATCAGGGGAAGTCTGTGCAGCTGATGGTCACCTTGTGTCACAGTGTTTCCATCAGATCATTTCAAACAATGATGAAAGAAAGTGCGCACTTACCTCCGACACGGCTAAGACCTTTCTGTAAACAATAATAATCCTAGCTTGTGAGCTGAAGAGGAGATGATATCAAGGCAATATTCCCGGAAATAAAAAAATAAAAAAAGTAGCAGACTTCCTTTTGAAAAAAGGAAAAAAAATTGCTCAAATGTCCGTGGATGCTTGAATAATGGGCTGAAAGGGTTGCCAGTGCCTGGCAGTTTAAAACTGCAGAACAAAGCATACCAATTTGTCACAAAAGGAGACTCTGACAAGCGCAGAATCCTCACCAACACACAGACAGGCATGACAATGCCCCTTCAGGCTATTGCCTACTTCTGCTCACTCTTGCGCGCCGTCTCTATCTCTCTCACCTTCTCTCTCCACCACAGATGGTTTCCTGTGAGTGCAGGGGGAGGGCATGGCTGCTCCACAGTAATCCCAAGCCACACAGACGGAAAAGCTTGTTAGAGCACTTGCTGATCACCACAAAAAGTCAAACTAGTGCCAGGGAAAGGTCACCAGGAATTAGGCAATGCTCAAACTCCAAAGGCTCGCCTAATTCCCCCGATAAGCCCCTTTGAAACTCAACCTGCTCTGGCTGTGCCATGGGCTCAGCCTTGCCTAGGAGTAAAACCCTCCACTAAATCTAGCTGGAACTCATTTGCACAGCGGAAAGACGTGCACGTACAAATACACACGCACGTTCACAGCTGCACACACCCCTGACAGAACAAGCAGGGCTTTTCCTGATGACTAGACTAGAACAATCGACTAAAGAATCAAATCAATGAGTCCCAACGTGTTAGAAAGGAATTGAAGCTGCCCAGACGCAGCACGAGGACTTTAAGTCTGAGCTCCTTTGGACGTGGGGAAGCTTTGAGGCAGCAATAGGCCTCGGTTTGGACTTCATGCTTCTGTTGTTGTCAATTATCCGCTTTGAAAGTGACACCAGAGAGAAAATAGAACCCACTGAGCAAAAGGCGGTGAGTGAAAAGATGACTTGTGCAGTGTGAACAGTGGAGTTATGTGTCAGAATTTAAATGGTCTTAAGAATTTTCCAGTTCAGAGACCAAACAATGTGTGCAAGACTGTTAGAAAATGCCTGGCAGAAAATGCCCAAGGCTAAAAATATACACCAATCAGCCATGTTGGAGCCGCCTCGTGTTTTCACACTCGCCGTTGGAAATTGTTTTAATTCTTGCATGATATTTGTAACATTGCATTTGCTCACTGCATCTCCCTTTTCTCTGTAACAGGAGCACACAGACGCCAGATGTGAAAAGTAACCTTAGAGAGGAAAACATTTAGACAGAAACTGACGTTTATATTCCGATATAACAGTGCTGTTGCTTTAGATTCACAGAAAAAGCTCTGAACAACAGCGACAACAAGGAGGAAAAGTGGAAAGGCCTTGACAGTTTAGCGCCTGCAAACATGGAACATTTCCCTTGATATGTAAAAAAACACAGTTCCAACTGTCTGCTCAGCCAAAGCACAGCGTCTGTGAAGCCCAGAGCATGAATGCATCCTCATTCTCACCACAGCGTTTCCTGCCCTCCAGATAGATCAAACAGCCAGTGGTAGGCGTACAGCGAGAGCTCCGCCGCACTCGTCCACTTATCTCGCATTTCTTTGGAATGCTTGCCACGGTTATTTCAGATTTCTATATTCCTAAATTTGTCGCAATGTGTGGAAAATCCAGAGAAAACTCTGTGCATCTCTTGTCAAGTTTGTAAAAAAAACACCCCATGAAGTGCACTTACTTCTTAATTGCATGCTACAAACCCAACGCTCTGCTCAAACGTGGAGTTTAGGATAAGAACTATGGAACCCGCAGCCAATATTCTGGCTGTTGTGATCATGTGATGTACAAGCTGTTTGGCCCTGGGCGCCTGTCTGCGGAATGATGAAAACACTTGTTTTATTGTCACTGCAGTGAAGAATCTCTCCCTCTGTGTTGTCAGCCGTGATATTAATCACCACCACAGAAAAATCAGCTTTGCCACCAACTGATATAACGCCTTTGACAAGGATGCTGCACGCCGCCCGTACCAGAGCAGCACAAAGACTCTTTAATTACTTGTTACATCACAGAGCAGCGTAACAATGCATCACGCCGTTGTTCCAAAGTTTGTTTGTCAGAGCGGGGAGGCATTTTAAAATCCACAACCATAGGCGTCTGTTTGTTTCGGGGCGACAGAATTGATGTGCTCACGATGTCATAATGTGTGCTGCTGACAGATGTAAATAGCAGAGCCAGAGGCGACATCCAGCTCCGGCCACATTAAGTTGATAGGAAATCAAATGTATGCAAATGTGCATCATGCGTGTCACACCGCTGCACTGCTTTCATTTTCAAGGCAAGCGTTTTTTGAAGTATGTGCATGCTTATTTAGAATGCACATGAATATATATTGCACTAGCTGTTAGCCTTCAAATCTGTCCTTTTACCTATAAGGCTGTCTGTGGATCAACTACCGGTATACAGATCTGACCACACATCTGTTCTCCCCTGGCGAGAAGTTTTTGCCACCGAATCAAATTAAAGGCACATTTCTTTCCTTTTTGCATAGAATGGATTTATAAATACTGTCTTAATACATTTTCACAGTATTTAATCTCAAAATAGTTATTGCTCATGTTGATTGGAAGGTGTTGTGATGCTTCCATTGTTGCTTACTCTGCGCCTCAATTTCACGGCAGAACCTTGACATTTCAGCTAATCAAATAATGCACATAAATAAAGCGGAAAATTGACTGGTTTTGGTTAAGTTAATTGAATTGAAGTGAATTGGGTTCAGCCCTTTGGTCCGGCTCTCCACAATAGTCCCAGTTTACCATGTGGTTTGGCAGAATAAAGCTATTGTGAGCTACAACATTAAGGCAACAACAACAATAATGGCTGCTGAGACTCTTAACTGGCTGTGAAGCCAAATACGGTTCATCCAGTGGTCATCACCCTTGCATTTCCATCTTGGCCTTTTTTTCTTTCAATCAAACGATCCATCAAAAGCTGCATCTAAGTGCCTCCTTCCTGATCAAGTGCAGTTAAACAATAAGAAAAGAAAAGCCGAACCCTCAAGCACACTCTCCTTATTTTCTATTTGACTCAATTGCATAATAATTCAACATAAACAATACGCTGTACTGAAGAGGACTTGCAACGTTTTTGCTTTTGCCATCCAATTAGAGGTAATGTAGGTTTAAGGCCGTGTCAGTACTGGCCTTTTCCAGCCCAGACAGCTTTGTCTATTCATTACATGCAGTTCAAACCCGCAAGAGGAATTTCAGTTTGTATTGAGGATTACAAAAAGATTATTCAATGCGGTTCCCAAATCCGGTTTGCTGAAAATAAAAGCGTGCACTCTAAGACTGTGATGTAAATGTGATGTCAAATCTGTTAAGAACGAACCCATGTTTTGAGAATACATATTGAGAGTTTGTTTGCCATTCTGTAACTGCTAAGAGGGAAAAAAAACAAGCCTAATATACTTAACTGCAAGTGAACAAGTGTATTTCTTAGGTGATGCTCAGAGTGTTGATACGTTAGCGACAGTGTTTGCTTTCTCACAGTGTAAAAAGTGCGGCCTCAGCTCGAAGGGTGTGATGTGACTGTTATTAACCACACGTGTGACGAAAACTCTGGCCCTTTGTCTTATCGGAGCTGCAAAAGGAAAGCTGTAAAAGCATTTACACAGCTTTAAATGCCGCCACACTTTCCCACCATGCAAATGAAGTGATAGCAAATCCAGTGCTAAGAGCTGTTTGGTGTAGGCTGGTGAGACAAAAGAAAAGCCAGATGACTGTGTTTCTGAGGCAAAGAGGATGAGAGGTGCACAGTAAAGCTTTGTTTCTGCCTGTGCGGGCCTCTGAAGGTGGCACACGAGCTGCGGGCATGCACAGAAGCTTTTATGCTCGCTGCGTTCCTTGTTGCAGTATTCTCCGAAATGCCAGGGGCCATACAAACAAAACATTCTGTGAAGAAGCAAGCAAACGGCTAAAAAGCTTCTTAATGCTGAGGGAAAATATAGTGAATAATGAAACAAAGAGATGAAAAAGACAGATCCATCCATCGTTTGCATACAGAGAGACTTCATAATAAGCCATGATAGAATTTTTAGTGTTTTTACACTGCTGAATTTGTTGTCGAGGCAAAAATAAAAAAACTATAATATATAAGGCGCCAGTGGGTGTTAAAGCTTACATCAAGCTTGTCTACCTTTAAAAGTTGGAATTGGCAGGTGCACAACCACACACCTCTGCGCCTTGCCTCAGGGCTAAAATCACTTTTGAGGCCCACAATATTACATCAGGCGCACTGAACACAAAGAAGCCTTAAAAGGTTGGGCAGCAGAAAAAATGAGAGAATTAGATCTATAGCACACAAAGTGAATAGAATCGGAGAGAACAGAATCAACATGTAGCAAGGTCAACAAATGTTTGCACTTGAGCGTGGGTGAGGGGAATGAGCACTATCGATTCACAGCAATGTTATCAGAACAGTAAGAATTACTGCCTAAGGGTTCGCTGTCTACACCAATAATAGGCAGAAATGTGCTCCTGCTGAAAAAGTGATGACCTTTGACTTTTGGTTATAAATCACTTAACAATGTAGTCCATTGTCAAATTGTGTGTTATTAATTAAGGTAAACGGTATGACCAAAAAATAATGTTGAGGAATAACTATGAAGCACAAATCACAGTATATTTACATATATATATATATATTTCTTAATATAAATGCTTCTGAAAGGGTAAATGTGGGATGGCAACTGCATCACAATTATCACTACAGTAGAAGAACATTTCATAGTTTAGCTGTATGTCAACTACATTTATTTTTGGCTGTTATGCAGTGATGAACAGAAAAATAAACACAAATACGTTCACTCTGGCTCTGAAATAATATCAATAAAAACAGATTAAAAAACTTTTCTTATAACATAATTCAACACTTCTAATTACAAATTGCATCAGAAATAGCTCCAGTTATCTATATGATTGCTTACTGAGAAGTGTGTCAATAAACCTGAGTTAGCTTCGTGGCTAAGGCTAATTCTCTACACTGGACAAAACCACACTAGAACCTCCACACACAGTTTGTTCACTCACTCAGAGATCAGTGCTAGAAAAGCATAATCAGGCAGGTATCTGTGTGTCTTCTGGCTACCTTGGTATTGTACTATTTATACCACCCACTCCTGGTCATAATAAGAGTGATGAGTGGATTTTTGAGTTAAAGGCAAAGAAATGTTTTTTTGGTGACCTTGACCTTTCACTTAAGGTCATCATCCGCTGTTGCCTGATTCAACAACTTCCCTTCCTCGTGCCTCCACAGCTTCCAAGGAGGACGAAATAAATCTGATCACTTGCAGTCTTAAAAGAGATTTACATTGGTGAGATTATAGTGGCTGAATCCAGCTACACCCTGGGAGGCACCCGCAGCGAGTCCCACAGCGCCAAAGCCAGAACTCCCAGTGGGAGTTATCGCATTACAGTTAGCGGGGCAGGCTAAGGTTTCTACATCTCTGCCAAGCCCTGGAAAGGAAGAATGTGCTCACAGGATTGCAGCAACCTGCCCTTTGCAGCACGCGGCCAACAGGTTCAGCAGACACCTCGTCCCCGGCCAAGAGCAGGTGAAGCGCACAGCAATGGCTGACAGGGGGTTGGCCCGGAGAAATGAGTTAGATGTGAAGGCCATTATGGTAATAGGGGAGTCGCCTGCCAGGGACGTGTCAGCGGCAAAGAACAGAGGATTCCTGCGCGAGGCTGTGTGAGGTAAACCACCAAACACAGCCATGAATCTCCTGCTTGATTAAAACATGCTGATTTGTGTCCAACTGTGATGTATTTTGAGAAAAGAAAAAAAAAAGACAAAATCACTGCAAGAGTCAATTGGAACTAAATGCAATTTCACATGATGGGATAGTAAAAAATCTATATGGAGTAGAATGTTTGTGCTTGTTTGCATGTGCAGAGAATGTGCTTCTGCATGCAGGAGATAAAGGCTGCTGTAACTGATGGCAGCAGGCCTGGGCCAGGGCCTTTCTCGAATGCTCCTCATTAACAGCTCATAATGGCTGGCAACCTCCTCGCGCCGCCCTGGCTCACTCTCATTAGCAGCTGGCAGCGAGGTGGGGAGATGAGTGGACGTTGGCATCAACCCACCTGCACTCAAGTACAGCATGGGAGCGAGGCAGGGGGAGCCGAATGAGGAGGGAACGGGGGTGAGATAGGTGGCACGAGAGGGAGAAATCCTCATCTCAGTAGATTTAATTAAAACTGGGGTGAACAGATGGGGAAGACGGAGTGAAGTCCAACAGGAGACAGCTCATCTGTCTGGGGTTCCACATTTCTCTCTCCATCTCCCCCTCAAACCCCCCCTCCCTCATTCATCTCTGCTCTCTTTTTTTTTTTTATGGATAAATTCTTGGCTCAATTCAAAGCTTCCACACTGGCAGTGCGACAGATGACAAAAACAAGGGAACACACACACAAAAAAGAAAAAAAAGAAAAAACACGTCGGCTCTTGAAGGAACGTGGGCCTTTAGTTTGCTGTGGATAATTACGGGCTCGCCTAGTGCCGGCCGGCCCAGCGCTGGGCCCGGGATGTTGTGCTGGAGAGTGGCTAAGCCCTTATTAAAAGGTAATCCAGGCAATCCTTGTGTAAAATAAAAGAGCTATTTGTTTAAAATAGAGAACCACCAACCGCAGATCTAGCCAGACAGACGGGAAGGTCACTCAGTGTAGGGTTTTAGATCAGAAAAAAGATCAAGCCTGCCTGTGGCTCTTTTTTTCTCTCCTCTCTCCCAGAAGAAGTCTCTTTTCATTCAAATGTAATCATCACCGTGCAGTAATATGACCTTCATGGCTGCATGTTAAAAGGAGCAAAAGCAAAGCATTCAGCTCCTTCAATCCCTGTGGCCATTCCAGAGTATACAAAGGGATCATGGAGACAAGCGAAAACCACTAAATGAATTCAAAGCATCGCCGAAGAATGGCCCTTTCACTTTGCACAGAAATGTAAATGCACACGCAACACATACGTGTTAAACGCTACAACCTTTTCTAGCATTTTAACACATTTAGCATTTTGCATCGCTGATTGACATCCGCTGCCAGAGCATTATCATAATCTCCTCGCAAAGGAAGGAAAAACATAAATCAAGGAAGATAAAAATAAAAAGAATCCTCCACCTCGTGCAACAATACCACTAGTTTTGCATTTTCTCCTGCAAATTTTCTGCCTTACCTCAATTCCCTGCTACATTAATCTCATTATCCTTTGAACCTTTTCACTGTTAATGCCAAATGCAATTTGTATTCTGAGGCCAGGCAAAGAGCTCTAAACTGATTATCCCAATTTGAACCGTGGCAGTCCGAGATATTGTTGAGTCTGAAAGGGCCATCTAGCTGGTGAATGGGCTTCTCATATGCCTTCTGAGTTTCATGACACAATGTTGCGTCTGCTTTGCAAGGGATAAATTAAGCGTGTGAAAGTCTAAGCAAAGCCCTCATTTTCCAGTTAATCAAATCTTCCCCTAATCAAATTAGCACACATAATTCCTCTGGATACGTGGTACAAAAACAGCATTATCCCCCTCTCCGGAGCTGAAAGGCAGGGAATCAGCGTGGTGCCTCTCTCTCCTCTGCATGAGCAACCCTCAATGGAGGAGGAGGGCCGGGCTGCGATGGGGGGGGTGGAGGGGTCCAGGGGGCGAAAAGGGGGAGGGCACGGCTCTTCCCAGTGGCCTAACAGAGAAAGGCAAGGCCGGGGTAAACTTTGGCAGCGTTTAAGTTCCCAGCTCATTAAAAAGCCTGGCTCAGTGGCCACCTCCAGGGAGCACTGGAGCGTTGGCTAATGAGGTACTTGTTTAATTTTCTTTCAAAGGCCTGGACATCTGTGACACCCCCACCACCACCACCACAAACCCCACACCCCCTCCCCGTTTCTCCCCACAGGCTTCCACCCCCAATGCTTCATCTCTCTCTTTTTTTTTTTTCTTCAAACCCCACACAAAGCCCATCTATCAATAGGCCGCAGGGCTCTCTCTGGTTTGATGAAGTGTCTCTCATTGAATAAGGCAGATAATACATTTGGAGCAGTGCAGAACAATCGCCATTAACTCTGATCTCTCCCTCTGAACAGCCAAAGCCCATCATGAAAATTCAATAGTGGTCAAGCTAAATGGATAAATGTTCACAGTCTACCGTAACGTTCTAATTGATTTCCCTTCATGAGATAATCCACTCTCCTCAATAGTGGTCCTCGCCACTCCCTTTCACCCCTGCCATTCCTCTGTGGAGATATTGCAGATATTTCAGGGGATGGGGGGCGTGTGTGTGTGTGTGTGTGTGGGGGGACCCGCTGAATAGCTGGTGTGTATTCATCTATTTGAGGAGTGGCAGGTCCGTCCCCCTGTTTTTATGTAGTGGAGAGGCTTGAGTCCATTTGCTTTGACCCGCCAACCTCTGCCATATTGACCTTTATGTGGCAGCTTGGTCTCTGTTTCGGAGCCCTGCAACACCTCGAGAGACATTAAAAGGCACCTTGCTCTCTATCCATCTTTGTAATTGGAATTCAAAGCAGCAAGTGCCGTGTCTCTCTTCATTGGTCACTTCCACTTATTTCATAATGCATCTCGATTCTTTCATTATGAGAGCTGTCTGACTCATATTTGCACCTTGATGCCCCCCTAATGTCTAAGAACACGGGCGGAATACAAATGCGATTTTTGTTCCACCGCCAGCGCTTTCCCTCTCTTTTTTCACCGGCGGGGGCTCAGTGTCATCGTCGGCTATCAGCTCGCGTTAGGGGAGAGGATTGAGCCGTTTGCGGAGGAAGTGGGGACGGCAGAGGAGGCGGACATGTCAGAAACGTGTTGGAAGCCAGTTAAAAGGCCTCATGAAAACATTAGTCAATTTGCACAATGTAAACAGGCTGTAACAATGTGTCTTGGGGTCAGCGGGTCAAACCCATGGATCATGCATCAGCTGGCGCGTGGTTATTGTTCCACTCAGCCTGTCAAAGCAGGGGCGCGGGCTGTGAGCGTGAGTGTGTGTGACAGAGGAAAGACGTGGAGAGGAGGCGCACGGGCCTTTGGGGTGATCATAACTAAAACACTGCGCTATTATTAGAATGACACTAGAGAGCACCATCTGGGTTGTTTAATGAGCCTTTACCACGGTGTTAAAAAGAGCCTCAAGTTAATTTCCTGAAACAATATGCTTATAAAAGACCAGAGCAGGTTGTAAACCAAATGCACTGAGCATTAATAGAGCGTCAAGATTGTTTCTAACACTAACAATGTGAACCCAGCCTGCTATCATTAATATCGGTCAATAAACAAGGTGCAATTGCAACTGAATAGACACAAACTTTGCTGAGTTCATTCAAAATCCACTCTGGCGGTGCTCTGGACCTTCACTGTACAGTGCTATGGAGTTTAAATCCAATCTTCAGAGTCAGTTTAGGTTCTACTTATACAGCACCTGTAATTGCCTAGTTTTTTTTTTCGTCCACCACAACCTTCTGTAATTTAGCTGCTGTCGAGGATGACGTTCTTGTTCTTTTTCGGTGGAAATAGCTCATTTTCCCTCTCCTGCATTTTATGGTACAAACCTGCAAATTTTGATTATTTTGCAAATCCTCCATATAAGCACACCATTTGTCTCCTAGTCCCTTACTGAGAGAAAACCCCAGGGAACAGTGGTGTGTGGCTGAGAAAAGGTGTTTTCTCATTGATTTATATGATTTGGTGTGTGATGAATTAGTCATCCATTCTCAACAATACAGTTAGGAGGAGAGGTTCGTACCCTCACTCCCATACTACTTAGGTATGATAGTATTGGCAATCATCCTTAGCAGATAGTAGTGGAAAGAAGGTACAAACACTAAATTGCAAGTTCTGGAAATTCAGCTTGACAAGGAATCAATCAGTCTACATTATGTAATGCGTGACCGGGAACCACTGCAATACCACCATGGACCACAAGGGAGCCACAGAGCCCCAGCTGAAAAACCCATTTTTAACATTTAAAAATTTTGTGCAATGGTTTTTTTTTAAGTAGATTTCCAGCGAGAGACATCCAAGATCGGTTACTGCTCATTAATTTTGTATTTGGGTTGTTGGCGTCCTTTGTTCCAACTTGGCCTGATCACCAGTACAATCATGACCTGCCTTGACTGGCATGACTTTAACCAGATGTGGGGATGTTTCACAAGCTAATGCTGAATTTCAATCCAAAGGACTTTCTTTTGAATCCTATCATACCAGTGACAACTCAGACTGCCTCTCTGTTCAGCTCTTGTAAACACCATATTACTGGATAGCTTGTTTCACACCCCCACCCCCCACACTTTTTTTTTTAAACCTGAAATAAAACTGAATTGAAAACAATGAAATCTAATTTGACACATCATGACTGGAACAATCTAAAATATTCATGGCTTCTGTTTTCCAGCCATGTCTTCGGGATGAGAAGTCATAAAATAGAAATGACAACCAAAACATTACTTACACGCAGCCGTGTTGACTTGGATGCTCTCTATACATAAAAATACATTCAGCAACACGACTATTTAGCCAGTGGCTGGAGTTGATAATGTGGTGCAAACTAAATGCAACGGGGTCTTGACAGTGGGGGCATCATAAATGCCAAGTAGACTAGCTCACAGTAACCCTTGGCCTCCGGTTTCACCATGGAGGCTGGCTGACCACGAGAAGCTCCCCGCGGCAATATGGACCCGGCTGTGATGCCGGGCATGGAGGCGAGGGTTAGGACTGGGGTGATGGCATGAGGGCAAGGGTGTGGGGGGTGATGTTATCTATCTCCCTGTGATAGCCTCAAGGTTTCCTACCCAGCTAGAAAGACTGAGGCTGCACTGCACAATGTGCGTATAATGTAAATCATTTACTACATTTAACTTAGATATTTAGTTAGTTACAGTGTTTTATTGTTATATGTTGCATTTATACAGCAAGACACATTCTAATAACCTCACATTCAGATTTGGGGCTCAGCAATACAGCATAGGGCTGTTCCAAAAGATTTTCCAAACAGAGTCCCCTTAGGCAAACAACATGAATGATCAGACCAGACAGGTTTTAAATAAATCTCTAATTTAACATACAGGGAGGGGAAAAAAAATCCTTGAGGAACTGATCAATGTCCACAAACCTTCATGTTGCTACACTGTTCAAAGCGCGAACACGCTCGAAGCCATTTGAAGCCGCGAATAATCCGTATCCGTTATGTTTCTCGGTCTATCCAACAGTTGTCAGCGAGCATCTGGAGTTGAGAAAGTATAAACCCATCAGTCAAGTTAACAAAAGGTCAGCAGCTCCCAGTCCGCAGCGTACAGCCCAACAGTACATCTCTGTCTGAGTGGGGGATGTTATTGCACCACGTACGATGCTTGATCAGGGCATCGCCTTCAGCTAGACTCCTGCCCTGAGCCAACCTTGGTGGTGGGAGGAGAACAGTTCATGTTTTTTTGGGGGGAGCTTGAGGGGTGGTAAAATTGGCTGGTGGAAACCTGCCAACTTTTCGACTGACTCATCAAGCAGAACCCAGGAGGAGACCTTGAGCCAGACGGAGCGCTCTTGCGCTCATGCCGCGGGTCTACCTTGGTGTGGGGTTAAACCATCCCAGATTGTTGCGCAGTATTTTGATGCATCCTCTTTCCAAAACTCCTGTAGGTATCATGTAGGCAATCATGCATGACACAGCCTGAGGCGCAGACACGTGGGTCCAGCACCGGCCCATAAGCCCTTGGAAACCAGGTCTGTCTTTTGCCAGACTTTATTGGAGCAGACAGGACAGGAAAGCCTTGTCAAATACCTCAGAAGAAAACAGATGCCGCGTGATAACAAAACACAGTCCAAAACAACGGCAACCACTTGCGCAGAGATGTATTAAAGATGCATTACAGCAACACTGTGGCTGAAAAACTGGCGAGGTAGGGGCTGAAAGCCACAACGCTGAGTCTCAGAAAATATGTCTTCAATTATGTCCAACCAAAGTCAATAATCAAACAACCACAAACACGTCATTTCATATTTGTCTTTTTTCATGCTGAGTGACAAGCAGAACATTCAAATTAAGTTTCTCTCGGCAAACCCACAAGTGTAATTATGCACTAAGTAGGAACAAATCAACACACGCAGGGTTGTCGTATAGTAATATTGACACACAGCACTTACCAAAGTGAGAGGGAATGGAACTTAATAGACTCTTTGAAAAGAACAGTTCCCTTTTACACTGTCAATTCTAATTAGTAATTTAAGGAGCAAGCCTTTTTTTCCATGGATAAGTGATAATTAAAACCTGTTCACAGAGCTTCTATAGTATAAAAAGAACTTGGCTCTGGTTTCTATTGTCAGTGAGAATGACATTTCCTTTATGGAGACTCTTTGTTCTCATTTTGTCATATCTCGTTTGAATTCCTATGTTTCAGAATTGTTGTGTGCTGTGTATTAGTGTTGTGTACTAGTGACTATGAAAAACATCAAGTACGGTGTAATAGTTTTGAACAAACAGAATATTCACTATTGTAGTCATAATGGCAAAAAACCCAGTTGTCCTTAGGGTTTTTCAGTAAGTGGCCAATATAGCAAATGATAGTGTCTCTGCAGTCACGCAAACTTATGGTTTTCCTTTTTGCTTTGGGTAACTTTCTAACTCTCTAACTTCTTGGTTTTGTACACCAATATTACTTACCTATGCATCTATCTACCCATCTACCCATATATCTACTAATCTATCATCTATATAATCCATCTACCCACCCACCAATCTATCTACCATTCTACCCATCTATCATCTAAATAGTATCTACCTACCATCCATACCAATCTACCAATCTATCATCTAAATAGTATCTACCTACCATCTATACCCATCTACCCAACCAGCGAACTACCCATCTAACCACCTAACCGCCTAACTATCTACCATTCTAACCATCTATCCACTCATCTACCTACCCATCTATCTATATATACACAGCCCGCTATCTAGCAATCTAACCATCTACCTATCAACCTACCATCTACATACCAATCAACCTATCTACCCACCCACCTAACAACCTATGTAACCATCTACCTAATACCATATATAAAACCATTTATATATGCACCTATCCAGTAATAACCAATGCAAAGTGGGAATTATTTCAAAAGAGACCACAACAAGTACATTTATCTGAACCATTAATGGAATAATCAAGTATTCTTCACATGATTTCCATATTAATTGTAAAATGATCCACTAAACAGCACAGCCTATTGCAATGTCAACACAGTTCAGTTGCACAGAGGCTGGTGTAATCCAGGGATGTGCAACGCTTCCTGCAGTAAGGTAGGATCTTGTTGAAACCACAAATGCAAAAGCAATCTTTTGGGAATGGGCCAAGACCACCTTTTTAAGTGAGGTTCGGTTGCCTGGTTTGTACTTGAGCGAGATTGTGGGTCTCACACCTGCCCGAACCAACTGCAGTTCAATTCAGTTAGATTAAACATGGCAGGGCTGAAAAGTCTCTTAAAATGCCCAGACATCCAAGTTTACAGAGAACACACTATAAAAAAGGATCAGGCACCCTGTGTGAGTTTATATTTGCAGGAGTGGCTGGAATCAAATCTATGTCTACTGCAGCAGTCGGTATGAAAAACAGCAAGACTGACAGAGAGCCATTAAATCAACAAGGCAGCCACTGGGACCATACACAGAAATATTTACCTAATAACATAGTAGAGTCACTTTGCACCAAGTTTAGGTCATTGCCTTTGAAACAACAGCCCACCATATGTACCTGGCAGGCTGACAGGGTTTCAGCGGATAGTCAGGAAGATAATTTGCCATCTGTTCAGGAATGCATTGCTAGACTATTCCTGCTGTTTAATGTTGCCTCTAATTGCGGTGACACTGGGATTGCCATGGCTCCTCAAGTACTGCTGTACACCAGGAAGACATATTGTCATGTCTTTCAAAGCAATCTACATTAGCTGAGAGTAAAATTGCTCTTCAGTTTTGTCACATGACATTGAATATATATTCTTATATCAAGCCACTTCCCTCAATATAATTACAAAATGGAAACTATCTCCAGTTTACATTGTGTTTTCATTTCTGTCTCCATGAGTCTGGCCTGCACTAAAATACTTGAAACTCTATTTCATTTCAGACAGGAACAACTAAGCAGTCACTAATTTGAACCATCTCCAAACAAGTCTTTTCTTCACATATTACTTTGATTAAATGGAGTCCTGTCTCATGCACGCAGTGCGGATATCACACACTATGACATTTCAGAACTCTGTTTTTCTAATGTTTTGGCTATTTATTAAGATTCCGGTTACTTATTTTTCATTTTTCTTTTATATTACTTGCTGTAAATTGGGGCAATCTCAGGATGTTTCACTAATACATGTTGCACTGTCAGATGTGAATATGCTAAATAAAGCTATCTTCAATCATGTGATCCTTTCTACCCAGTGTGTGATGAAGCCAATTAAAAGCAAGAGTTTACGTAATCTTAGATTCTTCAATTGCACAGCAAATCAGGATATTTACACTGGAAATGATATATATATATATCAGGATACTCTGATTTGAGTCTGCAAATAATTTAGTACATTTCTCAGGAAATATGACATGTTTCCGGGAGCACTCCAAGCTGCTCAAGTTTCTAACACAGTGTATTTACATACAGCTGAAAGTCCTGGAGACATAGTATGAAGCACATGAAACAATCGTTAAAACCAGGGATGTTGAAACTTTACAGAAAAAAACAACCCCCAAGTATGACATGTTTTCACGTACGTTTTCTTGTACGTAATAATAAGAAGCACAGGCAATTCCCCCTTTAGTCTCAACGTTTCATTCAGACTGCTGCTATTTATAACTGTCTCTCCTACACTGAAAGGTAGGCACAGTGATGGGTGAGGGTTGCGACTTGATGAATCAACCAGCGGGCGTGATCATTTGAAAATTCCCCTGGCAGATGTGGTTGTGTGCACGTCTTTGATTAACTTCATTAATATACATGCCTCGCTCTGATACACAGGCAGTGGCATATGGTAAAAAGCAGGAACAGGAAAGAAGTGATTTGCTGTTTGCTCTGGAAAACAAACAAGCCAACAGGTCCTAGCAGATGGCGCTGTGCACGATGCTGGTGGGAGGGAATGTGCTGCATCGGCGCTGCCGCCAAACAGGCGCTCTCCTGTGGATGAAGAGGAGTCTGACTATTGCCCTCGGCCTGCCGCATGGTAAACAAAGCGTCCTTCTGCTTTCCTGTGTGTTGAGGTTTTCATTCCAAGTTGATCTTACCTCCCAATTTCAAAGCATGAAAGAAAGCATGTTTTTGGCAAGTTATAGTGCTCGAGGCCAGATGCTCTTCAGAAAGCAGCTTAAAGAAGAAATGTGTTTAATAATGGCTTGTTTGTGCGCAGTTCTCATTTCCCTCTCTTCTTCCATCGTCTTCCCTCAGCATGCCTGCAAGCATACTTTCCACTTTGTTCCTATTTAAATAGGAAAGTTGTCGGCTCATTTATATTGATAATAGATGTTGGTTATGCATCAGTAGGACAGTTTAAACTGTCTCGTAGCTTTTCCTTTTGTGGAATGCTATATGGGAAAATATTCATCACATTTCTTTCCAATATATGATATATTGAGAAGATATATATTATGTAAAAAAAAGAATACAATGTCTTTTTGAATATTATAATCGAACATCTG
>CAESWR010000118.1:983904-995005 GCA_903171835.1 Mullus surmuletus | reverse complement strand
CCCCCCCCCCCCCCCCTCTGGACCGGGAGCGCGCCAGCCAGCACATCTGCATCTTCTGCCAATTATTCTCTGAATGCTAGTCTGGGCTCACATTTTCAGAGTGTGCGCTCGCTGTACTGGTGAGCTGGCCGTTTGCATAGCCACGGGGCATGTGGGACTGGGAAGAATGGGCCAATAGAGTGCCGGGTCCGGCCTTAATTTACCACAGAGTGATGTGTTGTTGTGATACAGATCATATCAATAAAGTGACCTGACATTTCCACGTCTGATTGCCGGTGTCATGGAGGCTTTGGTTGCTCGTACAAAGCTCCATGCGAGGAATCAATGGGAGAGTCGTAGCTGGGGAACATTGGTCGATAGAGCAGGGGGTCTCAACGTGGGGTCTGTGGAGCCCCTGGGGTCCTAGGGGGGTTACAAGGGGGTTCAAGCAGAGATCTTTGAAATTTGGCACAGCAGCATCACGGATCTAACTGATAATTATAATTATTTATGATCTACGTTTCTTCATTATTCTCTTTTTTATCTTCTAATTTTCAGATTTGTTTCTTTTCCCCCCAAAGATCCTCAACATATTTTTGTACGCTTTGGAAATTTTTGAATTAAACTTCATTGTGTAATTTCAACACTGCTGAGTATTTTCTATTGTAAGCATTAATGTTATCGCAACACGTTTCTTTGTTCATTTATTCCTCAAGAAATCCATTTTCTGGGTGAAAGGGTGATTAAAAAGGATTAAAAAACTAAAAAAAACAAAGAATTACACAATTATTTGTAAGAGCTGTATAATACATAAAACATGGTGTTGTGTTTAGATGCTTGAGTAAACCTGAGGTAGAGTCGTGATTTAAAAGAAACTCCTACTCTAGAGAATTTTAAAGGACAACCTGACCAAACTGTTTTCTGGAACCTGTGCAAAGAAACATACTGGTTACTGGTAACTCTGGTGCGTTTCTGTGTGGTGCATTGCTCCATCTTGTTAATGTTATTTTCAAACCAGCATACATAGTGGACTTACCGTGACTCAGTAATGTTGTACACAGAGCTGCAGCTATTGAAAACAGAGGTAATGTGTTTATCCACAATCATCATGTCTGATACGCCGTCATAAAATGTAATATGCTCAATTATTAATGGCGGTAGGAATAATCAGTGGGCAGACTTCTGGGAATGGACCTGCCTACACAGTCTGCCAAAGACAGCTTATGTCCCACTGTGCTGAATCAAAAGGAATGGGGTATTTACTCGTTATGTGGTCTCTTTTATATACATTAGCCATTAGAGTGCTCTAATGATAGAGAAATATACATAAGGGTCAGTCACAGTACTGGTAAAGTTCACCCTCTCCAGGGAGGTCTGCCATTTCCCTCGGCTTTAATTTGAAACCATTCAGAGGCAAAATGGAAGCTGTTTGATTTATCCCTTATTACATTGCTTCTTAAGAATCTGTCAGGCAGCCTCATGAATTCATTCATCTCCATAAGCTTTCTCAGCACCACTTAGGCCTTGTGTAATCTGGGTGAGACCTCTTATCACTTCATTTGCACAAGCAGGAGACTATCAATTCCTGTCCAGCATCTGGGCCAGGGGAATTAGAGCAGAGGTGTTTGGATGTGTCCGGAGCGAAGCACAGTGACAGGACACTGATTGCACAGTGAAACACCACGCAGGTGTTCCATTTAGCACCTTATATTTACAATATTAGCAGGCAATAGTTAAATATATTTGCTGTTGGATTGCTTCTACTCTTCTCGGTGTGGATCACAATCGACTTACAATTTTCCATCATGAGTCATTGATGTATTGCCACTGTGAAAAGAGAGACACTTAAAAGCATTTAGCTGGTGCCTGGCTCCACACAACAGCCTCATAAAGGCAGACAATGGTTGAGCTTAATAAGAAACAGAATGGATCCCATGAGTGTGGAGGACCCATCAAGCTGGGGAATTTCATTTAATTTCCCCCGGGCCGTCTATGTCTTGTACACATAATTAGAGCCCAACATGCAATGCTCCTTGTGTTTTGTCAATAATTCCCCAAGGAGCAATCAGGACAAGGGTTGGACATGCCTCTGTGACCTGGGCTACTTGCAACAAGCTCAGGCACCTAATTACACTGCCTCTAACAAGCGGTGTGGTGGAGGCGGTTGCAAGGGAAGGATGTGGGGGTGTGTGGGGGGTGTGTGTGGGGCGGGGGGGACGGAGAGGGGGGGCGGCCGGAGCCCAGGAGCCAGTAGCATCCAGGCCCTCCTCAGAGCCCCTGATGTCATTAGGATTGTTTGTGGCTGCCGCCATGCATGCTGGGATAACGTTGTCATTCTGACAGGCTTGCACTCTATTTCCCTCATTTAGGACCCTCTTCTGCTGTGACTCAGAGCCTCTCGTGGCTTATTTAGTTAGAGATTAAGGATGGAGTCCTCCACAGCACTTATTTGCTTGTGAGACTTAGACGGTAAATTTAAGTGGTGAATAAAAGTTGATCTTAGGTTCATATAAACACTGCAGGCAAACTTAAATGACCATCTCACGGGTGTTCCGATCAGTTGAGCTGCCACAGACATTCTTATCTGTCCCAAATTCAGATTACATGAAGTGAAGAATAGGAGCATGAAAAGTTAATATGTACAAATCTTTTGAGTTATTAAAGTAATGATGATGATGAATAATGGTAAGAAAAGTGTTCTGCAAAATACTATATGCTGCAGATGAAATAATTTGATAGCTCACTTTTACTGTTCTACTCCTGACCTCTGACCAATTTCTACAGACATTAACTGATTTTTTTCATGCTGAATTCGTAGTATGAAAGTTACAGAATTTTCTGAGGTCACAGTGACAATTGCCAGACTGGAGATGTTGAAAATATATTATTTCATAGAAATTAAATAACTGGAGACCAAGAAAAGCACTCTAAGGGCACTAAACTGCACCAAGGCTAATTGCCGGCTCTTTTACAAAACCATAAGTGGTACCATCATATTTTGGGTTTTAGAGTTTAGATCGTAAATATTAAAGAGGTGAATTGACTCTATATTCTTTGCTATGGAACAATTTAAATTTTGCTATAAGTGAACAAATAAGGAAACATGGATATCATCCATCGATATTTCCAACATGGTAAATACAATTTTCTGTAAACACAAACACCTGTTCTCAGTTATTTGATGGATATTTTCTGCATAACTTACTAAAATAGTAGCAACAGCAGTATCAAATTTTAAAATGACAGCTGCCATTGAAACACCGTCACTATATTCTAATAAGCTATTAATGACAATCTCCGTGTCGGTGCTCAGGGGGCTGCTTTTGCCGGCTGACAACCAGCAGATGGAGAAATCCTTGGCTGCAGGGATAACGCCATTTTTTCTGTGGGTGAGCCAGGGTTGCTTCTGGAGAGCAGTTAGACGGAGAGAGCCAGGAGCCAGTCAATCCTAAAGCAAGTTGCCTGGCAGAAATCACTGGCTTGACAAAAGGGCAATAAGGGGGCAGAGGGTTTGCGCGAGAGTCATTGGCCCAATTGCTAGGGGGGCTTATGTGCAGGTGAGCCGGGCCTTGACTGACATCCACCGAGCGCAGCGAGAAAGTTTAACCTTGGCATGTCGGAGAACTCACTCTCAGCAGGGAGAGAGGGCAGATAGAGAGACAGTGAGGGATGAAGAGGGAGTGCGTGAGAGAAAAGAGATAGGCGCCCGCAAAGGGCTTCCTGAATAACAACAACCAGCTTTTTTTTCTCCATAAGTGGCCTGTTTCCAGAGACACTGGTTTGAACCCAAGGTCTTACTCCATACATTATTAAAGACCGGTAACTGGCAACGCTGGCTCATAAATAGAGATGAGCACAGCCACCTGAGGAGCCGTGGTGCCGCTCACTCTTGATCCAGAGGCCTAACATGACCCAGAAGGTTCTCCCGTACATGGCGGACCACTGTACGCTCGTCTGTGACGCCGTCCTCTTGTTTTGTCACGCCGCACCTGACAAATGACTCCATATGGTGCAAGTTCATTACCGTGTAGGTCAACGGCATTAAAAATTTAAGTAATTTAATTTGACTCAACATGTTTGGCAGCACGAGTGTTATTTTTGGCTCGGAGCTTGGCCAATTTTATCTGTACCGCTAAAACAACATTAGCGACATTATTAAAAATGGGGAGGGCTAATGATGTGCTTGACAGCTGGCTGGCTAAGAATAATCTGCCATACCTTGCGTGTCCTATTGATACAGCGGCCTTGGTGCAGGAAGAACGATTGTTATATCACATGTCCGTGATTTCAGCCGAGGGAAACGTCCGCCACATACTCTCACTTTTTATATACTGGACTTAATATTTCTTTAACTGTGGTTTTGTTTCCACACGAAAGCCTTGTTCTATGTGGCCGATCTCATAAAGTCTTTGATATATGTACACAATTTGCCCAAGACATTTTTCTTTTCCAGGTCAGGAAAGATGGAAATGGCTTTTTCTTTCCACAGGAGTGAACATCTCAGTCAAACAGCATATTTATGGTTTTTGTTGCTGATTGAATTATTTTCCATTCCCTGTGTTCTCAGCTTGCACTGGGAATTGAATCATTGCCTTTGAAACATGATTCACTGCTGCGACTGTTTTTGTTCCCCCATTCAATTTCAAGGACTTGGCAACCTTGTCCTATTCAAATGTGTGCATTATTACCTTTTATTGTTAGCCATAAATGAATGGTGAGGTTGAGCACCCTAGAGGCAAGTGTAACACATTAGGGCTTGTATAATATCACGTCTCAAGGTAAAAGTCAAACCTCCTCTTCTGCTTTAACACCAAAACAGCCGCCCGAACGCTTTTAGAAAGCTTAAGAGGAGAATTGCAAAAAGCAATACCAATGTATTTATTGCTACAGAAAGTTTGCACCTGCGGTTCAACAAAGGTGCATGAAGTACTGGTGCAAAATACATGGAATGCAATGCAATGTGTCAGCATGTGATTTACTACTCCAGAATGGTCTTGAGACATGCAGCTGCCTATACAACAACAAAAATATAATCAGGTTTCAGTAGTCAAGAAAAAGAAAAAAATACCTTATTGATTTGCTGCATTGTGTTGCTTAAATAAAAAATCATGCAGAGGCTATTTTTGTTGTTGTCAAATTCATTGCTTTGCTCAAAGTCTAGGTCTTGGTTTGACAACACTATATCAGCAATAACCTGAATTACTTCATTGGACTTTTCTATTTGATTCTATTTGACCATCAACTCTCCTATAGGTGCAAGAAAAGGCCGCTCACGTAAACACCGTCAGCGCCTCTCCATCCAAACTGTAGATTGCTTGTCAAACTTATTCTAAAAGCATATTGAACGCTAGTTGGCAGTGATTATGTAACCACTCTTCTTAAACTGCAAAACCAGAACTATATATGAGCAAAATAACTCCATCTGTAACAACTGTCCACTCCAAACCGTCACCATGGGAGCGATCTTTGTTTCAGATATTTGACAGAAACAAGAGAGTCCTGGAAAGTTTTCACAGTCCATGATTATAGTTCCAAATAGAATCCTCTCTGTGCTTCAAACATGAGAGCCTCTGGTGAGCTGACATGTCAGTAGAGGGCGTAATCTGATTTTCCAACACTTGCTTTTTCTAAATCAGATGTCCTGGTACAAGGATGCTCTGAGTTATAGAGCATTTTTAGCTTTTTTTATGGGACCCCTTAAGAGAAAAGAGCACATTAATGACATGATGATTGTGCACATCCGATACTATGAGCGTTAGCATGTGCAGATGTGCTGTGACAGAATGAGGAGTTACCTGCTGGGACATCAAAGTGGCGCAAGGTAGCGACTATAAATGGGTCAGAGCCAATGCAGGGGGGGCATGGAGGAGGGTCGGCCGGCCCACTGAGATTATCCCTATGGCTCCTCCGTCGAAACACTGGCTACAATATGCACACATCGTCTGTTGGCGGTCAAAAAGTCCGTATGTGCGAGGAAAATGATGGAATGCAATGAATACTTAAATCAGAGCCATCTCTTTTGTACTAACACTGAGGCAACTTACTAAATTACTCCGGGGAAACAATTTTCTCTGGTTTCTTCTTCCCATCGGCGGCCTTTTGTCTTTGACGTCCAACTTTGATGTGGCTAATCCACTTTTCCTCCAAATCCCTTTGAAAGAATTTCACCAAAACATCTCAAAACTACTACAAGAACTAAAGACAAATTAGTATAACAGCCAACTGTACACACCCAGAAAGATGTACATTTTAAGAAAAAACATACAAACTGTCGACATGGGAGAAACCGACAGCCATAATAAATAGCCTGTACAGCCCATTATAAAGGGTTTCACCTTGTGTCACCATCTCATTTAAGAGGAAAAAGGAATCTGGAATTTGGTGTCAATTAGGGTAGTTGCAGTTAATTACCAGTGTGTCAGTTGTGTGTGTGTGTGTGTGTTGGGGGTGTGTCTCTCTTGTGGTCCTGTGCTCTGTAGTGTCATTACTGTGCTGTTGGACAGAGTAGCCGATACGAGGGAGGGTACTGGATGGGAAGGAGAAGGCGTGTGTGTGTGTATGTGTGTGTGTGTGTGTGTGTGTGTGTGTGTGTGTGTGTGTGTGTGTGTGTGTGTGTGTGTGTGTGTGTGTGTGTGTGTGTACATTTTGTACAGGGCTGTCTGGGGAGTGTTGCTGCCTTCTGACCTGGTCATCCATCAGACAGGCTCTATCCATCCACCATCCACCTCCTACCGCCCCCTTCCCCACCCCGGGCCCCATCAGCGGCGCTCTCTGCCAGGCCTGGAATCTCCACATTAATTTCTCATCTATGGCGCCCTAATGAGCTCCGCCTGCTCGTCCACCTCTGAGACCCTACTGATTATCAGACAGGGGGGCGACCATTTGTCACTGGCAAGAGATGGCATTTACACTGCTGACCTTGCTGCCAAGGAGAGGGGAATCAGGCTGGGGGAGAAAAGAGAAGGGAGTAGGAACAAATAGAAAAGAAAAGAAAAGGAAAGCAATCAGCGGCTCTGGAGCGCCGCGCTGTTTGCCGTCACCAAAGCCACCGCGTGTAAAGATGATCTCTATTCACGGCGCTGTTACGCAGGTGTCCAAATGTCCTGCTGTCCGTCTTCACTGATAAATGCCAAATGGGACAGAAATTGAATCCCATTTTCTCGACTTCTCATACCCACAATGAAAGATCTAATAAGATTAAAAGGCACCTGTCTGTCCCTTTCCATATCTCATCTTGCTGGTGTTTTGGTGTGGCGAGTGGATGCTGGAGTCGTGGCGAGCCGTGGGCCTGCCTGTGCACGCGCCTCCGAGGGAGAGGGGATTTGCCAGTTATTGGATGGAGGGGAGCGGTGTAGGTCCCTGACACCCGCTAACCTTGGCCAGGGCTACTGGGACTCTGGGGGTATCCATCACTGTGGCAGCCTGGAGACCCAGACCGGGGGAAAAGCCACAGAAGTTGCCGGGGGAGGGAAAAAAGCTAGTAAAAATTTAATGCACTCCGCAGAGCGGTCATGTCATACTTGGTTATGGAAAATAATCCCAGATGCCTGCAGTGCTAAAATGGAGCTGTAATGTGCTCGCCTCCTAACCCGCCCTGACAGCCATGATGTACGACTACCATTACCGGAAAATATCACTTCAACTAACCCGTGATCCGGCTCCGCTAAGGGTCATATTATCCATGAGGAACAAATTACACTCCCCCAAAGTAAATACAAATTTCCTACACCGACTGGGTACAAAGCACAGTGGGGGGAGGGGGCAGGCGGGAATGTTACCTATGACAACGCTCTGCAGAGTGACAAGGATGATAAAGTACATGACAAATCACTGGCTGACAGGGTACTCTAGTGCAATCAGCCTCAGCCTCGGCCTAGCGAGCACCCACTCAAGCCTGTAAACACTACTCTCTTCCTTTGGAGGGGGCAAAACACATAATCTTTTAACGCTGACAAGTTGCTCTCTCCTTTTTATTACTCATCCTTGCCACTGCGGTGGAAAGAGGGTGGGTTTCGGGGGGTGGGGAGGAATATAAAATGGTTTTATGTACAGTGCTGCCGCGTGATTGAGAAACACGACTCTTGTGCTGTAATTGCCTGAGGGCAAACACAGCAAAACAATAAAGGAAGAGAAACAGCAAATATATTACCAGTTCAGATCTTTATTTTATGTCAAGGACAAACAGGTTCTCTCGGCTGCTCTAAAGCACCCACTTAGATCCCTCGCCTCCAATGACAGCACAGCGCTGCAAATTACAGCACTCTGTTGCATGGCCATTAATAATACGCAAAGCGTTTTCAAAATGGCATTTATGGTTTGTGGCTGCTGATAGAGTGAGTAAATAACACTTAGTAAAGGTGTGGTCTCTTTACAAAAAACAAACCTTGGAGGCATGGGTGGGTGGAGGGGGAAAGAAAAGCTACAGTGATAAAGTCCTGCAGATTACTCCACGGAGCCATTGTCTTCACAAAAGGCAGCAAGTAACACTGGATAAAAGAAAGCACTTGAGCACAAGCAGATATTGAAGCTAAAATATTTGAGTGGCAGTTTAAAGGTGCCACTTAGCAGCAAAAATCACTTGAGCATTAGCAAGTCCAGACAGAGTGAGTGTCTGAGCCCCTCTTGACAATATTACAAAGACTGCTGAGACAAAAGTGAAGAAATCTGCAGATGTTTGATTCCAAGGAAGCAGAGCGAATCTTTCAGTCGGTTTTACATCCGCAAGAAAATGTTGGTTTTTCCACCAGTTTTAAAGCAGCATAGGTTAAGTGAAGTTAAAATACGCAAAAACTTATTGGAATGGCAAGAGAAAGCAACTTTCGACACACACTCAGATCCCTGAAGCTACAGAACTTGTTTTCCTGCCAGTGACTCCAGTTCGGCTGAGAAAACAATACGCCTGGACCCTCCAGGAGAAGATGCTAAGTGAAAGAGCAGATTGTACCGCGTTTTAATAAATAGAAGATGGGGACAGTTTACAGCATGGTTAAAAAATATATGGAGACAAACTTTTGGCCAATCATCTGGTATTTCTTCCCACCCAGCAGGGGTTTCTCCTTGCATCCCAGTGCCAATTCAGAAACCACACAATCCCCAGAGACCGCGCTCATGTGGCCCATTGTACAACAATGCTTACAAAGACCGTAAATCTTCTCGCTCAAAAGCAACAGAGCCGGCAATGAGGGCATTTGAACCCAAAGAGCACCGCAGCATTTTGTGTTTGGTATGCTTGCGGAGATATTTTGTCGATATTTTTAGTATTCATCTCGGCCTTCTTATTATCCGAGCTCTGAATGAACTGCTTGATACTGGCAGAGGAAAAGGGAGAGGAGTGATAACGTGGGCTCGGGTAGAGATGCTAATGATAACGCGTCGAGAGCTAATAATATCAGTGTTGTGTGACGAGTGACTGCTGAGCGCCTGCCTCCTACCTGTCTCCCAGCATGCCATTAACATGTCATGTTGAAGAGGAGCCCCATCCTACAGGTCACTTTGTAATGAGCAAATGCTTCGACAGTTTCTATGCACACACACACAAGCACACACACACACACACACACACACACTCACACACCAGCCGAACTGTGTGCACACATATTCCTAGATGCGAATAGCGGTCTCTTATCAGAGTCTGGCAGCTCCCGCCGACACGGCAAAGGCCTTCTACACCAGGCAGAACATGATTTCTCCTGGGAACACTTTTTCCATTTCCTGCTTTTGAAGGGAAACTAAATAAGCCACGTTTGTCCTCATCTGAATACATTTGACCCATTAAAACGACTCCGCTCTCCCGCGTCCTTCTCCGCCGCCGTGTTGTAAAGTAGACCGCATCATCCGCAGAATGCAAATGACAACGGCGGCAGTGGGCGTAGCGTGCCCGCCGCCTGGCAGGAACAGATAGTGGCAGAGGTGACGTGGACTGGGGTGGGGGGGTGGGGGGTGGGGGGTGGCATGTAGAGTGGAAGCTCCAATTACTCCCTCACATCCAGGAGGAACACATGAGTCAGCCCCTGTCATAGGGGTCCCCTATTTACTAATTCACTCCTCTGTTACTTTAACACACAATTAATCAATGACAGGAAGGTGTAGTCGGTGCTGTTCATCAGGAGCGTAACGTGAGCCGGGGTGAATTAATACAGTCACTGGAGGGATTACAGCTCACCGTGCGCTCGCTCTGTTCCTGAAACAAAAAGGAATTGCCACCGAGACAGTAGCAATTTAAATCGACAACACTGAGTAATGACTCAATTTGCTGCACAGTCTAAACAACACAAGCAAATGGCATTACTGAATCATTAGAGTGCATCTCGCCTTATAAGTCGCCGCATAATACGGCTTCTCTTTGAATCTCCGAGGTGGGAGCAGACCGTGAGTCTCTGGATCCTACAAATGAGGCTGCAACACGTGCAAAAGGTGACTGAGAAGTCAAAGCAGCCATCGTTCATCACGGATAAGCAACTTTTTGCCCACACCACAAGGCTCGTTTTTACGGAACACTGACATGCGTTCAAACGGCTTCAAGCCAGCAGATGTAACTTGAGCTGAGCGGGTCGGGTCCTCGGTGGGAAGTGTGAAAACTCCACGGCATGACGGCCGAGCTCAAAGTTTGAAGAGGACCACGAAGAGGGAAAAAAATGGAGCCGTGTGGTACGTTTTGGATGATTGCTGTTACACTCAAACAGGAAATTTGAGAGACGACATGATGGACAGCCCGACATTACACTCCTGCCACTAACACACACAAGATTTTGCAAAGATAGTAACCATTTCTTTGATTTTCTTTCGTTGATTTAGAATATACTCTTATCTCTCAGGTGTTGCAATCGGTTCATTTGTATAAGAAAAAAAAAGCTGTTTCATAGCACATCACACAGCATTTCCCATCATCTATAGGCAGCCGCAGCCTGCCAAACCTCACATCTTCATTCCGACACTTTCAAACCTCTAGAATCCTCTGAATTTGTGTTATTCGTGTTAAAGCGTAATAGAGATGTGGGAAGTCTTTACACCACGAGAAGATGCTATAGACTTTAACAGAAGAAGGTGTTGATTGAGATTAAAGGGGGCGGAAATAAGCATATCCAATTATCAGACTTCCGTTATTTCAAACTAGCAAAAAAAA
>CAESWR010000118.1:941957-982027 GCA_903171835.1 Mullus surmuletus | reverse complement strand
TGGACGATATTTTCCTCTTTTTCCACCGTGTTGCAATCCATAAAAAAATACTACTAGGCCTTCTTTTTGTGTGTGTTCCCCTCTTCTTGCTCCCTGCTCTCCCCTCGTCCCCGGCTGTGCAGGCAATTGCTTTGATTGCCAGGATAGAAGCCGGCTGGAATGACTTGCCCTTGCTTGTGAAGCAAATGGAACATGCTAATGGAACTCATCGTATTACCCGATGCAAAAGTGCCATAGCTCATTACTTTAAGATAAAAGGATATCATTGTAGACGGCAAGCAGAATTGACTTTCTGTGCTGCGACTTGATGATGATTTAATCAACTGCTCTCTTTCACTTCTCATCCCGGCGCCTGTCGCTTTCGCAGGTGCCACTAAACGAAGCACTCACACGGCTAGTGGGGGAGAGAAAAGAAAAGAAATTGCTGTCATTACTTTTTTTCCCTAGGAATAGAGGTATGCAAATTTCCCAGAGCAACAAAGGGTGGAAAAAAGGGAAAACTTAATAAAATGGAAATACCTTTATAATGAGCAAAGTAAAAAATCCAGAGATCAGGCCTGACAGGCAAGGGCAGCCAATTTGATTGTCCTTACAGTGATGACGGCAGAGCTCCCTTGCACCTGGTGCTCAAGTATTGAAAAAAAAAAAGTAACAAAAAGTGACAAATAAGGATAACTGTGAAAAGATAAAAAACATATCTCCCGCAGACAAACAAGTCAGAGCTGTCACTCACTGATAAGTGATCATAGTGAACTAATACACAGCCTCATAAATAAAGCAGCCTGAGGCGGGAAGAAGAATCCCTGCATTTCTGGATTGTTTTTGCTCCTCGTATTTCTATTTTCTGACTCCTACATTTAAATCAGAGGCGGAAAGCTAGAGAGCTTTGCACTTTGCGGCTGGAAATGCTGCGAATGATTGTTGCTAATAACTGAAGTATGGTTTTATTTTTGGAGGCGAGCGTGTGCGCCAAAATTTAGTTATTGCTACGATTATGAGTAATCTGAATAGCTACTGACAAGCGCGTATGAATAAACCTGCAGAGCAATGGTTAAATGGAATGTCAAAAACACTTTAAACCGGTCCTGGGAGGCCGCGCCTGCTAAAAAGATATACTGTGTGTCGGGGGTTTAAATGACTGGCAAAATGAATATTTCATACCGAAACGGGGAAAAAAAACAATGGTGCCATTGAGATCAGGGGAGTTCGCTCTCTGACAGGGCGAGCTAGGAAATGGGTCTTATTTAAAGCAACAGTCATGTACAATAAGGAAACCATTAGTCCTGGGAGGGGGCTGACAAAGAAAATTGATACTCTACCCCGGCCCACTGCTATTTACACAGGTCCAGTATTACACCGTATGGCGAGATTCTAGTGTTTAGTGGAAGTAACGCAGGAATGTCAAACATTAGCTCCAGCGCTAAGAGCTGTTGATGTTGGCCTGTATCCGGACCACTTCTGATTGCCCCTCTGCTCTCATCCGGGCCCCTCTTTTTGGCCGAGTCCTCTTACAAATTTCCCTGCGCTCTGTCCAAGCATCAAGCCTTTTGTTTATATTGGTCTGAGAGAAGAAGTAAATTATTCTTGTCCTAAATCCTCTCCAGCTGAGAGTAATACTGGTCAAATAGAATGGGATGAGGGAGGGGATTGGGGGGGGGTAACGAACCGCGGGCCCGAATGCTAAAACGATGCAGCCAAAGGCACTGGTCTGGTGTAGGTACGAAATCAAAATGTGTGTGTGTGTGCGTGCGTTTCTATTCCAATCATTTCTTTCAGTCGACTGTCATTAAAAATTGTGCGTGTGTGTGTGTGTGCATCATTCAGTTTAATGACTGCATTTTTATTGAGTTCAGTTTCCAAACAAGCCCCTCGCTTTGATCACGATCTACAGTCTCACACAAAAACTAGAAATTGCTTTGGCCGTTTTGCGTGTATTAAAATTTGCATCTATTAAATTTTAAATACAGTTTGATAAATATATTATGTTGTTGTCATTAATAAGGTTTTTGTAAAAAAAAAAGTTGACTATATAGTATAGACCAGGGGTTTTCCACGTGTGGGACTGGGAGCCTCCCCTAAGAGAACTCCAAAGCAGCCCCCACCCCCCCTCCGAAGTTGCCCTGGTATTTCCTTATTTACTGTGCCAAACATGACAAACTCAATGACTTTCATCTGTGACCGCAATTCATTAAGCTTCCTATCAAAAAACTCCTGAAGGTCTTTAAACTTTGGTGCTTAATATCAATATGACGCCCTTTACATGGTTGCATATTATATATCATATTATATCAAATAATCAGGGTCATACTTCCTCTGTTCTCTGCTCCCCCCAGACTCTGTCCGCTCTCTCTTTCACTTGAGGTACTAAAATTCGATCCATTTTGGATGTACCGTATTTAGCTAACCAGACGTTTCTGCTTTTTTTCAGGTTTATTTTTTCTCACGTCGCGTCTCTCTTGAAGTCCTCCAAAGCCCCCCTGGGGAGGCCCGCCTCACACTTTGAAAACCGGTATAGACTGTATATTTGCAGCTGCGTAGAATGACGTAATCCGCGGTGGCCCGTCGCAGGCCGGCCCCGGACAGATTTTGCAGCCCAGACAGATTTCGTACCTACACGGTTGCAGAGGGGAGGCTAACCAAGAGCTACCCAAGAGAAAAAACCTCTGAACTCAAGACTTCCCCACATCACACAAAGACACATGCGAGGCAGCTCTACCTTTTCAAACACATCCTGGGCGAAAACCACAATGGCTCGCAGATGCTCAGTTAATCAAGACAAAAGTGACATGCATTAGCAATAATTCGGCGAGAAAACAGGGTGCCTAACAGGCTGATTATAATTTCTAATCTGCCTCCAGTGTGGCGAGGTGCTGCAAAATGCAATATTTTGGATGTGAGATGGATGTGTATTGTTGCCCCCGTGAGCGACATTAGCCTCGGGTTATACTGCTTGCTATCCATGACCTTAGAATTAATTATGGCTGATATGGGTTTCATTAAAGCGTCCCGCTGCACAGAGGATCGGTGTGTGTTTATCAGCCAGAGCCAGGCTGTCCTGCAGGATGGCTGAAGGGGTTAACGCCATGGGAGGAAGCCAACCTGCTAGCAATGCCTGGGAGCCCCGGAGAGACAGCATGAAGGATGGCAGCCATTGTGGCGGTCAGCTCTGACAGTGCCAATTTGATGTGCTGTCGTCGGGGGCTCCTCATTCCCTCCTCCTAACCGCTCCTTCCAGATATAGCTGCGCGTCCTGATGGTTTTCTGATGCAAACAGTCACATGGCAAAATGGCTTTCTCCCCTCCTGCTGCATCCTCCTCCATCTGCTGCTGGGGCCTGGGTGCCGCCGACCGCCTGCCTGTCACAGCGTGTGTGGAAATTAGCTGGGGAGGAGGTGCTCGCTTGTGCTAATTACATTTTAATCATTGGAAATGTGTTGGCAAATCAAGCCTTGATTGCCATCTTGGAGCCCAGAGCTCCTCTCTGCAGGTTGGGGGGGGGGAGGGGGGGGGGGGCGACATCGCAGCTCCGCCCAGTCTCGCAAAGCTGGACATCTCGCCCTCCGCCGCCGCTTGGCGTGGCAGTGTGCCGGGCCTACTGCTGGGGAGGGGGCTGTGCCACATTATTCATGGGGAAAGAAGTAGAAGTGCACAGGATGGCAAAGTGGGGATTTGTGCCATACTTATTCTCCAGAACCCTACTCACACCTTCTGGATGTGTTTCACTTTCTCACCCACGCATTACGCCGCGCTAGTCCCGCCACGGAGCTGAGGAACAACAAATAGAGGCGGGCAGGAGGAGACTTGATGAGCTCATGGTTTGCTACACAGCACCTGCTCTGGCACAGCGAGCTGGAGCAACTCACCCAGTCACAATACACTCCTAATGAATGTGTTTTGGTGAGACATTGGATAGTGGATACTTTTTCTTTTTTTCCACTATGAGAAGTCACAAAATCAAAATATGGATTCAAAACTGATCCAATGAAAATATCAATACAAAGTGTAGGAAATTGGATAATAGGACTCCTGACATTTACATGATTCAGAGATGTTGGAACTGCCGGCTAGTCACATTTTCAGACACTGCAGTCATTGTGCATTTTTCCATCAATCTAGTTACAGTCTGCAAAAAATATAACGTGGTTTTATTGTGCAGTGGTTGTACTTCTAAACTAAGAGAGTGAGTGCGATGGGCACGATCACATCTGATCATTTGGAGGTCTTCATCTAACAGCCTAACGTCGGCGCTACGGTAACTGTTCAGCATGATTGCAGTCCTCTGAGGACTTTGAAAGTGAATTCCATAATCAAGGACAATTTATTTGATTTTTTTGCTGTTTTACACGCTTTAACATTCTTGGCGCATACCTTCACAATTTTCTGGCTTCCTGTTTTCATAATATTAATAATATTTCATCAGTATACAGTGGATTTGCTTGAGATTACCACCTTATAAATAATTTAAGGCTGCTTTGACTTCTAAATGTTGGCCTTTTTTGGAGTGACTTCAAATGATTTTATTAAATATTTAGTCCTCTGGTGTAAATCTGTTTATTTCACCAAAGAGCACTTGGGATACTTTTTGCTAATTTGTTTGTTTTCCTACCTTGACAGAACCAAAATGCTGACCTAAAGGTGAGCAGTGCTGCTTCTCCGGCAACGTGAGAGGGAAAAAGTGAGTTGAATAATGATTAATAATGATGTATTCTGATTAGCTTCATTTTCGCTGGTGCAGAACCTTCAAAACACGCCTGCCCAGATTGTGATCCGTAAAATCGGTTCAAGACATCTCTAGCATTAACTACTCGTAATGAACTTGAAAAAGCAGAGCCACATATTGGCTCACATTCACACTGTGCATATGTGCCTTCTCCCTGGAGCCTCAAATACTCAAAACTTTAGGATTATTTGATTTACTTTAGAAATCCATCCAGCCGACACGCATTTCATACAAAGATTTTCCTAAAAGACATTTTTGTAAATACACCTATAAGTTCAGCAACTGGGAGGAAATTCAACATGACACAGCTGACTGGGATAGATCTTTAAAATAAGCAGGGCTCTGCAGCGATGACATTGAACATCTAATTTCCACGGCATCTGCTTGATGTCGACCTGTCATATAAATGTATAGTAGGGAGGAAAAGGCTAAATTAATAAATAAATAATTCACCGGGAAAAGGAAAAGAGCACAGGTTGAGTGTTTGAGACAGTCTATGTAGTCACAAAAGGCAAAAGGCTCGTTCAGCAGCCAAGAATGTTTCGTCAGGGAGGACCAGACTTCTGTCTGGACTAATATAACCTGGTCTGATCCACATGTGTAGCAGCAGCCAAATGCAGCAGGCCAACATCTGAATGCAATTTCCTTTCAGATGTATAACTTTATCCAGAAGATATTCAATTTGACCGCAAACTCTGGATTCCAGTCACAGGGTGAAGTGGAGCTGAAGGAGAGATGATGGGGGAGAAGGGCAGAAAAATGAAGCCTCCCATAAAATAATAAGAACTTTATAGTCTGTGACCTCTGGTTTCAATACTCTGGAGTGCTTTTTTTATGTTTTATTTCACTGGACTCTGCCCAAACTTACTGAAAGAATATTTGAGAAAGATAATTTTCTCTGCCTGACTCCTTATGTTCATTCCATGCCGTTAGATCTCTAATGATTTACAATTATAACAGCAGCAATAACATTGGATCACAGAGTTTGGCTCGACGTATCTGTGAGGGGAAGTGTTTAGGTCCAAGTGAAAAGCAAAACCTGGTACACAATCGCACAATTTCAAATGCCTGACATGAATAGATGTGCTCAGCGGGCTCACAGGTGGTGCACATTGCTCGCATGAGTGTAGAGGAAGGTACTGGAGGACATTTAACTCAACCTGAGATGTGGCGGCACACAACCGAGGAGATGTTCGGCAGAAACAGATGTTGCCGCAGGGTAAACCTCTCTGTTGATCAGTACCATCCACCCACCCAGTACACACACACACAAACACACAAACACACACACCACAACCACCACCTGACAAGGGCCAGCATTGGGAAGGAAAGACCAGAGAGGTGCAGCACTTTGCTTTCTAAAAAAATCCATTTGTTACACAAGCACCAAGTTTCTTACAGAATCATCTCAAGGCGAATCTAGCAGCTACAGGCGAGGCTCCGGGGTGCCTGAGGGTGGGAAACATTTACGGTTTAGCTGATAGGAAAAAAAAATCAAAAACTCATGCACAGCTGCAGCACACAAGTCTCGGTGCATACAAAAACACCCACAAACACACACCTTGCATCACCCAGATTTTGCGCTGTTTCCATAAGCCAACAGGGGACTCCGGCACAAAGCAGATGCTGAATTAATCAAAGATGAATAGAAGGATTTTGAGATAATTACATACATCAAATTGTATTGTTTTCATGGTTATAGTCACTCCCCTGAGACGCGCCCACTCGGTGTGTATTTTAATTACCCCACATGCTAGACATTAACAATGATGTGATTTGGCATCTTCATTACAGCAATCTGGCCACACAAATAAACAATCAATTTCAGACTATTTGCGGAACGCTCCTAAAGAAGCAACATTTTGCCGAGCATAAAGACAAACTGCACGGAAACGGGCGAGCGCGACTGTGAAAGCGGAAATTAATTCCGAGCCAGCTGCATATTTACTGCAATCCCACCCTGGAGACGGCGAAAGCGTTAGAACCGGTGAAATGTACCAGTGGGCATCGAACCTCGGGACTTCTGTGGCGCCGGCTGCAAACATTTCTGCAGGATCAAAAATCTGTCAAACACCCACAGCTGGCAGGGGATGCACTCTCTGCTTCGTCTGATCAGCTTCTGAGCCAGTCGGTCAATTTAATCTGGGTTTGTTTTGCGCTAACTTCCTCGATAGCCGATTTTACACACATCTAACTTCAGATGAGTGTGGCATTTGTTGAAAATGTGTTGGTTCCAGTCCTGGTAAATCCGTCATACTTACAGAGCCCAAGACATGACATGGTCACAATAAAAATTAACCGTGGCCACAATACAGCTATAAAGTGCATACTAATTCGTGGCTACAAAATACAAATTTGTTTGCACGTTATAGCTATATTGTGGCCACGTAATAAATATGAAGTGCGTACGAAATACTACTGTGTGGCCTCAAATTACTAACTCATGCGCACATTATAGCTTCATTGTGGCCACAAAATACTAATTTGGGGCCACGAAGTAGGTATAATGTGCGCACAAAATACTAATCAATAATATCAACATGTATGTAGACATTAGAGGGGCTAAAGCTATGCGATGGGCGTCAGGGACAGGATAGAATTTTTTTTAAGGCTGGGAATGAGCTACAAAGACATTCTGAAAAGTCTGGCATTGCAAGGAACCGTCATTACTGAGAGACATTTAAACAGGCAAACTTGGACGCCGGGATAGATTTCATTGTTGACCAACAGCAAAGGATCACGGTTACCAGTGGAAGTACAGTATAAAAAGTGTAAACAACACAGTATTTCTATTAAAAAAAAGAAGATGTCAGGATCCCCCGCTCTCTACTGGACCCCATTGGTTCAGACATAGGGTATTGCAGAGAAGGTGCGCTTGATTTGCTTACCCAGCTGTCCAGGAACAATATTAATAATTAATCAGTATTTCGGGCGCAAATTATACCTATTTTGTGGACACCATATAGCTATAACATGCGCACAAATTAGTATTTCGAGGCCACAAATTAGTATTTAGTGCGCACGTTATAGCTGTATTGTGGCCACGATTTAATTTGAATTTGACCATGTCATGTCTGGGGCTCTGGACATACTTCATATTAGCAGTTTACATACATTTCTGCCACTTTATGGTTGCATGTATGCGGCCTGGAGCCCCATAACCTAACCTCCAACTTCCAGCCCCCCCCACCTCAAAACAAACTCATAGCTGAGGGGGGTGAAAAACATCAAGATTAGGTTCTGTGCCTCTAATCACTTAACTCCTCACACCTGATGGCACACTATTAACTTTGAATGTCTCCAGTGACCCCGCGGGTCGTTGCCCACCACATCAAGTTTTTATTAGGGAATTTTCCTCATCATTAGCCATGGCCTGGAAACGAGCCATTAATATTCATACTGGCAAACCAAAATGAGGTCCCACTGATTTTCCATCATCCAGGCTATCTGCGCAGCTGCTGCCGTTAACAATCACCCCCAGTGCTGCACATTTGCCACGTATCATTATGGGGGCTCAATAAAGCCGCCGTCTCCGGGTCTGCCACGACGGCAGGGGAAGCAAGGTGGAGGAAGAGGAGGCTCGCAGCCAGCTGACGCCCGTCTGAGAGCAACTGCCCAACTCTGCCAACAATCTGCCTGGAAGTCTCATGCATAAAGACCCGGCGCTGTCAATGCTAACAACCCCTGCAGGCGCTGCCAGGGACACAGCTGAGATGCACGGAGAGCTTCAGCGCGCGCACATTAGAGCACACGCTGTTTATCAGTCTAATGGCAGCTCGGAATGAAAGCTTTGGAATATGATACGAGGCATCCGAGGTTCTTCAGGAGAGGTTTTTAATTTAGACAAGCATTCTCCGACTATCCGCATCTACACATGGGGTTGTAATCAAGCCTAGAAGAAAGGAAGAATCACCACCCGTGAATTCAAAACGTTTCCAGACGAAAGCTCATCGCCAAGCCGGCCCACGCTCCGGCTCTGCGACTTTCCGTCTCACCGGAGGAGGGCATCTCACATCTCCGCCGCCGGCAAAACGCAGGTGCTCGGGGTCCACTCGGTGTGAACGGCGGGCTGATAAGGTGCTCCAGAGCAACAAATGTTCCAGGCATCTCCCACTGATAAGCCTCATCTCTCTTCCCCTGCTCCTCCAAACAGAGACCGTCTGGCCCCGGTGCAGGAGAGGGTCTCCCCGGTATCATGGGAGGTAGCAGCATTAAGGTGGCAACACCCTGACAGGTTGAGATAACCCCCCCCCACACACACACACACACACACACACACCCACTCGCCCACCCACACACACACATACATACACACCTAAAATACACCTCATCCTCCAGTTGCAGGTTAAAGAAGAAATATAGAAAAACCTCTGCTAGAAACTGTTGATAAAACATACTTGACAGCTTACTTAGTTTGCATATGATATTTTAAGTGAGCACTTGATATTATTAGTTGGGGGAGTGTTCAGTTACCCAGGCTTCAAAATGCCGTCTTGATTTTCACAAACAGACTGCGCCGTCGACAACTTTCAGTAGAATGAGGACATAAGGTGAGACACCAAAACAGATGCAGAAGCTTCAGCACTGTCTTCCCAATAATTAGAGCCACGGTGACAAAAACACTTTGTTATTCTGCCGCTATGATTTGCTGGCTGTCACGGTGTACATCTGAGCTGCCTCATTATACAGAAAAGTACTCAAATAAAAGCATACGCCGCGCGCCCCTGTCAAGACTGTGTCGAGCGCACATGCAAACAAGCGAAGATGAATAAACATTAGTTGTTGTCGAGGACCGGTCTTTGAGCTGCGAGGCGCACAAAGATCCGCTTTGTACAAAATAAAAATATTTAATTTGAAAGAGTGATGCACGGCAAAATGAAATTAAAAGGAAGCCATGCTAACTGCTAAAACAAATTACTCGCAGCGCACTAAATTACATTTGCTCCTCCATCAGCGAGATCAAACGAGCCTAGTTTGACTCTCCTGCGTTAATGATTTCCTACACTCACCTCCTTTTTCATCCCAGGGGTGTTCATAAACACTGTCTGTTTTTTTCTTCTTTGTTTGTTTGGTTTATTTATACATTTCCCAGTTCTATGTCTCATCTAGCTTCCCCTCCTTCCCTCATTCACTTTGCCCACGCTGGTGGCAGGCTGGGTGAATTAGAGGGATCTAATGTAATCCCAGGGACAGCAGGCTCCTGAAAAACGTGCTCAATTAAAGCAGGATGAGCCCAGTGGGAGAGTCCCTGGCGGAGCGTGGGGTGACTGACACGGCCCTTTGGTTGGGATTAATTAGCATGCTAAGTGGTAGAGCACGATAGCAGGCTGAAAGCCACAGACCAGCCATCTGACATCCACCACCTCCCACAATAGCAGCAGTACAGCTAATGGTTCGAACACGTCCCGGCCCCCACTCTGCTCCTCAAAAGCCATCACTTTTACCCCCTGACAAATGCAAACAAATATATGGATGGAGGAGGTGCGCCCGAGCCGGGGTCTGCTCCATTTTGCAATTCCGCTCTGAAAGAAAAACATAAAAAAACAAAAAACAAATATGCGGTCCCAACACCAAAAAAAACAAATCTTTCAATGTTTTTGCGGCCATTTGTTCAGCATTTCCACTGTCATTCTGCTTTTGGGGATTGTGGGTGCCCATATACTTGGTCCATAGAGGAGGCCTCTCCTTTATTGTGTATTTCAACTAATCTAATTCCCATTTTCCCATTTTAATTACCTTTTATTTTCTATTCTGCATATTGTTAATGTGTTTCCATGCTCGTGTAAAGGACTCTGCATTGCCCCGTGTATGAATTGTGCTACACAAATAATAGTCAATTGTCACTCACAATCATATTTTAAAGCCTTGTTGATTTAAATGGGGCCATTATTTGAAAATCTACACCATACACTGTAAAATTCTGAAAATATTTAAATATTTAACCCATTTTCTTCCCATCGTCTTTTTCTACAAATACATGTGTTGCCTCCTGTTAACCAACAGTAAGAACGCATACTTGTGCCTTTTTCAGACCAGATGGCATTTTGTAGGAAACTTATGCACTAATGATTAATAATAAACTGAAAAATATCTCCATGGATATATATTTCACCTCTGCCACTTTTGTGCCATCTCCCACGCAACTTGAGATCAGGCAATTGTTGCACAATCCTGCAGAAAAAGTCACATTTAATGATGTTTTTCTACACAGCCATCATGCACAGATTAGAAGAAATTAAGTAAGGCAAGTAACCAAAAAATTTGATAAGTGTAATGTGAAATGCGACTCCACAAACATGCGCTACATACAAAAGTACTGCGGTTACATTGATTGTGCCAACACTTTTTATTATCACAGGACTGATTTTGGCCCCACTGACTGATAGCTCAGATCGCAGCGTTTAGCCAAAGCTCTGTTCAATAAATGACTGCAGTGTTGAGAGTTGTAAGTAGAGACATCTTGTTTTGTTTCTTGAAACCATTACCAGAATGCAAACATGAGGTCAGACTGTGAGTGGTGATGTGGAATTTTTATTCCGGAGCCTCACTGCAGCGAGACTTTCCAGGCTTTTGTCAAATTGTAATGTTTTGCAGCGTTTCATGTGTTTTCAGTTTGATTGCTATACAACAGAATACCACAGAGCACAGGCCCGGGGCTCTGTGTTCGTATTGCCCCAGCAGGAGGGTGAACCTCACAATGAAAGACTACGCATGGATAAAAATGTTTGCCCGGCAAACTGGGACAACCAGGGCGATGCGAACACAACAACATGCCAACATCTGCATCCGATCCACGTCTCCGTCTCCGTCAAAGGTCTTCCTCTGTTCTTAAGTCAGGATGATTTCTAACTTGTTTACCCCGATTCTTCGGAGTCAACGCTGCCAATGTTGGAAAAATATGTGACGAGATTTGCCAAAAAACCTCTTGTTAAACACTTGAAACAGCTGATTTCGGGGTTCATATGGTTCGTGATTACCACAAACATTTAGGCTGCAATAAAAAGAAGCAGCTGAGTCCCTTTCAAGTTGGCGCACAGGTTTGTATTTATTTTTTTATCTTTTTTATGGAGGAGATTGGTGTCTTGTCTGTGAATGAGGGTCAGCTGTCATGTGGCGCACCAGTGTTTTTCTGGGCCACTGGTTCCTGCTACCCTCGTGTGTTGTTATAATGTCTCTGAATAAGCAATCGCACTCCAATAAAAACTGACCTACCCTCGGCTCCACTTAAGAGCTTTCAAGCCAACTCAGCACACAATATCCCACATAGTTTATGACAACCCTTCTCTAGGCTTTCTTGCAGCACAAAGACACAGTGGAAAGGGAGGAGGGAGGGAAGCAAGGAGGGAGGGAGAGGAGAGAAAGAGAAAGAGAAAAATCACTGCAGTGTTATGTCAGCCATAATTATTCTCCAATTATATGGTCAAAATATGGCATTACAGGGCACTTTGTTGTTCAGGCAGCCTGGCTTTGATCAACTTGTGGCAGAATGTGTTTCGCATTAGAGGCCCCGCTATGATGTATGTTTCCTGTCACGACAAGGATAACAGTGAGGTCAGCAGACCAAAGACCCCCCCCCCCCCCCTCCAGCCCCCCCCAACCTTTTCTGGGAGCAATATCAGTCCAGCATCCATCTCAGGGGTTTTTTTCCTGTCTTGCCGGCAATAGGGAATAACAGCGTGGAAGAGGTATGGGGTGGAATAGCAAAGGAGAAATGTTGAAAATCTGATCTTTTTGCGGTAAAGGCCAGCGATTTTGTGTGTAAATTGTATACATTGTAAGTATCTATCACCCTCCTAGTGGGGGCAAAAAATGAGATTTTCTCAATGAAATCCAGTGGTGCTGCAAAACCACATTGCGACATGAAAAAGGTGCATTTAATTAGGGTTGTCAAACCATGTTAAGTTTCAACTAACCTTTATTATTGTCATTAGAGATCTGTCAAAACGATATTAATTGATCTTTATATTTGCCAAGACATCAAAGACATCTCCATCATATAAAAATAACAGTTTCAAAGCCTTCAGTTCTTCAACCACAAATCTATCAAGCAACGTTGAATAATGAAGACTTTCATATCAACATGTAATCCATTTGTGAAAATTAAATTTGACAAGAGAGACTGATTACAGCCAACAAGGAACAGTAATGTGGCTACACTAATTTACGATCAATGCAATTCTGCATTGTTTCAAACAACAAGTATATAAAGAATTCCTTCCCAGAGTGAGCTGAAACAGAACATGTAACCGAGCTGAACCAGATTGTGTAACATGAAACTTAAAACATAAATCCCACATTATGTTCATTTCTGGGACTGCTCCACAGTGCCCCTACAAGCTCCTCTGGGTACCTTTAAAACAAAGTATATTTCCTGAACAGTGTGAGTGCAGGATATGTTAAACATGATATTATCTATGTGGACAATGTCATGGTTGAAATGAGCCCTGCGGTTCACTTCAGTGGTGTGAAGTTGATGGACCATTCATCACTTTAACACACAGCCAAGGTCAGAGACTGCTGCCCTGGAGCATTACAGCCAACATAATATATTAACACTGAATGTTCAAGGAAAATTACATTGACTTTGAATGTGCTCGTTTTCGCCCAGCACAGTCTCTCCTGGGCTGGCAGTGCTCTGAAACAACCCACTTATCAAAGATGCCCATGTGGGTAAAGAAAAACATTTCACTACACCATCTCCGAACTACGCAGAGCTTGCCAGACTTCTGCTGGTCATCTGCTCAGGGCCAGTGAGAGCTCCTCCTGGGGGATATCAGTGCCATCCCAGGCCAGGAATGGCATGTGCTCTCTCCAGGACCCCCCCCCCCCCTCCCTCCATCCAAACCCCCCCTCAGGCCCTGCTGCATGCTGGCCTGCGCTGCGGACACCACCATCTGTGCTGCCTCCCGTTGGTAAGTTGGCAAAGGAGGCTGCTCGAGCGGCCCTCCCCTGATTTGGGCGTTGGGCCCGGGGGTTGGAGGAGGAGGAGGGTGGCTGTGGTGCGGTGAGGGATGCTCCCTGGTGTTTCAGAGAGCCACTCCATAACACTTTCCTCATGAGCGCTCCTCCGGAGGGCTGCTGGAACGTCTCGGAGCCATCTGGGGAGAAGTGGAGCGTGGCAGGGAGCAGCTGGACGCTTACAGCTGCTATTTAAGCCTTGGCAGCAGAGCTCCATATCAGTCAGTCAGCAGGAAATGCGAGGGAGCACAGCAGAGGAGCGCTCAAAACACAGTGCTGCTGCTCCACACTCCTGACTCCAGCGTGCTCCGTCCTTCACTCACTAAACCCAAAAGTGCAGCTGACTGAAAACAAACCAATCATGGCCTCAAAGTAACCCATGCAAAGCAGAAATAAAGTCTGATTAAAGTAAGCGTGATTTTGGGAGATAAACTGATAATTTTCAACAGTACTTCATCTTATCTTACCATATTTGCATTGAATTATGACAGACTGAAATTAAATGAGCTTAATTATTCATAAAGTAATGTTAGAGTTAATGCTGATTATGATGGTATAATTGTGTTAAACAGAATGCGAGTGCAGAGCGAGGAACACCATGCTATCTTAAATTAAATATGTGAACTGTGGTTTGTGGAGCAGTGTACATGGGATGTTATCGCCGAGCAAAGACAAGTGTGAACAGTCTAGACAGATAAAGTGAGGTAGGTCACATTACGCTCTGGGAATCAGCCTCTGCTTACAACAGCACTTTGCTTCAAGTAAACACTCTTGAGTCGCTTAATGAAAACAAATAGAGAGCGCTGCAGCTTGATGAGTGTCAGACCTCCCCCCAAACACATTCACTACGTTTACTTTTACTTTAATGATTCACTTACGTCCGCCTCAAGGCAATAAACATCCCAACAATGATATCTAGTCTCTAAAGGCTAGCATACCACTATTCATGTTTTTCATATTTGTATTTTCATAATTGCATGTCTCACAAAGGCAGCTGAATAAAATGGGATGCAAGTTGCATTCTAGGATTTTTAAACATTGGGCTGACGAAGCAGTTGGTGAGATTAAAAATCCAAACAACACACGATAAAAACCAGACTCGGGTAAACGCCTCACCTCAAATGACAGTCTCTGAATGACAGTGAGAGTCTCTTGTCTGTCTCTCTCTCTGGCCTACTTTAAGAGAAAATTATAAGGTTTTTGTCTGTACAAATGACAGCTTGAAAATGATGACTCATGATTGTGCCGAGAGAATAAATCAGCTCATAATAGTGTAAATCTTCATTTGGCATAAGGGTTCACTACTTTGAAATGTGCCTGTATCTAGAGAAACTTTGCAGGAAAAATCACAGAACATTGGCTGGCTCTCAGTCACAGAGACACAGGCAGAAAAATCTGCGCTAAAAATCAACAACAGAAAAAAAGAAGAGGAAAAAAAAAAAGAAGTGGATTCTCGGCAAATGTCGATTGGCCACTGGAGACTGCATGGGAGGTTTTCTCACAAAGCTGTACAAGTCTTGAGTCCTCTGTGGATCCCATGAGCTCGACCCCCCCCCCACCCCCTGTGAAGCTATGGGGAAAAACTGCTTGTCAGGAGAACATTAATTAAAGTGTTAAAGGTAAAAGAAGTATTGACTTCCTCTCTTCTGCAACCTCCCAACCACTAGCAGCCAGCAAACCCGACTGCCCCCCGAGGTTAAGTCTTCCACTAGCTCAGACCCGGGAGCTAACTGGAAAAAAAGCCCCACTAAGACCAATTAAGGCCTTCACTAGGAGACTGAAAGGAAGACAAATGGAGGCAGAAGGCCCGATTACAAGAAACCTTTGTACAGATGTAAAGCAATTAGAGCGGTCTCAGGGGCCAGACAGTGCGGTACCTGTGAGTCATGGATCCTACAGCCAGTCGAAAGTCGGAACAATCCCTCTTTTCTGTTTAGGGCCCCAGTCAGCCTGTGTATTAGTGTCATATATCAGCTGATAGGCCTGGTATTGGTTTCTCTAGTGCAGGGAAGAGGCAGTAGTCTGCCAAAGAGGACCACTCCACCCTCCATTATCCGTCTGTTGGGAGAACAGGGGCTCTATTATCCATTCAGGCGGGGCCTTTTCGATAAAACAAGGGCAGATAGGAAGTGTGGAAGCTCTCGGGTGTCTCCTTCCACCAGGGAAGTTTGTCAGAGAGGTCATTCTGATAAAAGCCGGGTAATTATACTGCACAGCACCAACGATTACCAGTCAGAGCACATTTAACCAGGACGGCACTGTGACCTCTAGATCACAATGCTATGGCGGCAAAATCACAGTGGTGTTGTTCGGCTCTCAACGCCATCAATGGAAAAATCTATACTCCGCCAAGATACACAATCCTCCGTTATTTCTGTGTCTCATAAATATTGTCTCCGTTCCGACTTAAATTCAGAATTCGCCAAAAAGGAAACACAAAATGGCTCTCGAAAATGTGCAGCCACCACTTTCAAATCCGTCATTGGTGGTCACGACAAAGAGCAGATAGGGTCAGCATCTGCAGAGGCTGACAAATTGATTGCTAATGGAAATTTATGTTCGGCGGTCCAATCTACAATTAACTAAAGCAAAAACCCTCCCTGTGACCTGAGATTATGAAATAATTTTGACAAATAGAGGCCTGGTCTATAATGACCTTTTTCCCTTCCTCCAAGACGCGGCTAGCTGCAGCCCTCATTATTTATGGGTGGCTTTAAAAAGCAGGTATAGGAGAATGAATGTGCGGCTGTCACTGTGTGTAATGGGGCTAATAATGGTGTCCTGTGTGCCGCATAATGAACCCCACCCCCACTGAACAGCTATCTCCTCTTCTCTGCCCACTCTTGACGAACAGCACATTCTTCGGCAGTCTTTCACTTTAAATTTTTTTTAAAAAGATAGAAAAAAATCCTCAGTACGAGAAAGGCAGAGTGAGCAACCAGACCCCGCAAAAAGGTGGTCAGAGCTAGTTAAGACATCTCTGGGAAATCACTATTGCAGGTGCTTCAGTTATTTGTCTGCACCCTCATTTGCACGTACTTAACACTTAGCATCAAACTAACACAAATATATTTCCTGTCTGCTAAATGTTATTTTTAGGAGTGATTTAAAAGAGCCTACTTTGTCTAATTTGACTATATTGTAATTCTAACGACATAAAAACAGCTCAGGGAAAACCTGGCTGTCATTAAGTGCAAAGCCCATAAATGCAACTATGTACTGCATAATAAAATATATGTGTGATGACTTGGAATCGCCAGTGCAGTAAATCTGCACAGCAGTTCCTAGCTTGATTTGGGAGCTGAAGAAAACCATTTGACTTCACAGTTCAAGCTTGATGAAGTCCCTGGATGCTGCTGGTTAAAGACTTAAGCAGATGGCCAAATACTTGGCGCAAGAAAAGAGCCGCTCTGAATATTTTTTTTGGCAAATCGACAGGCATATGGCAAAAGTTCATGCCAGACACTCCATTTCACAAAAAAGATCCAGCCTGCGGGAAAGCAAAAGCATATTAGGAAAGAAATAATAAGAGACTGAGAGAATGACAGAACGATGTTAAAATGCCAGAAATACGATACTGTTAGGTCTATACACATCTAATTTACTGCGGGCCCATCCAGATCCTCTCAGTCTTAAATAATCACTGTCATAATAACACTGAGTGGAGTGGATAAACAGGGTTCTGCTTTAGATCAGGATCTACAGCTCTGAGGGGCCGAATGAGGGGAAGCATGCCCTCGGCACTCTGGGAAAATCAGACCTTACAGGATTGGCCAGCGCTCACGTCTTTTTGTCTGCGGCCAAAAGATTAGGCGCGAGGACATTTTGTGGTGAGTGGATACACATTTAAGATCTGAGGAGATCACTTGCAGGATTTGGTATCAATAAAGACAGATAGAAAAGTCAAAACCACAAGGCAGAAAATCAAATAAAAAGCTCATATCCTGTGTAACCCCACCCCATATAACAGTTAGGCATCAACTATATGATCTCCCATTCAGTTGTGAAGGAGTTTATATAAATAGAGTTGCATGTGCTTTTAAGACAAAGACACGTCGAGGAAAAAGTGGGAGAGCTGAGAGCAAGGAGCGCTATTACTAATAGAAGATGCGGGATGATTGGCAGCAGACGCCAGATTAGTGGGAGGAAATATCTCTCTCAAGGGCTTGACAGACAGGGAGAGAATATCAATCATTCTCTTACAGTAGATGTCTCAAACAATGCAAACCTCAATCACTTCCTTTTATTGTGCTTGTGGTCCCGGCCCATTGTTTCACAACAGCGTGTTTTGTTTTGATCTGGGACAACAGCCTCAACACGACTGTCAACACAATATCCCCCCATTCTTCTTTTATTCAGAAAGCCCCATTGCCAAATTATGGGGTCTATCAAGAATAGACTGACATCCTTTGAAACCATATTACAAAGTTGCACCTTTTTTTTTAGGCACAATCGGTGAAAACATTGAGCTTAGTATTGTCAGTTTCGGTTTAATTTGCCTTTAATGTGAGGAAGAGAGTCATGGCCTATAAAGTGCACCCACAGTGAAGATCAGCGAGAGCCTTCACCTTTAAAAAATACAACAAAAACGCATTCATTTAGCCTTTTTTGCTCATGAAACGCGTACATTAATGCAACAGCACCTGAAGGGAAAATGTCTGTGAACCTGACATGAAAGTGAGGCCAAGGACGTTGTATCCCAAGCGTTAGATTGCTTTCACATCAGATGATTAGCCTCATCCATGCTAATTACAGTGAATGGAAACTAATTAAGAGGAACTACGTGTCAGCTAATGAGGATTTGGTGCTGTGTCCATCTTATAACATCATTTGCGCTGCACTGCCCGCCGGCTACTTCCATTCTTCTTTAAAACACCTTCTCTAACTCGGAGCCACAACCGCCTTTTCATAATCGAACAAAGCGGACGGAGCTGCCATTTGCGTGTCAGTCAGAAAATAGCGGTAATGGGATGGCCAATTAAAACCTTGGTGGGAGAGAGACATCCAATGTGACGACGACCCAGAGATAGGTTTTCTCTGAAATCAAGAGAGCATTGCATCCTAGTACTTTGTTTGGGTGCAGACATGGTCCTTCCCCAATGCAAAAACCGCCTCTCACTGCTGTGACTTCCTCTGTGGTATGTACTAATGATGTGCATACTGCTGGTGTGAAGCTAATAAGCATCTCTTGCCGGATGGGGAAGCTCTCGCAAAAGCCCACCAATTACCTCTGACTAAGCAGTCACTGCGGTTCTTCCTGCCAGCTCTGCCTCCGTCTGACTGACAGTGTTTCAAGGTGGTGGGTAGGTGGAGGGGGTCCTGTCCAGGGCAGGACCCCGGATTCTTAACTGCTGAGCTGTCACAATAGCCCCATCTGTCCTGATTGGAGCCATTCTCGTCCAGACAGACCGTAATGTAATTAGGCCAACAGGGCACTTCTAATGCGAGCAGCTCTATTGGTCAAAAGCGAGCCATGGACAGACCTCAGAAACTACAAACCTGATGGTTGAAGAGACTACAAATCTTTAGCATCTTTATTATCAGAGCTGTCAGTTCGTTACACTTATCCCATCTTCAGCTTGACGTGGCTTTTCAAAAGATGAAATTGTGGGTAGAGAGTTGTCATATAGCCGAATCGACATCTGTGCAAATAAGAGAAACCTCACGTCAAGACATTCCATACTCTTCGTTCAGCAAGGTCGGGATACGATTCTCCAGTAACTTTTTCATGTGAAATAGTCATTATGTGCAATAAAATCCTTCATCCCCTCTGCAATAACCACATTGAACAAACAGACACATATTGCTGTTAACACCATCCTACTTTAGTTGAAAACCATCCATCTATCCATCTATCTAATTCACCCATGTGGAATATTTGTGCAACATTCATGTACAGCACTGTATTTGTAAATACTACACACATGCATATATATATTATACATCTGTCTGTATGAATATGCTGCTGGGACACTGCAATTTCATCATTTTCTTTAAGAGACAGTGTTTCTATTCCAACAACAGAACTTCCACTTTCACAGAGGTTATACAGTAGGAGTTGACACTGATACAAAACAATGTCAAGACTTTGCAGGAGACACAAGAGTGTAGCAGAGATGCTGAAATATTTTTGAGAATGCTAAAATCAAACTTTTTTGGGGAAAAAGAAAGACATGCCAGATACACTTAAATAGTTAACGCTGCTAAAGTCGACCAATGTTTTTTGGGTGTTTTTTTTTTAACTGTGCAAAAACTACAGTTAAATGGACACATGACGGAGTCAACTGGGTGGAATTGTCTAATAAAGACAATTTGCAGCAAGACACATTACAAACACGTAGCCTCAGTGTTGAGAAGGACTGACTGAGTTAACCAACGCTGAGAAAATGCTAGAAATATGGTGTCATGATGTAGGACATAAAGCTAGCTTATTAGAGATGCTAATATAGAGCTACAGCTTGACAAATTCCCTCCTCTAAATTAATCCCTATTTAATGCCATAAATCTGAAAGCAAGCATGTTGCTCCTCTTCAGCCAGAGCCCGTCCTTGACGTTCAATCGCAGCAGCTGTTGCTCAGCAAGACGTAGCTTTAATTCACAGGTATTCACCCTTTCAATTTGGGCTCTGTGTTTGGGTGGCGGATACTCCTCTGAAATTAATTTAGCATTTTGAGCAAACGTGAGGGGGGTATTTAGCGTCAGTCATGACTCATGATGCAGGCAGAAGTGAGCTGGGCCAAGTGTGCTGCCACTTGTTTGAACACACTTAACGTTCATGGGAGGGAGGGGGAACAAAATCCCACACAAACAAGCGCACCTAGGCTCTTCCTGGTGTTACACAGTGGAGGTCAGGCTTATAATTATCCACACGAGCTGCAATCAGAGCCCAATGACAATACCTCTCCAATGGCTTGTTTTCCTAACCTCCGCGAGACCTCAGGCAGAGGTCCACTTACCCTGTCAGAACCAGCCTACTGCCGAAATCAAAACACTGAAATCACTCCATTCCACTGCAGCGCCACTGATTAAATGTGCAGAGTGTAGAGTGCAATTTGCTAAATTACAAGTATTTTGCACATGTAAATATAGTTTAATTACAGCAATTAAAGAAGATTATGGGAGATTGGCAGATGGGGAATGTAATGTTGTTTTAATTAGAGTTTGAATGCACTGTAACACAAACAGAATGTTAACCCCTCAGAACAGAATGGGCTGTTAGGCCCTGACAAATTGTATCCTGATGCAGCTTTTTCGAAGCTTATAATCACCTGCAGCTACAATGTCTGCGCAACAGAAAGAGTGAGAGGGTGGAAATAACAAAGACAGAGAAAATTACAACTGGGAGATGGAAAAAGTCAGAGGCATAGAAGAGCAGGGATGCAGAGACAATGAAAAACAGATGACCACGCTGCTCGCAGAGTGGTGAGCTGAATTAGAACGACAAGTAAAAATATTTTGACAACAGTTAATGTGGCATTAGAGGCAATTAAATCAGATTTAGGCTCTGAGATCAATCACAGAAAACTAGAAACAGTTCATGTGCCTGGATTTGAAGAGCCTCAGAAATTAAGACTAACAAAATGTCCTGGAGCAACATCAAAGCTTCGCCAAGAAAAAGAATGAACTAAGCTGACGTGGAGTTAAAAAGGAATCCTGACCATAAATAAAAGGATACGAGGATCAAAAGGCTTTGCTGAAATCACCGTAGATTACAAAGGTGGGTCGACTTAATGCTGTTTAAAGTGACGCCTTCACATCGGCCAATTACATTCAGAGCCACATGAACTTGGAGAGAGAAAACACATGCGCCGCTCAATCACAGCACACGTCAAGTGAATGTGGCCAATGTTTGTGTATCTCACTCTAAAGGGATTTCGGGGTCATGTACCCTGAATCGAGAAATATCCCCTCCCAGGATCTATATAGCTGTGTAGCAACGTTTAATACATTCCAGTCAATAGCCTATTAGAAATTCTAATTGAAAGTTCAATGCCCTTACTTTAGGGCTTGCGATAAAGATTGCCTTTGGAAAGCCATTTAAAGGCTTAATCTTTTTATCATGCAGTATTTGGAAACCCAACTTTGTTCTTGTTAGACAGATCAATTGCATTAATTTACAAAACGGGGGAAAATGTCACCCTTCATCCTTTAATTCTCAGTTGGGTGAGAGAGGCACATTAAAAAGAGGCAGCGCTGCTTTCCCCCCTATATCAGTAGAAATAGGTGTCATAGGAGACTTGACCTACAAATTTTAATTACCACATGAAATATTCAGCCTCTGAGATGAATGGCAACATCCAGAGAGCAGGCAGGGTCTGTCTGCCAGTTAACCCATTCATAGCCAAATCAACCTTTGCGCACACACACACACACAGGCAGAGGCACAAACACATATTGCTGCATTCTTGACTCACCTATCTGGACAAGGATCATCCATGAAGCTGTGCATACTAATATTTCAGCTGGTATATCAACTACCAGCTCTTACAAATATAAAGGATTTCTGAGCATCTTTGAACGTTTATTTTGCATGAAAACCTATGTGATGTTTTTAACGTCAGTATCATGAGCAATTCGAGGTTCGCGATGTTCCTTATGCACACACACCATGAGGTCTACTCACAAAACAAAAATAATCACAATTTGTAGTTTGTTTGGGAAACAGTTTTCACTTCTCTCCTGCACCACATGCTGTGATGCTAACAGCTCAACTTGTACAATTTGTGAGTGAAGCAAACTGGAAGAGCCTTTTTATAATCCATCGCATGGCAAACAAGGGAAAACATGACATTATGGAACAAAGCGTAAAACTACTATAGAAAAAATGGCATGTCTCTCTCGGCATTGTGCACTGAGTCGAAATCGAGGGTCTTATGTTGGTGGTATATGTGCGGCATACATGCTTTTATAGTGAATTACAACCTACGGGATGTCAGCCAAAACTCCATCCAAATCAAATGCAAGAGCAAAGTCATAAATTATATCTAGAATTTGAAAGTACATCACTAGAAAGTGCACTTTCCTTTTAAGTACGAGGAAAGAATGGGGTAACTTTGCTTAGGTTAGATATAATCTTGCTATGAACCATCTTTCCCCCAAAATTTGCATAAGCACTGTTTTTCAGTTAACATTTTCTAAGTTCCAGAGATTGCCCTTGGGTGGTGGGCACTATTTAAATCTTGAATTCCTACTTTGTACCACAGTACGCCGCCTTACCTTGACTCTACGTTCATTGCATTTCAAAGACATAATAGCTTTTAACAGTTGGCTGCACCTCCATTGTGCAGTTCTTGTTCTGCGTGTGCATCAGGGACGGCTCTATGGTTAGCCAGTAATAATTAATCAAACGCCAGTGAGGGACGAGGCTCTGCGGGGACCATCTCCATTTCATGTGAGTGAGAATGCTGCATCCATGTCAAGATGCTTGGATGCACAGGGAGCCTTCTGAGCAACTTTGATAGACTGTCTTACTGTTTACTTTCAAGAAGAATGAGCGTTTATATGAATGTCAGTGATAAAGCATGATGCAGAATCATCAAAGGGTGCGATCTTTAGGACCACTGCTGGCATTGTTTACATTGCTACAGAGAGACTTTCAATGAGACTTTGATTTTCACAGGCGTGTACAGTTAAAATATGATCCCCTAGTCACTATGTACCCATGAAGACATGTCAACCAGAGCTCTGAGCCATTTGTCAGGGTTTTTGTTTCTTTAATGTATAGGGTCAAGAGTGAAATTTGGTCCAGTCAGTCTGCTCCAAGTCCTGTTGATCGGGGCAGCTGGCTAATGTATACCTCATGTGAAAATGGACACATTTGCCGCCACTAACTGGGAACCAACTTTCTCCCCTCCAGTTCTCACGCTTCCTACAGAATTCAAGTCATGTGGGCCTCTTGACTGTGCCCTGGTCATCTGTGAGGAGCTCCCACCAGGGTGCCCTCTCTGCCGCTTTTAACTCTTTTTTTCCCCCCTCGTATGATCATGTCAGGATGATGGACGGAACACAGGGCAGGGTAAAAAAAGCTATTCAGTGGTCAGTGGGTTAAGGAAACTTAAACATCTAAAGTCTTTAAATTGTCACATAAGTCAGTGGCTTTTAGACAAATTGAACAAAATGGACCCTTTTAGGCGCCCCAGTGAAGTAGCATGTCAGTTCTGGGTACAAAGGGGGCCCCTGCTAGAGAGAGCTTGAATGGCTGCATTATCCTCTCTGTAGCTACCCTGTCCAAAGACCCATTTCACACCTACCGCCACCTGCTATTAGCTTTCTTACAGTTCTTATGGCAGCCTTCTGATGGATTCCATTGCTTTAACAAAAACCTAAACAGGCGTGGTAATGCTGATTGAAGACAAAAACCCTCCGCTCGCCCGGACCTCTGCTCCGTTTTCTCCTGATCGACAGCCGTTACCGCAGTTTGCCTTGTGAGCAGAAGGAACAAAAATGCAAGAACATTGGCTGTGTGCTCAATGGGGAACAAATGTACTTTTCCTTTCATGTGTCTTTTCTGACCACAGTGTTCATTCCAAGGATTTATCTCACACTGGAGCTGGGGGGGGGGGCTACACTGTAAACACTCATGTATAGCTCCTGCGGGAACTCAAACCAGTTGGTGTAGAGTGGAATGGCTCTCCAATGTGTCCTTTCAACGTTTCAGATTCCATTTTGGTCTCGGCACAGCTAAACTAATAAAGTGATGCCTTGTAATTTCTTAAACTATGATGTAAATGTAGAGTAGGCCAAAGCACAGGCAAGGGGAAGTGTAAAAAGGATAAAATGAAATTCAAAACACTGAAAGCAAGTGGGGTTTCTCTATTTATTTGTGGATGTCCATGCCACAGGCTGAATTTACATTCAAAAATGAATAGAAAAAAGTGATTAAACCGCTGGATCAAAGCTTTACAGTCCAGTTAAAATAAGCCACCCCCCTCTGCTCGTGTCCATAACTGACGGATGTTTAAATACAATAAAATACCACGAGCCATTCGAATATAAACACACGGCAGTCTGCAAGCATCTGATGAGTTTACCCATGGGGTCTATGATGTCTCGAGTTATTCTTTTGCTAACTCAAGGTGATTTCTTGGTTTTAACAAGGGCCCCTTCATGGCTTTTTAATGTGATTATGCTTCTGTATGTGGCATGGTAGACCTCTCTTCCTCCCCCAGTTCTCCCATCAGACACCAGCTAATTGAATCCCAGGCTAAATTAAAAAAAATTAGTCATGTGTGTAATGGAAATGATTTATCATGTCCACTTAACCAAAACGGATTTTGAAAACATTAAGCATCTCCAGTTGGCTCTAGTTTTTTTTTTTGGTAATTATTATTTTAATTTTTTAGCTACTTAAAACTGTTCTGCCCTGGAAAGATACAAATATTAAAAATTAAGATGGTGGGTGGAGGACATGGAAAAAATGAAAATGAAATTATCATTATAGTGATGTCTTTTCTATCTCATACTCAGTGCAAATTTTATTTTAAAAACATTTGTGGTTACCCGAAGGAGTCTCATAGTATGTTAAATGTTGGCCTGGGAGAAAAATAAAAACAAACTAACATGGCTCCTGCAGCTCCGATAACAGGATATCAGTCAAAATGCGAAAAATGCACTGTGTCAAAGCCAAAGCACACACCATCATTTGCTTCGTGGCCGTGGCAAAACATTTATGGCTGTCATGGTCAATATTCATTTCTCAGAATAGTTGAGAAATTCCACATTGACAGCAAGCTGGAATTCGGCAACATGTCAAAATAAATCCTCAGCGTGGTCGTCTCGCCGCCTGGTCTGCCCAGCAGGCAGGCTGTTTATGCGAATCAGTCTCACCGTGACAGCACAGCTCCGAGATGAACAGGGGATGAAAGGGGGCCCTTATCTAGCAGGAATCGCTCTGGCCGCCAGGACCATGGAACCTACTTTCAACTTCAAACTGCAGAGATCAAGGTCCAGCCATGGGCCATGTACACTGAGGCTTTACTTTGGGTGGGTGGGTTGGGGGGGTTGGGGGGGCTTAGGAGAGGTGAGTTTTCACCTGGATGCTCCTGACGTTTGCTTAAAAGCTCATCTCTGAGCCTGCTTTCTTATTCTAGAGACTGAGGTCAAGGGTCAGGCAGCAAATTTAGGCTCTTCACAGGCACAATAACAAACAGGAAATGCTGAAAGTGATACTCCTCAGTGACTTGCTATATTGGTAAGTGATATTGCCTCCACTCGGTTCCCTATTGTACCAGACGTTTATCCTTTCAGCCATGTGTGAGAGCTCGGCTATAAAAGGGGCTGTATCCATGGAAATGGCAGCATAGTAGACAAGTATTATTCTATGACCCTAAAGAATAAGAGGGCTGGAGGAGTTAACCTAACATCCAGCTCAATTCCCCTGAATAAAAGATATAAAAAACAGCCCAGGGAGTGGATGATAAATCTGTCCTCTTCGGCTCTGGTCTAGTTGCTTATGAATTAGGTTGACACCCAGGCCACAAGAGGAGGCCATGTTGATGTGAACCATGCCCAGTGTCACTTTGTTGGGGGCAAGTACCAGCAAACAGAATGACGTAGGAACCAGTGTCTCAATAGCCACTCAAAGACGGCCTTCCAGAGGGTGACACGCTGGCTGTGCTCAGAATCATAGGCACAAACACAGACTATTCCAACTGAAAATGGTGTCACTTTGAAAATGTGTATACTATTTGAATTTTGTGTATGCAAACATGTATGATCATATATATATTCATTGGCATGGATGCATTCGAAGTTTATTAGACAAACTCAACTGCCATTACAGTTTTATACTTGTCAAAGTATTTCATTAGCATTTTCTTTTTAAAAACGAGTATGTAATCATGAATGTCAAGAGAAGTGCTCCTGTTAGCAGACTGGCTGCACAGTGCAGGTGTTACAGAGTGATTTGGGGCACAATGCATTCAACTATATGCTTCATTGTGAGCAGTACGCTGACAATGAAATACCTCCTTATACAAAAAAGCACAAGGCCATTCTCAATGTTGCCATTTCGAAAAACACGCCAGGCTGCACCGCAAGACCAAGAATAAATTCCTTTCTCCATATACGGTGACCAGCATCAGAGAGCGGCAACATGTGATTTTTACATCATACAGTACATGAAAGTGATCTGTGTGTACTGCATGCACTATCTCTGTCCACTTATGCGTAGGCACATGCCGGGTGGGTTTTCCAGCCGCGTTGCATTAGAGCAACAATCACATCGACAGACAGCTGTACTCTCAAGGGAGTCTGCAATCAGGCTGTGCAGAACTGCCTCTGTCCTTCAACAGGCAATTAACACTGAGTCCATTATAGCTCCCAGGGGAGCTGCCGGCCAGGGAGGCCGGGAAAGGCATCATCTGAAAGGTCAGTGCCTGGAGAGGAAACAGGAGGGGCAGGGGGTGATGGAAGCTCGAGGATAGAAGTGAGGAAGACAGGGAGGAGGGTGTGAGCTGCCTCAGAACAAATGGAGTGTAAAGCAGGAGCTATTTGTCACCCGCAAGCTATTCACTGGGGAAGGCTGCAGTATTTTCCAGTGGACAGGAGTATGCGTCAGCAACAAGGGGTATAAATTAAGAAAATCACTGAGGCCCCTGGTCTCATCCTAGCCTTTCCAAGTATCCTGGGACCTGGCAGATCCACTTCAAGTTCTACAATCTGATCAAGGATGTTTTCCCCCAGGTCAGATCCGTCACAACTCATAAATGTTTCAAGGCCGCTTCCTCCTGTTTCTTTTGATCCCAGTGTAAGATGAGGAGAATTTCTTCACACTACGCAATGCAATACCAGTCTCTCTGTGGGGAGTTTACATCCAGCATGCATTCAAGACCCTGCACAATTATATCATCTCACTACTTCTTTGGGAGTTTGACTGGATTTAATAAGGGAAAAGGCCGACAGTCAGCAGTATGCATTCATATGAACAACAGAATTGGAAGTCTTCAACAACAAATACAGCAAAGAGAGAATAAATACAATTATCAAAAATGGTCATGACTTTATGAGAGGACAGGACACAAAGCCCCGGGATTCCTCTCTTGGCGTTTTTATTACAAAGTGAGAGACAGAATGAGAGAAAGAAAAACAGAGAGGAGCATAAAGGCTTGGATGGGCTACAACGAGAAGCTTAACTACTTCACCATCGGGGCACCAGGGAAAATCTGTTCTTGGCAGTGCAGATTGCCACTGCTAAGCCTGCATTTTAAATTTGTGAATCTGCACTTAGTCTTTTGGAAACTCCCCCAAGAGCCAACCATTAAGCAGGTCATTAAATCAAAAGTTGTGAGTCTTGGAAAAGAAAGAGAAAAGGGGATGAAGTAAGTAAATGAGAAAAATGAGAGAGGTAAAAATTTGATAGGAGCCGGGGCTATCATTTGCAGACTGGGTGAGGTGATATAATTATGACTTTTCCCCTGTGGACTGGAAAGGTATTTTAGGGGAAATCTGTTTCCATGGAAGATGTTGGAGAGGTGACTACATCATCCTTTCACCACACATATGGCTTTTGTAAAAAAAAAAAAAAGAATCTGCTATCACAATCATACAATCAATCTCTTTAATTACCTCAGTAATACATATACATATACAAATCAACATAGAATCAAATATAATATATATAGCACTTGGTGAAAATAATATTGTATTTAAAGACATTCATAAAAATAGTTTCCCCCTCTACATCAATAAAAATACCAGTTCTTAAATGGGCTATGAATTTCTGAGAAATGTGTTTGAAAGAGGGCAGAGCCAAAGTCTGTTGAGCTGTAAATTTGCAGAGTTTTAAGGTGATTTTTCAGAAAGTTTATGGATTAAAATAAAACGGATGAAAGCTGTATTTCCTGACAGATCTTTTTCACTGAAAACAAAGCCATGGTTTTGTTACCATTTATGTCAGTAATAGTTTCAAGTAAAAAGTCTTTGTACACACAAGTTTGGTTGATATTTGGCAGTTGGAGATTTCCAGAATTTTATGTCCAAGGTGATGAAGACTGCACGTTAAATAGTGTTTGATGTATTCCAAAGGTGGCCCCAATTCGCTAGCTGCATACTGATGCCCGTGGTGAGCCTTTCCCTTGTGAATATTTGGTTGCAGGACAAGGTGTGTGTTGGTGTTTGTGAGCTGGGCCTTTAGCTGGACAGCTAATTTGGGTTCGAGTCTGATCCTGTTGTGTTGTGGAGCAGCTGCCGTCTGGCTCAATGCGACTGTCTGCTTTGCCAATAATCCCATTATTGCTATACGAGATTTGATTTGTGGTATCAGATACAGATAATGGAACAATTTTGGAAATCAAACAAAGAATGAATAGAGTTTTCACGTGGATGAGTGATTAAATGACAAATTTGCACATATGTTGCACCGCTGTTGTTAACTTTAGAGAATTGAAGATAGAAATCATTGTGCTGAATTCTCTGGGTGAATGTTTCTGCACCAAAACATCGCTCACAGGTTTATTATCGCTGTATTTTGATGTACCGCTAATTACAGTGAACACTGTCAGGCAGTAAAACCTGTTGATGAAAAAAAAACAATGGAGATGAGCTGAGACAAAATCTTCGGGGGTTGTTGTGTAACGATGAATAAGAGGTGCAGAGGAACGTCGACACTTCAGAGGCGAGAGAAGCAAGGATTATTTGTGCGGCTTTGTAAGTATATGAGCTTGGAGCAAAGGGCCTCTAAAACACCTGGCTGCTTCGTGTTCATTAAAAAAGTAAAAAACAAAGCCTAAAGTTGATTTTGCAGTGGGCAGAATCAGGAACACTGTGTGAACTAGGCCTCCGTAAGCTAGTTAGCAGCTTTGAGCTTGAACTCGGAGGCTATCTTTGAATATTTCAAAAGGGACTTCAAACACAAATCAAAGGAATACCTGACTTACTCAAATTTCAAAGCTATGTCAGTCAAACAAGGAAAAAACATTATTCTCACCAGCTATATGGCATCCCACCATACATTTCTTATTACGTGACATTTTTTTCCGCACAAAAACAGGCTCGATTCGTGACAAACTTTAACTGTGGGGAAAAAAAAAGTTTCCCTCATTACTTTGAAGAGGAGCACTTCATTGTCAATCAAGATACCCTGAGTTTAATTAACTGAAAACTGCAACTTAAAAACCCACTGCTGCCAGAAACGCTGATTTCTTGTCCTTGGCTGATGGTGGTGGAGCACACAGGGCCTCGGCTACCCGCGGAATCTTTGAAAGCATGATAACCCGCTCATCATAACAAACCATGCCTCAACTTAATTCCATTTTATGCTGGCAAAGCCTCTGCCATTAGAAAATCTTCTGAAAACTCATTTGTACGCTCCACTGCCATCTCCCCCGCACCATTGTTTACGTTTATGGCACAGCAGCGCTTACAGCTGCTTCATGATGATGCTTTGTGATAAAATTTTACTCTTCAAAATAAATACAATGGCTGTAAAAAACAAAATTTCACTAGTAGTAGTAAAAGAGGGCAGTTTTGTCGGGCCCATCCAGTGAAAAGCTGGGAAAGGTAGTGTGTAAAGTATTATCCACTGCAGCGATTTGTTCAAACCTTAATCTCAGGAACAATTACAGCATCAGAGATCATTAAAAGGTTGACATTTAGGACACATTTAGTGAAGTGAGAGTGTTTTAATGTGCTTGACTATGCCGCATCACTTAGCAGCTTAATGTTTCCACCCAATTTCACCTTAAAACTGAAGAGTTCAAAAGCACCAAACCTAAGATTTTTACACAAAAATGTCACTAAATAAAAATAAAACTGTAATGTGCTCCGCATATTCAATCAATCCCATTTAATCATCCGGTTTGTATATATGTATCTAATGTAGCAGTGAAAAGAGTCAAAAGAGGCAGGCTTTAAAAATCTATTGCCTTTCCGGAGTTGAATCCCAACACTGGTTTATTGGAGTTATTGAAGCTACAGCGGCTAAAGCCGGACCCTCAAACACGTGCTCCGAGTATTCACGGCAGCCCTCAAGAACATCCCTCTTTGAAAAACATCAAGGTTACCTCTGTGGCCCTCGGGTCCTAAAACACAAAAACAGGTCTTACTACCTTGCACCTGCTCCCTGTTGTCCTGCACCTCCCTTCAACCTCCATATATTCATATGCGGCCTCGACCACCGGCACCGGCAACCTCACCTGCTAAATAATAGTTGAATCAGGAACATTTTTTTAAAGGGATAGTTTTGATTTTTTTTGCGGTAGGGTTTTGCTGTTGCAGAAAGTAGATCTAGCTAGTTGCTGGGGCAACGGAGATAAAGCGTTTTGCTCCAAAAAACAATAGGTGTTCAAAAGAGTTTCCCTTTTGCATCTCAAATTCTTGGCCACTAAAAAGTCAGATCACGCAATCACGTGGTACTATTTTCACTCCCTTCTTATAATCATTGCACGCACCTTCCTGGCGTTTACATGCTTCAGCCTCCTTCAGCTGATGATAAGGTGCGCGAAGTGATACGAAGGAAGGGGAAAATAGTAGCGGGTGATTGCGAGGTCGGACTTTTTTGTGGCCAAGAGTTTGTGATGTAAATGGATTACTCTTTTGAACGGATGTTTTTTGGAGCAAAACGCTTTATCCATGTGTCCCCAGCAACTAGATGAAACTACTTTCTGCAACCACAACACCAGGCCCACCGGATTCTGGTATCTAAGCAGTGTGGGACGAGGGGTACTGCATTTCATCTCTTGCAAATGATGGACGAATAGAGCGGCAGAATACTTCCTGCAACACTCCGCCGTGGCCTCTCACCGTCCATGGTTGTGACAGACAGTCAAACATGCCTTAAAAGCTTTTAGGTAATTGTTACAAACCATTCTCGGCGCTGACCCTCGATCCAACCTGAATAACACCAAAGGCAGCAATGCTCTCTTAATGCTTTGGACGACCGCGCGCTCTTTGTTCACAATGCACATTTACTCATAAATTCAATACAACGCTTGCCGCGCTGAGCTCACTTGTTACTGACCCCCATTTGACCCAGTAAAGGGGAATGTTTGCCGCCCGTGAGTCCGAATTAATCCATTTATCGCTGTGTTAGGGCCTTGAAAGCACCGACATACTTGCTAGAAAAGCTTTGATCGAATGGATTTAAGTAATTAAACAAATGTTGCCAGCTGGAATTTTATAACCTTGCAACCCACTCAATACATCCTGGCCTCGGGAGGAGGGAGAGAAAAGCAAAAAAGCAAGCAGACGGGGTGTGATTATCAGATAGAGGCGTGCAGATCCATTTTTTACAGACAAGTGCAAAATCTTTAATCTTTTTTCAAGCTGGTCGACAGCAACTTATTTGCTGATCAATCCTGGCTGGCTGAATGCAGCGAGCCCGAGCCATCGATATGTAAACCCCCGGCGGAGAAACACACTGAGGCACTCCATCGCTCAAATCGGACAGGTATGAATCCGAGCCAAGTGGCTGCTCAGAGGCAAGGAAGATCATTGTGACACATCGACGTGAAAGATGGCAAACACTGATGGTTATCTCAGGTTTCATTAACTGCTGTGACATTAAAAAGGATTGTGTGGCGACTCGCTTTTATTGGCGCCAAAAAAGTAACCTCACACGGCGCCGGCATGCCTGGAGAGGACGGCTTGTTTTTGGGACGAAGTCACGCGTGCTCGGGCATTTAGCATGCCGCTTAAGTATATAAAAAAAAAAGAACGATAAAAAAACCCACTTGCAAACACAGGCGTACATTGACTATATGTGGGCAGGGGGAGAGTGGGAGCGCAGGATCAATGAAATCAATGACGGAATGGACAAACAAATGAGTGCCAGCGTGCAAATTAGTACGTAGCAAGCCAGAAAAAATTAGAAAACAAGCAATGGGATTGAAAGGACAAAGTGCTGAGGGTGTGATGGAATGGGTGGGTGATTAGAAGAAAGAGCTAATCAATGAGCTCATGAAAATGCATGTTGAAATGGCTGGAGATTAATAATATTTGTGTATCATTACCCAATTGATTATAAAGGGCAGAGGTAGGTAAACAGCATCGGTCCCATGTGTGACCCAATCTAAGGTATTTCTCTCAATTCATTTAAACTTGTTCACAACAACTGCCATCGTTAAACGCATTAATATTGATCAGTTTCACAACAAACGGTGAATTTTCGTCTAATATTTAGGTTCCATCAATGCATGTTCCAGAGATGTATGCATAAAAATCTTGGTGGCATCAGACTCCGATGCCACATCACTGAGTAGGAGGTTTGTTTATGGGTGAGATCAGAGTCCAGTTTCTTCTCCCTGCTGGCGGAGTTGGACACCAATTGGACATATAAGTGTGAACAGAAGGAACCAAAATATTAATTAATGATTAATTCCGCGTTCATCACACTTCCAGTACAGAAAGTACTTGTGGGCATATATTTGAATGTTATTGCCAAGTTCCATATTTTGAAGAGTTACATCATGGTTTTTCGGGGAGGTAGTGTGAACATGCGCAGTAACCAACAGGTATGTTATCAGTTTGATCAGCAAATCAAAGCAGAAGTACACTTAAGTTTTACTAAAATGGCCACCACATTCAATTTTTCCCATATATATAGTTTGTTATTTCTCTTCTTTATTCTTCATGAGTTGATATCAGGTCAATAAAACATGTTCTTAGGCAGTTACAATAATTCTAATCTGAAATCACAGTGGCATATTTTAAAAATATACTCTTGTCAAGGTTTAATCTCTATACTCCTGCTAATGCTAATTGGACATAATATCTAATAATATAATTTCATGCAGGTCCGCGAGGTCAAAACTAGCTCTCCTAATGCCTTTTGTTCGATGCACAATTTGTAGTGTTCAGAATACCCAAAGGCTCAAGACCAGGATTTCATTCTCCACCCGAGTGCCGCAGATGGAACTGACATCTCCTTTATGAGCGTCACGGTGTTTACAGTGGGGCGATGTCGGGATGGAGCTCAGCTGTGTAAAGGACATGACTTCTAATCCACAGAGTTGGCCCACATCGCCACAACCTTGTCCAAAACCAATCATGTGAGCCCTTTACACAGCAATGGCTCAGTCCGGGGTAACACTACTGCCGCCGTCTGTCGTGGAGTGACGCATTGCCAAGACGTTTAACACGGATTCCAGAATGTTTCAGATTTTTCAACTAAAGAAATATAAACACCATGGAATTTACACTTCATTAAATGTCCCAAAGCAAGCGTAATGGTTTCAATGCAACAGAAACATGGGCCTGCGGTGTCACAACAGTCATGTAGAGAGAACGCCGTGTGTGTTATCTGAGAGCCATTCCCTTTCTTTGACAATAATACAGCCCGGCTTGCACAGGGGAACCTTTTCTCATTTTATGAATTATGGAGAAACAGACACCCCTGCTGAGCAGCGCATCCTTAACTGTGAAATATGTCTTCTGTCTTTGTCATGGCTGGGTGAGGACTGCGAAATAATGATATAGAATTCATTTCATCTCAACATGCCCCGGCTCTCTCATACATACATCAGCTTCCTTTTACAGCAGGACTTAGACTTTGAGGAAATAGTGGGGGGAAAAAAAATAGTGGAAAAAGTGGTGTTGCATGGTGGAAAACCACAACCTGCAATCAAACACCTCGTCCATACATCTCACACCATTTTCTTTTTTCTTTTTTCGAACTTCCCTCCTCCAGCATTTGGACCATCATTCTCTCACTTCATATCCTGTTCGCCTTTTTCTGCCATGACGCCTCAACACATCCATCCTCTTTCCCTCCATCTTTCTAAAATGCCCTGCCTCCCACCAAAACCTCCCACCCACCCACCCACCCCATCTCTCTTTCTCCCAGGAGGTGAGCACAATCTCATTAGCCACTGCTGGATGAGGCGTCCTCTCCTCTCAGGTTCAAGGTGATGGAAGATTAGGCCGTTTGGCCTCAGCTCATTCTGTATTCACACGGCGTTACTTGCTGCCCGTGAACACCAAATTACATTGAACCTGGGGAGTCTAACTCCATTAATTTTAAATGGAAGATTAATTTAACAATATGCAGCAGATATTTGTTACAAACCCATCATGTAAAACTGACATTTGGCTATAAATTTTCAGGAGGCTCAGTCTGGCTGCTGGGGCCACAGCATAAATAAATCAGGGCCATTTATAGCTAATCTCTATCTTCACGTGCCTGTGGATGGTGACTCATGTACAATAAAACACACATATTGTAGATGCGCATAAACACACTCTAACACATAATAAGCAGCAGGGTAAAAACAAACAAGATTTACCGAGCACCAATTGTGCTGCGGCTAACACCTGCCATGCCTTAGGATGTGGCTAAGTGATAGATAATATAGTTGTATAATTGACGGTTACGAGTATTTGGATTCATTTCCCGCGTCTTTCTGATGACTGTTATTTATGTAGCAGCGAGTGTAAAACAAATAACAGACTCTGTCACTCTAAGCTGTGCATATATGCTGTACATCTGACTGTTGCAGAGCTGCCAGGGAGGCAGACTTCTGGAAGTGACAAAGACAGAAGGCAGGCATCCATTTCATCTAAAAAGGCCAATATTCCTTGCTGGCAAGTGACTGAAGCTCCCCTGGAACGGCACATAAAGCTTACCCAAATGGCCTCGCTGCGGCCTCAACATGTCAGTCTGAGATATGCACATCAGTGCTCTGTGACAGTAACTCCTGATCGTATTACACACCTCAGCAGTGCTCATGTCCCATTACCGCCACCCAGCCCTGCCCGGCTGTGATTACCCCCCCTTTTGCACACACACATCCGCTGATAGCTATAATGTGTAAGTGAAACAGTCATTTTCAAGGGGAGAGGAAGAAAGGCTGGTGGCGAGGGGAAGGGGAGGGGGGATGGAGGGGGGTGGGGCTGTATTAAAAATGGGAGCTGGGTGGCGGTCGTACAATGACTTAATGCTAATCCTCTTGGGTGGGGTAAGACTTTGAATTTTAGCTGGAAACACTGCCCCCTCCCACTGCACTGTAACCCTCCCCCACCCGTCCCTCGCCTCAGACTCATCTTTTGGCTCTTTAATGTGAAATTTCTTCGGGGAGCGTGCAGCCTAATTAGAGGAATTGATAACCTCAACGCTTATTAACGAGGCCAATACATTTCAAAGTCATTAAAGATAACCATGGCAATAAGTCTGGCTATAAGCATCACTAGGTTTCACAGCCAGCGTGTCGATGTTGTAAAAAGTGGAGGAGACGAGGGGGTAGAGGACAGGGGGGCGGGCGTGGGTGGAGGGGAGGAGCAATTCTCGCTCAGTCAACTGTAAATGCTTGGTTATTGGAATCTTTAAAACAGCCAGCGAGGAGAAAATTACATGACCAAATCTCCTTTTCCTGCGAGTTAATGAAGAATTAGGGCTCCCATTTGTCGCATTAGATGGTTCACGGGAGGTTTGGGCATCGTGAAAAGTGTGTTTGACAACGGTGTCAATTTAGCCACAGCGCGGCTCACGGGCCCGTGGCAGAACATCATTCACAACTGTCACAACCACTTATCTTTCTCATTGTCACCAAACCAACAAAATTCAGGTCAAGAGGGTTTTTTTCACCCTCACTTGCCTCTCTTCATTACAATTTTCCACACTATACTGGAGCCAAATGGCTGTGGAGACGGCATATTCCTTACGAGCATGAATTTTGAGAGATTTTCCGCTACTTTCAGCTACACTGATGTTAAATGCACGCATGAGTCACAGTAAATCCATTCAGCTGGCTGTCCACACTGGGAATAGGATACGGATTGATAATCTATTCTGTGATTTGCAAAAATACTGGCCTCTGTCATTTCTATTTATAGCAGTCACGTATCACAAGACTGAATTTCTAATGTTAAACTACCACAGATTTAGAAAAATAAAGCCATGTTTACATAACATAGTTCAGACTGTGATTGAATGTGTGCCTTATAGCTCAACAAACTGAAGTTTACACACAGAACATCCTTGGATCCAATCATATTCAAATCTTTACCTAAATACTTGCTCAAAGGAGGCTGAAAATAGCCGTCCCGCAAATCAGAGAAGTGGTCTGGCAAAAAAATACAACAATCACGCTACTCAGGGCTCTCGGTGTCGGGGCATGGGAGTGTAACAAAGTACAGATTTATGCAGCTCAGTGTGATGAGCCGGCTGTAATGTGCTGCATGCTGCTGGGCTCAGCCAGGGAAGGTGATGAGAGCCTGTACGACGACCAGCAAAGCTAATCAAGCAGCTACTTTCCACCACCTTCTTAAAGGCGTGGAAATGCACCAATCCAAAAGACATTGACGCTCCCTACTACCCAACTCGGGCACAGACGTGATACTCACATGGATACAAATGGCTCAACAGGGGGGAGCTGCAAAGATGGAAACATTAACTCATAGCAAGATGTAGCGGTATTGCTTTTCGAGTGTCTGTGATTTAGTCTGATTGTGGCCCATGGACCTACTAGTAAATACAAAGATGATAAAATACTAGTATATCAGGTACATATTAGCGGGAATATAATGCATATTTTCTCTTACATAATAAAGGATAGATTCACAGTCTTAACATGATGCAGCTATGTGAAAAACGTGACACTGGCAGTAGTTCGCCTGAATCCAATAAGCTGATGTTGAGGATTCTCCTGTGGTCTTTGGGTATTCTCCTGGCTGCAGGTCCTTTGCCACTTCACCAGTTAGCTGCAGCGCTTTTCATTTCCTGCCATTCTAATAGGCTGTAAGAGCAGCACTCAGTGTGTTGTAATTAATCAAAGCAATCAAAAGAAAAGCCTGTCTGGATTGGACATCCACAATGGATAATTAGCCTCATTAGGCAGCGCCACCATGGGGGCTTCACTACATTACCTTTACAGAAAGCACCTCCAATTTCCCTCCCCGCATTAATTAACTGCATCAGAAACCCGAGGTAAGTCAACAAAGCGAAAACTGTTTTGCAGCAGAGGAGTAAAGAGTCGTTGGTACACAACCTGCTGCCTGTCAGCTTAACCATCACGGAGAGCATTTGATTTGGGTGCTGCTCATCGTCAGGGGGAGAGGATGAGCAGAATATGAAGAGGCAACAGGCAAGAAGAGGATGGTATTCCAAAAGAATTATTCATCAAAAGGAATCTGTGTAATATTTAGGTAACCACATAAGATTTCACACATGGACAGCACTCTGAAAAATGCAGTAAAGGAACACATCTAATGTGAATTGAAAATCATACCTGACTGCATTAAATTCTCTGAACCCAGATGACAACACTGTTTAATGATATTCTGAATGCAATGCATCTGTAGAACAAACCTATCGGACCTGCTATTTAAAATAGTACTACACACGAAAAGTATCAACATGTTTTATTTCGTTTTTCAATTTTTTCTAGGGGTTTAGTATTTTTGGTGTTCATGTTGCTATACTAATTTAGCTGCCTGCACGACATCACACTGATTACATTTCCATTGTCTTCACAATTACTTTCCTGTATACAAGCAGTAGTACAGACTTAGGAAGATGCATCTCAATCAGCAATCAATTCTCATGAAGTTGAATGAGAAATAAGAGTACAAGTGAAGTTATCTTATTATGGTGGGTATGTATGGATTCTGGGGTAAACCATGAATAAATACCTATTAGCCAGAACAATAACTGCTTCAAGACTACACATTAACACTGTTAATCAGCAATCGCATAAGCACGACTCACACCCGAAAAGCATTCTCAGCTCCATGTGGTGCGGCTTTCTCTCCAAATGACTTGGTTGATGCACAATAACTCACTGCTCGTACGCTGTAAAAGCTTTAACCTTGAAGTTCCAGAGCTGTTAACACCAAAGATATACTGCGCACCACTGGGCCTGGCTTATGTTTTACACTGTGCATCACGCGTGATTTTCAGTCTCCTCTACCCCACCAAACTCATTTTCTCCCATACTGACACATACTGGGTGTCATAGAAAATCAGAGCGCGTGTCTCTGAACACAGTGGATTTACTGTAATACGTCAAACCGCGGCCCAGCTCGTTGCGAGGGAACCAGTGTTGACAAAGTTCATCAGTTCTGTCAAATCAAATCACCGTCTACGACTCAAATGAGGGATGAACTGGTAAACGAGATAGACTGGGACCAGGATTTTCGGTCACGATGGAAAAATCCAATATTCTCAACACAAAGTAGCCGTTCATTTATGTGATGATTGCCCTGACAAAGTAATTACAGGAGATCTACACCTATACCTGACATGGGTTAAGTAAACACAAGTACTCTGTGCTACACAAATAGCTCTTTGTATGGCCGTAGAATGTGAAATGTTTCCCTTATAGAATGCCAATACAGCAATAAAGCAGAGATGATATTGCACCATATAGAGCTAAATGTGCATAACCATCTGCAGTAAGACTGCTGCTGATACTGTGAAACGGCACAATGTAAATACAATGAGATTATACCTTTACCTATTCCACACAGCTGGGAACCTGCTGATAATGCACTCAGGATTTCTAAATGACACATTCAGCACCACCAATTTGTTAGCACGGTCGCTGCATAAAGGTGGCCTGTTTTATATTGGCAGTATTCAACACTTAAATGCGTCTATACATGTAAAAATAACATTATAAGGAGGTAACCTTTTACACATCATCAGAGCACATGCTTTATAACCATTTGTGGGAGTTGGTCCTCAATAAAAAGATGGTGACATCACTTTTGAAACCATAAAAACCATTAAAAAAAGGTGTTCCCCTCTGAAGTCTTACTCTATTGAGCGCCAATTAGCTGCAATTCAAAATGGCACAGCTTTCCTTTCAAATTGGGGAATAATATGCTTTCCGCCAAAGGTTTGGCCTTAACTGGATCTCTGGAGGCTTTGTGGATCTTTCCCTCCATCCATAACTCAACAACACCTTCTGGGACTGGCACTCCACTTTTTTTCTAACCTCCGAGCTCATTACCACGAGTCTCTGGAGGCACACTGCTAACCAGAGACAGGAATTAGGATTCGCTCGGAACACTCGCTACCAGAAATGGATGATACCAGGCAGAGAGATCAGTAGTGTGAGAAGCCCATGAGAATACAGCAACTTGCAGAGTAAGGCGCTTTTTAATATATATTTAGCATTGCACCTGCTACATTTTAGCCGACCGAGGCGCCATACTGAGGGTGCAGCTCTCCTTTTTCGTTTGAAATGATGAAGAACCGCCGTGCCACCATGGATTGATGTTATCGTTGCCCTGGAATGAGCGGCGGAGCGCTACACCTCCAGAATGCTGTGCACCTGTGCAGGAAGCGGATCTGAGGTGGCTGGCTTTTCAGTCCACGTAATCAAATTGCCTGCTAGGAGACTGCACAACTGCTGATTAAAGAGAAAGATTTATTCTTCATGAAAAAAGGGATGGCTGGAGAAAGGCCGTGGAATCGGATAGTGAAATTAGTGTTACTTGATATTAATCTTCATATGAG
>CAESWR010000118.1:912036-941920 GCA_903171835.1 Mullus surmuletus | reverse complement strand
TGGCCAAGGACAGACAGTTTTAGCATTTATTCATTATCCTAAAATGAGAATTTTCTGCAGATCCTTGCCTTTTGGAGCCAAAAAAGCCCTTTATTACATTTAAAGTGAAAGTAAGGCAAGTGTGTTGAATTTCACCTTGCATCCACTGAATGTTCTTTCAACTAAACTTGTCTATCAAAGGGAAACCTTTTGTGGATCATAAACTACCTTCATTTTTTAATGTTACAGTCAGAATGAGGATAGTGGGGAAAAAAAGCAATTCCATGTGACTTTGACCTGCTGGAAACACCTGAAATTACAGACTGTGCTTGAGTGCCTCTTCATCCTTGCTCTACGAGAGGCTGGGTCAAACAAATCTCCTGTGCTACTGCAGTTATTATTTCATTTTCAGGCACTTGGACTTGATTAATGAACAGACGTTTTCCACAACTGTGTTTAAAATGGCAAAAATAGTGAGGTTTTCAATTAATTCCTTACAGTGACACTGACTGCAAATCTAAATCCACATGACGTTTACCATTCCAACACTTTTTATGTTGTTTACCAATCATTAAAGTACTTATGTTTCATGTATGGCAAACATGCATTAGCAAACATTACCCTTGAGCTCAAAGCAGCTTTGTACCATGCGGGTACTCAATGGATTATTGAATGGGGCCGTTTCTTTGAATCACTAGAGATGCCCTTGTGGTCATGATGTGAAAGAGTCGAGTCGAGGCAGGTGGCCGCCCACGCTGAGCCGCGGTTCTGCTCCGGGTTTCTTCAGTTAAAGGGAGTTTTCCCCGGCCCATGTTTCCAAGTGTTTGCTCTTGGGGGACATGTTGAGTCTCTCTTAATATACAATTGGAAAGCGTGGTCCTTACCTGCTCTTTGTTTAAGTGCCTAAAGATAACTTTGTTATGGCTATAATGGTGCGACTGTCTTCTGGGAGAAACCATTTCAAAAATATATGTCCATTACACTCCTATCATTATTATGCAATTAAAATATATGTAATTGTTATTTTTTTTACATGCATTTGGCAAGGTGGGCCAATTAATTGTCAGAATATGCTTTGGCTTAGCATAATGTGCTTAGTTGCTGTTTTTATTCAAATACAAAAGGCTTCAAAGAATGAAATCCATGAGCCACCAATAAAAGGTATACATTATTTCACTATACTACTGAGCTGGTTGTTAGCACTCCAAGAGCTTAGATCTTGTGATACACCCTAGAATTTGCATTTGCAGCCACAAGCGTGTTACTCTATACACGATTAATACTGAAAGCTGTATTGTGCAGATGAGGCATTTGGAAATGGAGGATTTTCCAACATTTTAGAACACAGGTTTGTTTTGAGCCAGTCTGCACCATGTCACATGTATGATAACGTATCGCCACATTAAACGACATAGAGGTTCCACCAAAGCAGCTTCCAACTTTTGTATAGCATGTTGTTGTCTTGCATGAATGCATCCAATGGTCTCCCTCCAGAGCGACGTAAGTGGCAGCTAAATAAATAATTAAAAAGACAAATAAAGCGAGAGGCAAATGAGTATGAGGGTGAGAGCCTCGGAGGAGAGATCTGCTCAGATTCCCATCTTTGAATGTTGCAAATTAAATTCCCTCGTCAAGACTCTAATCATTCACAGCAGATGGGGGCTTACGCTCTGTTTTAGATCTGCGGGAATTCTAATGGTTATTGTTTCTGTTTAAATAGGGAGATTATTGCATTTTAATAAGTCCTCCTTGGGACTTGCTGCAACAATGGAGTGCTGTGAATTACTGTAGATAGCTGTTACTGCATGCAGGGGGAGAAATCAAGTTACTAAGTGTGACAAGTTGCTCTTCCTCTCTCTCCACCCGCTCCCACCCACCCTTACGGAGATGGCTCAGAGTGTATTTACCACCAAATTAAGAATGTGCCGTGGGAATAATATTTTTATCCGACAGAGGGGAAGGGGAAGGAGCTTGGCTGTGGATTTTCATTAAAATGACACATCTGTTCAGCAATTTCGGCAAAGTAATTCTGCTGAAAGTTTTATCAGCTAATTTTAATTATTCACTCCACTGACTTGAATACAGGATTCATCATGTTGAATTAATACATTCAACGAGATTATTTTTCTTTCCTTTTCGCTCCTAAATAGACGAAGAGAGGAGGGTGGAGGCAAAGGAGGGGAGGGGGTGGCAATCAACAAATTGAATTGTCATGCACTGTGGATTAAATTGTGATTTGTTAATTACAAAAACTATATGAGCTTCGATATTTTGAAGAATTAAGAGGCTCGGGAATTCAGCGGGAGGGATTAAACATTACAACCGCTATGTCAGTGCCTTACTATGCTGACATTTTTGTGCTTTCATGTACAGGGAAAAAACAGCCTAATTAAAAGTGACAATAGTTCCTCAGCTTTTGACGCCATACTTCTTGGATGCAATTCAGATTTTTTTTTGGTATGCATGGATAACTGAAAGCTTTTGTAGAGACAACCCCATTTAATGAGCATTTCAAACAAAGCGAATACCTCTATACGCATAAACAAGGACCATCTGAGAATACTGGCAATTGGAGATGTTAGTCCTCCAGCACATTGAGCCTGCCGTGCTGATAATAGCCGAGAAGCACAGGAGAATCACAAAGCCCCAACTTGTCAAAGAACTCTCATTCAGCGTGTATTCAAAAGACCTCAGCCATTCAAAGGCAACCCATTCAAGGACCTCTGGCTTTGCAGTCAAGTTTCTGCAGGGGAAAACTGCTAAACTGCTTCTTCTAGTTCTTTCTTTTTTTTTTTTTTTTTTGGCGAAACACAAAGATCCGCAGCGCAGAAAAGGATTTCGACCTCCCTCCCCGTATAGCTTCTTATCTCCTCAGGTAACTTTCCTTTGCAACTCGTCCCTGGAGACTATCACCTTGCCCCGAAGCCCCGATGCACATCAGCACACAGAACAAATGATACGCCAGAGCTGGGAGACGGGAGGGTTGCAAAGTGATACCTCTCAAGTATGGCTTTGTGGCTATGCTTCTCTCTTCCCCTCCTCCTTTCCGAGTTGTGTGAAGTGTCCCCGAGGAGCCCTCGGAGGACCTAGAGGGCAGGGAGCTTTTCCTGGACAAAGGGAGGAAACTGAAAACAACATAGCTGTATTAAATAATAGCCTGGGGGAGCAAAGACTTGAGGTAGCCTCTTTGCTCACCTGACACCAAACAGTGCCTGTCAGCTAATCAATTAGCTCACTCCCTCTTTACCATAAGGCCGTCCCAGGGGAGGCTCAGTGGCCATGTACTGTCCCTCAGACATGAAGTATGCAGAAGATGTTTTTGGTCTCCACAAATCAATCTGAATTATTGACTCACTTCTGCAAGTTTAAACCACTTAGAAAAACAAACGCCTAAAACGGATTCAGATAAAAACCGGCAATGAAAGATTTGGCTGATGCGAGTCCTTGAGCTATTTACAAAGGAGCTGAAAACATACCGCAAAATATACCAGGGAGACAAACGCTCAGGGTTTTAATAAAGTATTTTCTGGCTGAGAGAGGGTTGCAAGACTAGCATAGCGTGAGTGAACGTGGTTGTGGACCCAGGGATGCTAAAATCAGACACACTGAGTGATTGGGAGGATATCTTTGAGAGATCGCCACCATATTCTCTTCCTCCTTCCAAATGACATGCAGCAGAATGTTTTCACCTCTCTGGAGGCCTGTACCGGTTATCAAATTTAATAAATAAAGCAAGTGAAATCTGTCTACTCTTCATCTTCCCTGCTCTCCTAGGATTTGCCTGAGCAGGCAAATTACCATTTTCAGGCACAATATTCCCAAGGCGCTGTGGTGCTTTTCTCCTCTTCCTGATGGAATCAGATGAGCACTGCCTGGGACTCATTGTTATCTGCTTGCAAGTCACCAGCGGAAGAAAAAAAAAAGTAGGAAGAAAAGGGGGAAATGTGACAGCAAGTAGTGACAGCTCCCCATATGAACACCAGTGTTAGACGGCTGCTGTGCTTAACAAGATTTTGCTGCATATGTACAGTTTATTTTATATTGCATGTACAGTATATACTGCAATCTGTATCCATGTTGAATAAGAATACTATGTAATTAAAAAGGCAATACTGATAAAATATAGCATAAATTAATGGTAAAGTTAGTTCAACAATGTAAAGCAATCTCATGCAAATCTCATGGTGGCCTCGGAAGTAGAGAAGCAAAAGCAAGACTAACATTCCCATCTCATAAATGCATGGACAGCAAATATTCTTTAATGCATTCATGTAGCACAGCTGCAACACATGGAGTGGCTCAAATTATGGCCTAACTCACGGTTTGATTGTAGAAAATGAGACATCCATTATCCAAGTAGAGATTTCTGGAGAGGGGGAGGGAATGGATTCTGTCAAGAACAGCATTTGAGATTCTCATGCATGATAACCGAGTGAACTGCCACACAAAACAGGGAGACGGAGCACAAAGGAATTGGATTTAATTTGGATGACATGTAGTTAACTTCCTGATGCGGAAAGTGAGAAGGAACGGAATAAGCCAGTGGAGAATCCGGCCTTATCACAAAAAGGAATCATCTCCAACATCTGCATTGTTTTTTAAGGTTATTGGATGCATACGTTGGTTTACTAGGTAACATCTGCAAAGAAATAAAGAGCCACTTACTGTCTAAATGCTGTAAAGGGAGAATGTGTAACCTGTATGAGCTAATGCTGAGCTGTTTTGTCTTGCAGTACCACTTTGGTCCACTGGGAGATTGTGGTCTGTAGCTCTAACAGAAGAGCACATGAATGAACTATACACTATGAAATATAATGAAGCAGATACCAAAATAATCAAACTTTTAGAGTTTTAATGTGGATGTTTTATACTTTTTATGCCATTAAATATTTTGAGGCCTGAAAATAAATATCCCATTGTCCGTTTTTCGTAATTGGTGAAGGATTTTTGAGCTCAGTATAATGTATTATAGAAGGCAAGCCCAAATGAAACTTACATGTCTGATATTGGTATTCAGTTTGGGAGAAGGTACGCAAAAGTCAGAGGATGTTTGCAAGCACACGCGGTGAACATGACTACCGTATCTCGAGGCTTAATGATTTCTTGTAAAGCATAGCAGCAGGATCCTATAGGCCTCACACCCAGTGCACTGCAAACTGGGATAGGAGGTTACTCACTTGCAGTCCAATCCAGGAGGATAATTGGGCACAACCCCAATCCAATACAGTCCCCTAAACTGCATGTAATCCACTCAGCCCAACTGTCACACCAACAATGAACCCTCCCCCTCTACCCCCAGGGCCCGCCAAGGCTATCTCAGGAACACTTCAATAGCTTGTACCTGGCCTGCTGCTGGGCCCATTATCCACTAATCCACAACCATGCGGAACGTTTAAGTAGTTATAAAAGGATTGGAGAGAGCGGCAAAGCTTTCACTGGAGCCGCGCAATTAAGGCCAGAGAAATTATCACACAATTTAGATACTATTCTCCTGAGCATTGTGGGTAGGATCAAGTGTCTACCAGGTGAATTATTTCATGTAGGAATACGATAAGATATCACGTCATTTGTCCCGCAGTGGTGAAATTGCACTGGGTGAAGGAGGTGAAATCAAATGACTTTATCATAAACATACAAGTCAAAAATCTGAGAGAACTAGGCTTTTAATCACCTCGGGTGATCTGGTGCCAGAACAGATTCTGATGGTCTAGCGGGTGAATACTGTTGTGACAACCTTTATTACCCCGCCAGTTAATCAAGAGGAACAAAATCCAATCCCCCCCTTGCGCAGAAAACTCATTCCCAAAATACAACTGAGGATTCCTCCTTACAAGATTACACGGTCAAAATGAGGATGTGAGGGAGTGAGGCAGACAGGTCGGATAACAGCTGAGAGTTCTGTAAGAGAATAATACGCTCAAACATCAGCACACAATGCTGACTTACAGACAATCTACAACCGTAACATGTTTATGATCATTTGTAATTGATCCCACTCTGGATTCTTTTTTCATATGCTTATCATTGTTCAGGAAAATAACACAAAAATCATAACAGAGAAATCTTAGATACATGATGCATGCCATGCAGTTTGCTTTATGCTGTTTGACTGTTTACTTCAACTACACAATGATCGAAACGTCCAATTTACTCACCTACCTATAAATGTCAGTGGGAATGCCATTTTCAGATTCTCTTTGGTGCAATACCCTTAAGTTTTATTTCTTTAAAGTGGTGGGTTTTTTTGCTGTCTGATGAACCACTGAATGTTATTTTACTTGTACTGATGTTTCCCCTCACCCATTTCCGAGTAGTATTCATACTCAGCAATTCATCAATGGGACCTCTATAGGAGTAGCACCTCAACATTGAAGTATCTTATGATTCCAAGCTCATGAAAATGTCTGTGCATCAGGTGTTTGGACTTTTGCAGAGTATGTGAGAGGTTAGATAATTGTTTTGGTTTTGTTTTTAATCAGAAAATTATGTTGGAGTATTTGAAGAGTCACACTGACAATCTGTTTATTTAATAATACAGCATAGGAGAGATAGTCATATGTGTTAGTATTAATCCTTCTGCACGCAGTATTACTTCAAAGCGTGTTTTATATTAAACAGAGGATGGATACCATGTGTTAAAAGTTGACTGACCAGGCAAAAACTCACATGTGGTGCACATAAATGCTCACAAATTCCAAAATCATATTAGAGGTCGGTGAAACAAAAGCAAACATCTTTATTATATTTTTGGTACCTCCTTTTGATGAAATCCACATTCTCCTAAAATAAATGTCTACTTTGCCAAACGACTGCAAATGGAAAACATGACTTCATATTCATTCACACACAAGCTGAAGTTGACAGTTTATTTTTTAGATGCGAATGAATCTGAGAACAGAGCATTTATGCATCATTCACTTATTCTTGTTTATGCATATTATGTAAATTGAGGAATTATAAGGTAAACAATTAGCAAAGTTAACATGCACATTTGGACACGAACATTTAGGCAAAAATACATTCCAATGCTTTCCCCGAGTCACATTTACAGGCACTGAGATGACACCCGGTCAGCAATATGGTTTTTATGTTGGAAGATGTGGCTAACAGGCTGAAATAGCTATTAAATGTAATTGGCAATGTCTATCTTAAAATCTCTTTGGCAGAGATTTTAACGCGTACTAAATTTGCTGTTGCTAATTTGACTATGTGCTTTGTCATTTGTCAGCACTTTATGCAGAAAAATGCATGGGCGGAGCTTATATTCCTCTATTACTCTTCTTCTCCATTTTTCCCTTCACTCGTTTTCATTCTGTACCGAGTCACAGAAGTCATGCACATTTTGCAGCATTATTCTTTGAAAGACATCTAATTGTAACATATAACCTGCCCTGAAATTTAAAAGGCGACTTTCTGGAGAGTCTGGAAATTATTAGAGTAGAATTTGGTAGGAAATGCGATTATGAAAACACTGGCACTAAAACAGACAAGAAAAACAGACCATCCTCCCGCTCCCCCCTCCCCCCTCCCTCTCTCTGTGGTCCCCAGAAGCTATAATATCCATCCTTGGCAGTTCACTTGACATTTACTTGCCCCGCTTCTCCTGTAGCATTCCCCTTCCTAACTGCCAGTGCTGTGACTCTCCAGGGCTCGCCGACCGGGTGAACAGATAACAAACCTGTCAAGACGGCTTTAGGGGGGGAATAAATCCAGAGCTGGGACTGAGGTGGATGATGTGTTCCAGAGGGTTACTCTGGGGTGGGGGCTGACATGAGACGCCCTGTGAGGCCCGGACCCCGGAGAGGCTGCTAGCTGTAATGCGGCAGTGCTACTTTAAAAAGGGGGCATAGCTACTGCAACCTGATTAGATCTCGGCGCAGACATTTCAAATGGCTGGCCCCCTTTTTACCCTCCATTTCACCTATTCTTTACAAGCCACCCCCCCCCTTCCATCAAAGGAGCTGTCAGGGGCTCTTTCTTCAGGCTGGCAGACAGGTCAGGGGTGGAAGGTTGAGGTGGGGTGTGCCCTTTGAGGCAGAGGCTGAGAGCGCCTACTAGGGATGTATGGGGGCTGAGGGCTGTCTTTAAGGTGCTGATAACATTCATGGTGATGTTCCCAAGAGGTGCAGAAATGTCAACACTCTTCTGCCTGGTCACATAATGCTCTGAAGAGAAAGGACAAAGAGCTACAGCAACAGCGAGGCGCCACTTCCCCTTTGTCAACCACCGTCTCGGAGAATGGTGGATTTGAATGTCCTTGAAACATTCAGGTGCGTTTTCTCAATTGATCAATAACAAAAGAAACATCGGCATTGAAGTGTGTGAGTGTTCCTTTGTTTCAAAGTGTCCCCCCCCTGACCTCTTAATACCTCAATCCCTCACAAACCCAATTAGACTAAGGACACAGATCCTGATTGATCTCTTTGCAAAGACTTGAGAAACAATGCTAAGTAAGCACCTGATAAATAGCTTAACAGTAGTATTCTATATTTACACACACTTCAGAATTGCAGATTCTTATACAATAGTAACACGCCGTCTACCACGTCACTCACTCAAAATGCCAACATGTGCTTAAGAGAGTGGCGATGAAGACAAGTGCATTGGAGATGAAATCCAATTACTTAACAGACAGAAAAGTGACAGCCAAAGAAGGATTAGATGGAGCGCTAATGTGATGTATATTAACTCGGGGAACTAATGTTCTTTATTTAGGACAGAGTCCACGGAGCGTTTTGGCCAACTCGAGTGAGGCATGCCCGCTAGAAATGGTCGGGCTGGAGACATCCCATGGTAGTGCTAAAAACCGCACATCAATTACCTGAAGCACTGAGGCCTGTCCACACTATCTACATCTGCCTTTAAGGAACGGAAATGTCAGCCTGCAACCCAGACATCATTGTTGGAGAGCAAAGACGTTGCCAGAGTGGAGGGAAAACGGCGTGTGCTAACATAACGCCACCGGAATGGATGCATACTGCAAAAACAGCAGAGTTAGTTGGCACTCATCTGCAGCCATCAGCCTTGTGAGGCTCCGTAAGCAGCCTGTGTTGGACTAAGCCATGTTTATTATCAAGCACAAGCCTCAGCCTCATCAATGCTTACAGAGAGGCACGGATGAATACATGCATATTGTTTAGCTTAGGGTTAGCCAGAGCCGGAGTCGCGAATGAAAGAAAAAAGAATTTAAAGCAGATGGCAAAATCCAATATAAGAGGGAAAGAAAAAAAAACTGAGGGAGGGGGCAGACAGAGATACAGAATGGAGGACAGGGAGAAAGAAAAATGAAAAGAAAATGCTTTTTTCGCTCCTGTTTTTCAGCTGCAAAGCTAACAGGGAGAGGGAGAGAGAATACAAAGGCCTGTGTTCTCATTTTCTGTCTGAGAGCCCCACCAGGACCACTGAAACTTGCTTGATTTCCCCAGTCCAATTATATCTCTGTGCTCAATCCTTCCAGAATAGCAACATCACACCAAGGGACGCTGTCTGCCTAAGCGCAGCGTGCCTAATGGAGTCCCAGAAGTTGACTCCATTTCATTGCTCCTAACTAATGGGCTGTGATATTTTCCCAAACTGACTGCAGCTCTGCCCCCTGGAAGCTAATCTAGTCAGCGCTGTGCCGGACCCAGCCCAGCAACATGCCAGCCCACTGTTCCTCTCCTAACAACCCCCCTCCAATGCTACCCACCGCTGTTGTCTGTGCGAGCTGCCAACGCCCTGTCCTCCCCTCCCTGCGCTCATTAGTGCTTTCTAGCCGGGTGCTGATTGTCAGAGGGCCCCTGTGATGCCAGCGCTCCCCATGCGGTTGAGCCTGCTGTGGTGAATTTAAGAGGACTTTAATCTAACTGGGCTGAGGAGAGGAGGAGCATTCAGGGACAGGTGGGAGGAGGAGAACTACAGGGTAGCGGCGGATGTACAATTGCCGGGTTGCAGCTGAGGACCGACACTCTTTCAAAGCTACCTATTGCTCTCCGATGGATACTCGTGCCCAGAACGCAAGCATAGGAAGAAATAGCCGAACATAAATTCAGCAGAATGGGTCCCTCACCAGCCATAGTGTGGGCACAGAACGGTCCTCCAGATGGCTAAGGGACACGCCAGTGGTGCAATACAATCACTGGCATGGCAGAAGTATCAGGAATAAATATGAAGAGCTTTATATCATATAAAGACTCAGCCAGCAAAGACCTTTTCTATCAAAACTTCCACTTTGCTGACACTTTCAAAAGTGAATCTCTGTGTTAAATGTTGGTGAAGCAAACATTTGATGGAACATTGTTGGTTACAAGTATTAGAAAGGGATCCAAATAGCAAATAGTTGACCCTGTTGCTTTCTGTCAGCGATCACGAAACTATCAATAGCTGCGCAGTATTCTATCAATGTTAGTTATTTTGGGCATCACAAGAATATGAGAAAAGAGCACAACCTACGCTGCTATATTCCCTCAGAACCCACTATCTTCCCTGGCTGAATACAACTCCATTTATATAAAAAAAAAAAAAAAGCAGGTAGAGAGCAAAATGTCTGTTTTATGGTGCACAGAGAGGTTAATCATTTTCATAATTACACTGGCAAACGTCAAACATTTGTTTTCCCCCTAATTGACAAGACAATTGATGATGGACTATATTAGCTGGGTTGTTCTTCACCATTGTGAAATGCTTAAAAGTGCCTTTCATATATATAAAAGGCAATTATGCAGTCCTCTCCCCTCTGCACTGCTTTTTTAGCCACTGTAATCTGCGGGATAGATTCACCAAGGATAAGAGGTAAAATTGTAATTATGCACATTATTCACCTTCCTAAGTGCCGCACTCCAACACAAAAAGCTAAGATGCCTAAATGCACTACAGCGTGTTGTCCTCATGCAAAGTGTGGGTCAGGCTTCAGCAGGCAGCGAGAGCTAATGGCAGTGAGTGGTGCTCCTAACACATGCTCTGGCTCTGTCAGGCACACAGGGGAGTTAAGTGCCTCGCTCCCTACTGCTGATTATCGCACCTTCACCAGCCTGCCAGGTCTCCCTGCCCTCCATGCATTGATCTCATTTGGCCAGGAGATAAGGCAGTAATTGGATGAGGGCTTGGAATCAGATGGCCCTGCCTGCCTTGGCTAATTCCACTCTTCCTGGCCCGTCTGGGCCCAAGGCCAAAGGGGCAGGCCAAGGTTAATCCCATCCAATCCCCTGTACAATGTGGCCCTGAGCTGCCCTCTGACCTCTTACTGCTACCCAAACACAGCTGATGCGACTCCCTTTAAACAGGTCAAAGCCAATTTTCTAATTAGTTTACTGAGGATTTTACAACCATCCACGACAAATATCTAAATTGCCAGATGCATATTTAATTAAAAAAATAAAAAATTTAAATGGAAAAAGTACATGTGGAAAAACACATTATAAAGATACTTTGCACTGGAAAATGTGATGCAAGATTAGAAAAACAAAACAGACAAACAAAGGAATATGCATTTCTGGTGTCTCTGAAGTAGCTGCTGGTCATGTCTCCAGATATGGACATTTCTGACAAGTAATTATGCTGGCTGATGTGGCAGAGGGGCCATAAACAAATCACTTACGCACTATGTTATTTTATTAGAGCTGAAACCCTGCTTTTGATGGCATGGATCTCCAAATATGTCATAGCAGCGTCGCATGATTGGCATGTGCGAAGAAAGTAGAGGGAATTTTGCTTTATACGGAAACATGTTTTCACCCCCGCTTCAATGTAAACCACTGCTGCGCCGTTCAGGATGCCCAGCAGATTAATCGCCACTCTTTTCTATTTACACATTATGTAGTAAGAGATGGGATTTGCCCATATGAAATGAGTCTCTCAAAAGGCACAGCATGCCTCATCAGGAATAAATGCAGCAGGGGGGGGGGGGCACACGTCTCTTGGGAAACACTAATCTTCTTATTGCGCACATTTATTCAATGCCAGTGTCAATATCAACCATAATCAGAAAGGGCCATGTGACAAATGCTTTATGTATTGGCTGATACTGGATGACAGGAAGTAGACATAATCACCTGGGAGTACATCAATGCTGACAGCTCCGGATCAAAGCTGCGCTTGTGCAGATTAATCATGAATTGTAATGTAGCGTATAAATTACTTCGATAGAGCCAACGTACATCGGAATGCATTCATTGATCAGACATCCCACAGAAGTAGACAGCTGCAGTTTGCAGAAGTGGAAGTAATCCCCTAATAATCCCCCCTAAAATCTCTTTGAAACCAGATAACACTTAACCAAGATGATACACCATGACCATTTATCTACGAGCATGTACGCCGTTGTCAAAGCTGCACAAAAGAACGGTGCCCCTAATATGAAAAAGAGACGATGGGTATCAAATGACAGACGAGATAAAGACAAGGTGTGCGATGCATGTGACAGGTGAAGAAAAACTTGACATCCCACACAAAGGAGGAGTGGAACGCGACGCGACGCCACCTCGGGCAACCTCAAAAACATTGATACACAAGACACAAAGAGCAACACAATGAATGGTGCCAGAGAAGAAAAACCTACCACATAATACAGACTGATACCACGTGCCAATCTCTGCCAAAAAAGCAGCATCCTTGATTTATTATTATTGCAGTGGAGCAAATATCCAAGTGCCTCGTCTAAGTTTCTTGCTTGTGCATGGAGAGATCACAGCCTCGCAGGCCGGGATTTAATTTTTCATTTCAATTCACAGCAAAGCTCAAAATAAGACTACTAAATTCCAGAGAGAAGAATCAGCTGGTTGCTCTTAACAAATGGAGTTTTGGAAAAAGATGGACTACATATAGGTGGAAATGGGACTCTAACGGAGACAATTGGAGGCGAGATGAGGCAAACACTTGTGTCAAAGACAACAGTAGAATGACCATCCTGTGGATTCCTGCGGCCTGACATCTAGATTGCAGATGGATAAGTGCATGTTAAAACAATATCCTGCTGACCAAAAAAATCATTTCTCATAGCCTCGCGTATTTACCGAAAGGCTGCTAGTCTCCCACTGGGGCAGAAACAAATGAAAATGTTATTTCTCCACTCATGAACTCCTACCTAGTCTGGTTTTTCACTGCTGGCAATTTCATTTCTCTTCCAAATTTGACTTAAGCCTACGACTTGAGGGAAATAATGTCTCTGGAATAATCTTCTGCAACTATAATTCCAGCGGCTCTGTCTCTGTCTTTCTTGTCCGACCGTCCGTCAGTCCACGGGATCTATTTATTTATTTATTGTTTGCACTGTTTCCTCGTGGTTTAAGGAAAATTGTCTTGCTTCTGTAAGAGAAGTGATGTGACATCCAATGCCTCATAGTAATCCTGTCAAACGCACGGGCGTGGAATAAGACAGAACATGCCCTGCCGCAGCACAATGGGAGAAGAATGGCTCTGATGCATGTTGTTTCATCCTTTTCATGCTTGTGTACATTTTTCTCTTCTGCTCTGCATTTCATTGTGCTCAAAGCGCTAAACTAAAGAGAGAAACGATGTAGAATGGAGAAGTCTATCTTAATTTCACATGTGATTTATTCTTTGTTGAAGTTGTCAAAAAAAATGCACCTAAAAATTAATGTTAACAAAAACCTCTCATTAAGAAACGTGTTTGTGATTTGTAGCTGCTGTGATTTTGTACAGATTTGTTTTGTCTGCTTCAGTAACATTTAATGACGTGATTTTATTAACTGCTAATTAATCTTAGCGTAAAGATGTTTACACTGACCATAGCGTTCACAAGTGTTTTGTACATGATGACATATTTCAGTAATTTTGTTTGTTGGTTGTTCTCCCAGTCAATGTTGCATTGCCTTTTAACACTTCCCACTATCTGGAATATGAGACACAGAAAGTCATAATTATCATTTCAGAGGCACATGCCAATTTAGAAAAGTGAAGTCAGGAATAAATGTTAACAAAATCCTTTTAAGGAACATTTATGTGATTTGTAGCTGCTGTGATTTGTGTACAGATTTATTTTGTCTGCTTCAATTACATAGAATGACATTATTGTATTAACTGCTAATTAGCCTAAAGATGTTTACACTGACCATAGCGTTCACAAAGGTTCTGTGAGTATATGATGACATATTTTAGTATTTTTGTTTGTTCCCATTCTCTTTGTAAATAGTTCTACACACAAGGGTATGTTGGTTGGGGCTAAAACAGCTAGTTGTTATTGCACTTTAATACTTTCCCTAGATCTGGGATACAAGACACAAAAAGTCATTAACCCATCATGGCACAAATTATGTCAATTTAGAAAAGGTGACATCAGGAATAAGGATTTACAGATACCTTTAATTATGAGATGCACCATTTCATTAATTGTCATTTTTAGGACTTTTTTTTTGGGGGGGGATGTTTTAAAACAATGTGAAAATTGTGCAAAGCACTGGTAGAACTTGGTAGAACTCTCTAGATCTTCCATTTCATTCTGATCTTCAGGGAACAGCAGGATGTATATTTATATATATTCAATTCCAGTCTTTGTCCAGTATACGTGACCACTGGCCCTTGCTACGTAATCCCCACACAACATTTTCATCCCCTCGCGTCCCGCAGACAGACCCAACAATACTCAGCAACACATGGACACAACTTAGCCATCCCACGCAGCTCCTACACCCTGCAGCTAAACTCCCCGATACAAACACTCACACACACACCAGGGATCCACATATATAAAACCTACACATGAACACAAACACATGTTCCTCAGAGATGCTTACAGCCCCCCTTTTGGATATTATTGCTGAAAAAAACAATAAAATAAATAAATATGTTTTAGTAAATCAGGGTTGAGCAACAAAGAGGATGCAGGGAAATCAAGATCTTTTTTCATCGTGTCTTTGTTTACAGAAGCTGTGATGAGCCAGACGAGAGGGTAAGGTTGATTTGCTGGCGATGTAAGCGATATGTAGCAGTGAATAGCCAGTAATCATGTTTATGAGGGAGAGATGGTTCTGGACTCCTGGCGTCTCTGATTGTGTTTTCTCTGGCTCCCAGCTTGGGCCCAAGTACACCCCTACCAGGCCATTGTGATTGAAGTATGCACTCTAGCTCTGCTTCTCCTTGGGGGGTAAAAAGGTGCGTGTAATATCGTTTGTGTGCCTGTGTGTATTCCTGTTTACATGCATGTTGGCCAGTGTGTATTCATAAAGAAGAATGTCAGTCAATGAAGTCCTCCCATCACAAAAGAAAGCACCATTTCCCCTTTCTCCTCCATGCAGCCAGTTCCCACATTGCTCTCATTGCTATGGCAACCGGCGCTCTCTCCTTGGGCTCTGCATGCATCTAATCAGAGTGAGACCTTTGTAGAGATTCCTCCGGGCTCCACTTATTCAACTTACCCCACCGGAACAGCCTCCATGCTGAAAGGCTGGAACAAAGAGAGGAGAGACTCCCTCGGCAGAGCCTGGTATGACATCAAAAATTGGGGCTACAGGGTCAGGTTACGGGGAATGCGGAAGAAACACGTAGCCAAAAGCTGCGGGATGGGTAGTAAAGGCAAAAACAGGGTGGTAGTGCGTGGCCATGGCCAATTTCAGTGGAAATTATGTGGAATAGGATTTGTTATTGGAAGCCTCAGAGCCTGAATACTTGGCAAGTATCGCATGGCTCTGGCACTGGTTTAAGCTTGATAAGTCAAAATGGATTCCGGCTGAGCCTATTTATGTCATTCCTGAAAACATATGGATAGGATTCAGGCGCTCAATACTTTCAACCTTCAACAATGACATTCAACACCACTTCTCCAGTCCATTAATCTTCCATGAGAATAGATTTATCATCCCCAGCACTGAGGGATTGCATTCAGTCAGCACCAGCCTGAGCAGTATTTACCACACCAACAAAACTCTGTATCAGTTTCAACAATTAAAGAACATTGTTTCACAGAGTACGAAGTAAAATAACTGCATTAAAAGGTCACAATGTTCCTCTGACTGCGCACATTCTATTTAATGCTCATGGCCCCTAGGTGCGGTAAATAATTAGCAGAGATAAACTAGTGACATCTATTCTTAACCTAAGGGCTCCTCAGAGGTCACTGCACACAATCACGCCGTGCTTCTCTCACTCTAATTATATTTCTAGAGATTAGATGCGGGAGAGTCTGATTTAAACACTTGTGAATGTAGGCAGGGAGGCAGGCGTGCCCCCAGCACTTGCAGAGACAAGCCGTCCAACGGGACCCCTCGTAGGCTCCTGACAGACATTGGGCTGTTGGGCTACTGGCAGGGCAGTGGAGACGAGGCATAATTTTGCCTGACTGCCATGTCACAAAGTGTCACAATCTGTTCATGACAACCCGACTGCAGGCGATGAAAGTGAAAATGGGATAGAGGAATAAGAGGAAGGGAATGGAGAGGAAAGTAGACTTGATCTCTAATGCCAGAGGTGATAATAACCATGTCTGGCTACTTCCTGCGAGACAACCTATTCATCAGTGTGACATGGAGTCAAAGGTGTGGGCGATTCAGCTGATCCCGCGTCCAGATCCTCTGGCTGACTGGGCAGAGGATGAAGGAGCCCGGTATTATAAATGTGGGACAGAAAAAAAGGGTGGGATTTTCATTGGGGACATTATTTCGTCAGCAGTGGGAGGACAGACAGCTTGACCTCTGATGACCTGCAGTGAAGCTACTGTCAATGGAAAGATGCCACTATGACCAGTCCAGTTGGTCTTTGGTGTGCAGTGCAAAATTCATGCCAAAATATGGCTCAAACAGAGTGTTGCCACAGAATTAGAGAAAAAACTGTGATTTATCTTTCTTTTTATGATGATGACCACTCATCCAAATGGCATTTAACTCTATTTGGTTGAAAACATATGAAGAACAAATCTATAGATTGAGCAGTCAAGACATTTATGGGGGGAAGAAAGGCAAGACCGTAATCTGCAATCTATTCCACATTCCTTTTGATTTTATAGGAACCACGGATAGCGGGAAACAGTCATTCATGCTGTCAAAAACCTAAACTCACTTCACCACAAAATTGGAGAGTCTTCAGACTTTAGCCAATTTACTTTATCTTCTGCAATAAAGCATCTATTCATTTGCATGCTAGGACATCTTCATTCTTCTAACTGAAAATGCCGCCAAGTGTGATGTTGCCAACAAAAAATATTTCTAAAATTAGGCTGAGATTTCAGTTATACCTAAAGTGAAATTTGATTTCAATGTGTTGATTTAGTATTCTCCTCTCGTGTGCTTCTTCTGTGCAGATAGCATTTTTTAATTTTTTTTTACAGTGCATACACAAAATAGAACGTACCGCCATTGTCTTCAGTCTTTTTCTTCTTCTGCCCTGATACACAAGTTATTTTCATCACGACTGAAAAGCCATTTAACAGATAAAAAGACTGTCAAGTAATCCTTACACTGCATCTGCTGTTCATTTCACACTTTGAGTACACACAGACACACACACACACACACACACACCCACACACCTCAGTAGAGTGTATGATCCCATGATAATGAGCTAATTATAGGTACAACATTCCTACTTCCATATCTAAATGCTTGTCTCTAATAGGAAACATTTCAAATTATTGAGAGGCAGAGAGAGAAAGAGACGGATAATTGATGCAAGCAATTACAAGTTCTGTGTCGGAGCAAATTGTCCAGCGTATCTGGACATGCATGGGGACTGTGACCTCATTTACATCAGAGTGTCAGGAAATAATTGGAGAATGTATTGAGGAGGTGGGATGGGCACAGTGTAATGTGGACCAGCTCCGGTCACATAAACAATTAGCTTGTATGGCCGGACTCAATTCAGATTAGAAGCATGTGGAAAAGTTTTTCCTGTTGGGTCTAGAATTAAAAAAAAAAGGAGGAAAGAAAAAGAAAGTCCAGTCTTTGTATGCTCAAGCAAATCTAATCATAATACTATTCTTTACAACAACAAATATACTTTATGACATTCATTTCCAAAAGCTGCAATTTGAGCATTTGAAATGGTTTTACCACATGCGCGCAGGATTCTGAACAGGCTGTCATGTTTTCATCAGAAAGCCAGTAATAACTATGTTCAGTTTTACGGGCCGTAAGAGCGGCTCGAGCTGTGTTTGGGCTGAAACCGCTTCAAAAGCATGAGAAGATGATGTGCTTGACTTTTAACAATATCACTTCCAGATGTTGCATTACAAAACAACTTTCAAAGGCTTCACCACAACTCTCATGTGAGAGGAGCCAGGAAACACGAGGATGGATTTCGGTAACCCCCAATTTTCACATTTTCATTTCAGTCGGAAAAAATAGCATGCAAAGCTGTCTGATTTTATTGGTGTCACACCAGAGTGCCAATAACAGTGTTACAACCTGCCTAACCGGGCCAACATATAACTCCTTAGGCTGCGTTGTAGCGATGCATTAAACACAAAATAACGCGTCAATGTGCTTAAAAAAAAAATTGGTGGCATTGCTTCTGTTTCACAGTGACAGGCAGTGGAGGAGCAGAGGTAAAATACGGCAGGAATCTTTAGCTGAATAGAACATGTTCACTGACATATAAGGGTGCATTCATTATAGTCTGCCTCTTGCACCTCTCATCAGGCTGCCTAACGCCAACTGGCGGGCACTGACCAAGCACTCCGAAGCTTCTCTCTATTGCACTCGCCTCTCATCAAGAGCCTTGGGTGAAAAAAAAGGAGTAACATGCTGTTTACTTGCAATCCCAGGCCCGTAATTGCCAATTTATTTGATAGGCAGCCGGGTAATGATGGCATTTCACCCCTTGCCGCAGAGACTAAACGGGAGTGATTCATCCCGAGCTCCCTTCCCTCCCTGATCCAGCTGACTCCCTCTGCTCAGGACTGCCGCCTGCCTGAATGCCTGCCACCCAGACTGAAGGGGTGGGGTGTGGGGGTGTAGGGGGGGGGGGGGTGTGGGGGGTGGCTGCCATGTTGGCTTCAAACAAACCCAAAAGGGAACCCGGCGCTTCAGAGCAAATGCGGCTAAGCCTGCCAATTTAGCTGGGGTTTGGGGTTGAGGCAAACACAGCCGACCTGATGTGCCATTTGTAGGCCTTAATGAGCTGGCAGGACAGAGTGAGGAGGGAAGAAGCGAGGGAGAGACGAGGCTGCCAGGCCTGACCTCTTCTGGCCTCTATCTCACTGCCAGCCAGTGCCAGGTCGGCAAACTCAGTTCATCTGCTTCATCGGAGCGTAGTCGCTCCATGAGGGGAAGGGAGTTCTACAGCAAATACCATTAGCTAACTACTGGTCTAATGAACAGCTCGGGTCAAAGCTAGCTCCTGTCTCACACTGTTGCCTGGTACTAATGAGCGACTTAGAAGCTTCCTCTTTGTTTTTTTTCACTGTGAGCTTACATCCTCTCTGCAGGTTAACCACATGAGGTATCCACTTGCACCGAGACAAAACATCGGTATATTTCAGTGGGACAGGAACCACTGCAATAGAAAAGAGGAGACTTTAAAATAGGGGGGTCTCAATCCAATACTGATAACAGATATCGGTCCGATGTCAGCAAAACAAATGAGTATCAGATTATATTGTCCGGCATCTAAAATCTGTGATATAAGCGGTCCATTCCAGTTTCCACTCCAGCACTTATTTTGCAGGCTCTTCTAATTTGTATCGGAAGTGAAACAGCAGTACCGGGACACCCCTACTTTAGAGTGCAGCTCCCTTCAAAAGAGTCCAATTACAATAATAATAATAATTGCCAAAATGATTGCACATTTTTTGTATATTCCTTATCCCTCCTACTTGCATCCTGGTTTTGCTACAAAGACTCGAGCTCGCACCCCTTGCGAGGTGTGAAGTAGGTTTTTACAGCATGGCTAGAGGGGACTTGTTCAAAAACCTTCAGGGACCTGAGATGAAGCCGCACACGGTGTAACCATCTAAAGTAACACAGGGGTCTAAAAGTCTGTCTTCGTGCCGCCCTGCTTTCAGCGGCTCCTCCGAAGACACGCTCGGCCCCGGTGGGGTGTCGACCAGACGAAGCAGGGGGAGTCTCGGCTGCACCTCCCTCTATCCTCCAGAGTCTGCTGAGTGGCTGAAATGCCAGCTCAGGTGGAAGTCATTATGGAGAGGGCGACAGATGCTTCAGGAGAACAAGTTTGGAGAGAGGAAAGTGAACGGTTTCTGCTTGAGAAAACCTGACATTTTCAAAAAAATAATGGGGGAATAGTTGGTATTAAATTGAATTAATGACCATGTTCCTATAAAAAATTATAGCTCAGCGTCTGGTGCTATAAATTACACACTTTTCGGAGGCCGATTTCATGTGAAAGAATGAAACTATCTATAAAACACAGAACAGAATGTGAAGAAACAGAATCTTCATGTGGTAGTCGTAATGAAGGCACAGGCCATATGTACTTCTGTGACGTCAGATGAAGCTTTGATTTCAAAGATTCCTTCATGCCTCATGAATAACAGCAACTCATTGTTTATGATCTTGCAAAAAAAGAAGCGCATTTCATTTCCCCTAATCTTTTCACGATGCCAGGCATGTATGAACGGTACAAAGCTACTTTAGCAATATGAAGTCGGCATGTTGTGTTTTAGATGGGCTGGTATATCTGTCATAAGCAGATTTGGTAGAGAAAATAAACAAATGTATTCCACAGGTCCCAGTAAGGATGCAGGCCTCAAAGTCATTCTTCTGATTCGTGCAAACTGTATAGCTTTTCCAAAAATTTCTGATGAAAATGAATGAAACTATTTTGCAAAAACTATATTTTTCTATTTTCTTGGTTATTTAAACTCCCATTACATTTTTATACCAACTGTTACTCAACAATGAAGTAGTATTAGTAGTACTATATGAAGTAGTGTATATCGTGGTGTGTTTTTGTCCCTCTGTGTGACCCGAGCCGTGTTGCTCTTTCACGACATAAGTACAAACCTCCATTGTTACGGAAAAATTGGCTGCGGTTTACCGCTGCAGAGGCTCCACGGTGCCGTCTGACAGAAATCAGCAAGTATCATTTCAATTTCTGTTGTCAACATCAAATTACTTATTTCATTTCATGCCCGGTCAAGCATCATAAAGCTACATGCAGAATCAGTTTTGCTTCAGTTGTTCGGCCATGTCTTTCTCAAAGACTAGCTCGCCTCCCGACTGACAACTTTAATTATGGCTACATATCTGATCGCCTCGCTGTAGATTCTCCACACAATTCACAGAGCAAGGGGTGCGTGTGTGTGTGTGTGTGTGTGTGTGTGTGTGTGTGTGTGTGTGTGTGTGTGTGTGTGTGTGTGTGTGGGGCAGGAAGGTCCCCTGAGCCGCTCTCTTTACATCTCGGAATATGTCACAGGGTGCAGGGACACATCGGCACTCTTTCTTAATGCTCGCCTTCAGCTCCTTCACAAGGAACGTGGATCCTGGTGAGTACTGTCTTTTTGTATCAGTAAGAACCTCTGGGAGGGAGAGAGAGTGAGTGTGTGTGGGTGCACATCTACCGTATGTGTGTGAGTGTTTGTCTATGGAGAATGAAAATACTGCACTTCACATGAAGTACTCCACAAGTGCACTTAGACTCTTAAAGATTTGACACAAAATGCTCTTCTGAGGCCAAGAATTTATTGGTCCATGATCAAAAGTGGTCCTGAGGAAATGGATTATATCTCCGTGAAGACTTACCTTCTGTCTGGGTTACAACATGGACGTGATACGACGTCGCTGGAGAGAAGTTTCTAACATTTCAACTGAAAACATCTCTAAATTGTGAATTGTCGAGGTTTCCATTGACGAACTGGGCGCATTTGGACACGTAGAACATTATTTTGTTTGCTCTTAAAGATGAACCTGCAAAGTTGTGTAAATACTGAGTGGACCTATTGTTAATTACTCCATTATCAGAGTATTTGCTCATGATCATGTAATAACTGAAGCAAAAAAGAAGGTTTTACTTCGTGCCGAGTGGAATATTGTGGAATACGGTGTTTTCCACATGCCAACAAGTGTGTATTTCAAGCATTATTCTGGTGTTTTCCATTTGCTATAGAGACACTACTTATTTTCAGTTTTAAAAAATGTGTTTAGTGATGCCAAAGTGATTCCACAGAAGAATAATAAACCCCACCTGTAATAGCCTGAATTTGCTGAGGCGCTCGTACTGGCGGTGTGTGGTGTTGAGCGGGTGTGTTGGGTACTCACATCTGTCAGTCTGTCTCTGGAGCTGCTCCTGATGGACGGCTTGGACTCTCCGCTGACGCTCTCGCTGTCACTGCCCTTGCAGTTGTTCTGCCCGGGCTTCAGCTGCAAAGCACGACACACGAGGAGACGGCGGGTTAACAACAACCGGGAAAACTGTTAACACTGCAGTTTAGGGCCATGCACGGATATAATGCTGGCACGGGACGGCGTCCCACAGAATTTCAGTTCATGAATATGTGAGAACTGGCAGGAGCACCGGCGCTGTCTCTGTAAATCTGTCATGTTTCTGAGCCTATTCAGCGGCCATCACTCCGCTTGCCAATGAAAGACGCCATCTGATCTCGCAGTATGAAACTCCTCTCAGCCCATGAAATAGAGAACAGGGACAAAGACCCCTCCAGAACCTTCAAATGGAGCCACTATCCTTTCCAAGCAGACACCACATGCTGAGGCAGCAGGAGCTCAGCAAGTGTCATCCTCTAGACACTCTGTTCGGGATGGAGCAGAAACGACAAGAATAAAGTGGAGGATGCGCCAATCCGTGGGCATCTGAGGCCCTTCAAAAATCTGGAGAACAATAAAAGACTCTTGGGAGCGCGGCGCCGAGTGGAAGGAGGCGGGGCCACTACTCCCAGTCCAAGTCTATGATTGATGTCCTCTGAAGCATCCATGCTGCTCCTTCCAGACCAGACAAACGCCGCAGGTTTCATTTGAAAGCACATAAAAAAGAATAATAATAGTAAAAAAAAAACTGGCTTCATGGGATCGTGTTGTAAACTGCTGCTCAGCCACCTAATAGGGAAAGCAGAGTGTGGCTCTGCACTCATAAAGAACTTGGGCAAGACGACGATGGCACAATCCAGAGGGAAGGAACAGAGCTAGAGTAGATGTTTTTCTCTTTCCTTTCTTTCCAAAATCTCCCCGTCGGTTTCCTCCTTTAAGGTATCGGCCATTATTTAGTGCGAAGAAAGGCCACGAGGTGAGGGAATACCAGAAGGACACTTGAGTTGAGAAGATAATTAAAATGAAAATGTTCCCTTTCCTGTATCCATTAGTGGTGTGAAAGGAATCCTATTCCTTGGGAGAATTGCACGATGGGTGAAAAGCAGGCAGAATCGCCGGAGTGCCGAATGTGATAAGAGGGTCGGAGCACTGGGAATGCCTGATGGGGTCTGGACGTCTCACCCCTGTGTCAAAACGTGTGTGATTGTGTGGTCAGAAAGCAGAGACAAAACTGCACTGAAAAAGCTGAAAAGACTGGAACACACACACACGCATACACACATACACGCCAATGCCCTCCGCTGTGATAGCACTAATTACCTCCAACACAGTTTATTCCCTTAAAAACCAGGGCACATTTTCTCCTTTCTTTTGTAAATGCCAGATAGTCTGAGGGGAGTCTACATGTTTTTCGAGGAAAAAATAGGGGGAATATTATTCCGTCCACCCTGGCGCGTGTACCGATCCTTGAAGAAAGGGTGTGGGACACTGTTTACACCCCGGTCTGTGGCTCCTTCATCAAAAACATGTTGACCTATAATATTTATTAACCAGCCGGTGTCCCTGCTGGCCACACCGGGCAGCATGCGCCAGCCAGACTCATGCATTTATGAATGTGCGCACAAAAGAATACCCAGACCAAAGTGTGAAGCAGCTGCTGCTGCTCCAGCATCAAATATAAGCGACCACACTCGTATGGTAAAAGAGAAAGAGCTCATAAGGAAAATAAATCAGGGGAGAAAGCGCAGGAGATAGATTGAGATCTGGCTTCTCTTAAATCGATTTGCTACCAAACTGACTCTGCGGTGGTTAACGTCTGCATCGCGGCTCGTCGGCGGGAAACCACGCCATGAAATCAGAAATCTCGCACAAATTGAACTGTGTGTAATGTCTGAAGAACTTGTCTAATAAAGACATTCCAATAAAGAGCAGCTCATCTTTCAGGGCTATTATGGGACCTGATTACACAGCTATTTGAACACATATCCCTCAGCTTGTTCCCTTTAGTTTCCCCCTGAGCTCCTTTAAATTACTTCAGAGAATACTGCCCACCCCCACCCCCCCCGTTCTTCATTTGCTCCCCCTGTTTTCCGATGTCCACATGAAGGATTCATTTCGTTTTATGGCATGATTAAGGGATGTCTTAAGCAAATGGAGGGAAGGCTGGTCAGTTCCATCAAAAAAAAAAAAAAAAGTGCTGATATTTAATGGCCTTCTATGTGATGACAAATCTAAATAAGAAGCCTGTGGGTGTAAGAGTGCGGACGGTGTGCATTCCCTGCTCAAACCGCCCAGTCTGAGCACTCCCACTTGTATTTTTTGTGTGTTTTTTACAGCCTTTAAAGCTTCCGTTTTACCTCCTGCATCGAGCGCCCGTGCACTTCATTGCAGCTGACAATCATCCATGGCGGTGAGAGTGTGTGCATGCATGTGTGTGTGCGTGCGGGAGTCCCAGACTGCTGCGCTGCGCCGAGCAGCTACCATAAAGACATTAATTATAACGCAGGTTCAGACGTACAGATGCATTATTTAATGACATTACTATATCAGCACAGTCTGGGTAAGAACTGGCCCTGCAGGAGGATAACAAACAGATGGTTTTAATATTCCAGAGGCTAATTTCACAACAATTAAAGACACAGCGAGACATTAGCATCTAATGAAACATTTAAACTACTAGTAAATGCATCTGCCATTAATTTCCACACAGTGCAGTCTTGTTTTCCTGCAATCTGTTCTGTGTTAGGGGATAGAGTTGTTTTTTTTTTGTTTTTTTTTCCATGTCTTTCTTACCAGTCTGAATTTATTGAAGTAGAGAATCAACAACTGTTTTCAATCAGCAGTCAGCATGATGCTTTGGAAGAGAGCAGCCACAACCTCAGCATGAATGGTGCAGCCCACAAGTATGAGGAATCATTACGCATTTCTTATAAATCACTTACAAAATAAATTAAAATACTTCCACTCAACTTACTAGCAACTACTCAAATAGTTACCATCGCTGTCAAACTTAAATTCAAATGGTTTGGTGGTGATAAGTGAACATCTCCTCAAATGATTGCAGTGTGTGAAGGAATATTTGTGATTCTGAAACTCAGAATCAAGTTCTTTTTTTTAATTTATGTTTTTTTCAAGTTGATTTCTATTTATAGCAAATGTGCACTGTTGAAAATAGACACATGTTCCTCATTACAAGCATATGTTACTTTTACATCAACCACTAAATATCTCTAAACATCAAACATTAGCGGAAAAAAACGTCCCCTATTCTTAATCTGTATTCCAGGAAAATGAAGTTATCAGTTTATTGGGGATTGAGGATTAGTTCAAGCTCTTCAGAGAAGTACTTTCCGAGCAGGGGAGTAATGTTGTGTGTTGATCATTCAAACATGAGCAGAACCAGCAACCAATATCTTTACAACAATATCATACAATAGCTGTGTACAAACAGCATTTGCAGCTGATCGAGGAACCAAACACAAACAGTAATAATTTACACATATTTGCCCTACTTGAAAACTGATGTTGCTGGATAAACTGCTGGCTTGCATCACTTAAGTCTTCCAAACAGAGAAAGCCACTCAAGGTTCAGAGCCGCAAAAAGTTCAAGAGAGATGGACAAAAAACTTCCACCGCTTCCACTGTCCAGCATGTGCCAGCAAATGCACTTTTAGTCCCGGGCCAGATGTGGGTTTTCTAACTTTTCCAGGATGTATCAGGAAGTTCAAGTGAGAGAAGAGAAGAAGAGAAGTGACTCTGGATGGTAGTAATCATCTGTGCTGCATGACAAACAAGAATGGATTCTTGAAATAATTTCACTGCAGGGTAAAACAATTTCTCCTACTTTTTATTGAATCCGTTTACCCCTAAATAATGGCGCAAAACCAGACCAGTATTCTCCAAGTGGTCCCTTATAGTAAATCAAAGCAGCCACATCATCTTCAGAATGTGTGGGATTAGCAAGGGGTGATTGCTCCATTCCCTTTTAAATAGACAATACCAGAGCAAATGAGCCGTCGATGACCTCATGGATTTTCAATACTCAAAATACTTTAGCAGCCTCGTTCGAGCCCACACTGGTCCTCATACTCGCTCTCAGTTCATCTAAAAGAACACAAACACAAACACACGGGACCTTGCCTTTTCATCTTGCGTGGACCGCCGCTAGTCAGAACAAAATAAAGTCGCGCCCTTGACAGATGATTGAATTGCAGAATTATTTGAGTTCCCACGCAAACACTTAAGGTCTGGCCCAAATCTCAAACCACACACTTATCTCTAGATGTCGAGCAAAAGAGCACGTTTTCTTTGGGGGAGGGGGGGGGGGGGGGTGTTGGCTCTCCTCGCAGTCTATACGAATAATATTCCAATTTAAAAAAACACACTGATTTACAAAGACTACTGTTTCATCTCGGCAGCAGAAGGGTATTATTTTGGCAGTCAGGCGCGAGTCGGAGCACACTTCAGATCAGAGTGCAAAAAAATTATGAAATATCTCATCTAACGCCGCTCCCCTGGAAAGTACACTAAAACAGCTATTACAACATTGTCTTGAACATGTGGAGTCAATTATTTCCTCACTTGCTGAAAAGTGCTCACCATCGCCGTGGTGGAATTTTACAAGTGTATTGACCTATTCTCAAGGGCTGCACTACAGACTCAATGCAATCAAGCACAAAAGTAGGCCTGCTAACATTTCTAACCACAAAGGCCATTTTAAACACAGGCGTACACAACCAGTCCGCCCTGGCAACTCCACCCCGCAACCCCTATCCCTCATTGCACACACACATACACACACACATGCACAAAAAGACAGGGAGAGAACAGGGCTCAGTTTTCTGCACTGGCCTCTGTGGGATTCTGTTGCCATCAGCTCCTGGTTTCCCTTAGTTACGCACAACAGCAGCTGCGGAGCACGGCAGTAATAAAACCTGGAACAATTTAACAGCTTTTATTGTTCTTCTGCGGCTTTCAGAACAGCTAACCTGTCCTCTCAGGATCTGGCAGAGAGAATCCCACTTGGGCTGCAATGAAAGAGGATCTCATTTACCTAAAAGCGCTTATAAATTTTTAATTTGCTTTAACAAGTAAATTAACAAGTCCCTCATTTGGGAAGTTTTATGGCTGCTTGCCACTGAGGGAGAGGCATGAAAGTTTTATAGATAATCCACTACCTAGGACGGGCTGCTGATAATAAATTGTCTATTTCCTGCGGCATTGTCAAATCCCCTTGGTTTCCACTGACTACACTTTGAATATCTCCTTTATACTACCATCAGAGGTCTATATAGCGGGGTTATTGTAGTGCCGCGGAGCTCCGGCACTCCGCAGTCAAAATGAACAACTTGAGGAATTTCTGTCGACTTTATACATGTGCTTCCCTATCGCCTTAGGAGACACCATTGCCATACATTAGACCACATTAAGCACCGCTAATTAGGCCCCCCAACATCCTCTACATCACATCAGTGTCACAGTGAGCCCATCGACTCAAACCACCTTGGGGTGGTTGACAACAGCAGTTGGAAACTGCTGTGTCTATTTAACTTGCAGCTGGCTTTATCTGACTAGACTGTCATGTGGAAGTGTTGGAGGGGAAGGGGAGGGGGTGTAGGAGGAATCCTCCGGGTGTGTAAGGGGGCTGACTGGGGGAACCTACGTCATTGTTCTGACAGTAGCTGTGTGGGCAAGCCCACCAGCGTGGCCTGGCTCTGACCCTGTGCTCGCCTCTGAGGCCCAGCTGCTTTAACTGCCACCGACAGCGGTCCCGCCCGGCCCTCCCGTCACCCATAAGCCCCTCTGCCACCCTCGCTTACAGCCTGTCACTGAGCATCAGCACTTGGCTTCCATTGCCCCAGATTTGTTTACTGTTAAACTCTGTGTGTGGCACAGTGAGGTCACAGACATACAGTGTGAAAATACCCCTCAATACCATTTTTTTCCTTTTTTTTCTTTTTTAACCTTGCAGTGGAAGCGTGGGTGTCGCGTGCTTTTTCATCGTCATGGCTAAACAACATGTCAGAAGATTGGCGGCATGTTTATCCTACAGTCAACTGCTAGCTTGTGGTTAAGTTGTCACTCTCAGTCAGCCGGTGGTTTTTATTCCTGCCTAGGTATGTAACCATGGAGAAGCTCCATTTCCTTTCAATCCTCTAACATCATTGTGCTGCAGTGATCTCTGGCGACCTTGTCAGACATCATTTTTCTTGCAGGGGAGAGATCAGTGAGGCCGAAAGCACCCACTCTGACCAATCTCGGGCTTTTTTAGCCTCTGTGTTGGAATGTGAAGCCGGAGCAGAGATATGAGCCACTGAGGACTACTCACAGCAGCCGCAGGGTGAGAGCATCCTGAGAGTGGGAAATGGAGGCTTGGGAGAGAACAAGAGAAGGGGGTGAGCATGGTTGAGAGCTCTGTCTTGATCTCATCAGTCATACTAAGGACTCCATTTCCTCGACCACAGGCTGGAGGCTACTAGAGCTTGTGGCTGCATTTATCTATTGCCATAAATCTCAGATCTATGACGACATTACAGACAAATCAATATGCTTTTAACATCCATCCTCTGCCCCGCGTCGCAATCGCCCTTCTCCCCTCTCACAAATGGTCATATAATGCTGTAGTCTGGTGGATTGAGTTATGGGGACAATTCCCAGATTTAATAATGAACTGAGCAGGTGGAGAAAAAGTGTGCGGTGTGGAGGGGGAGGCGGTGGGTGGGTGGGGGGGCAATATAAGAGCAGCAGGAGACCTCTACTCCCAGATCATATCTGAACATCTTGTTATAGTGGCCCAGCATGGCAGTAAAATAACCTTCCTGCCCACTTTACGCACCTCCAATTCCCTGAGCTCAAACATTTCCCATGCAGAGCAGGCAGGAAGCAAACCCCAATACCTCTATTCGTCCTGAGGGGGTGTGGGGGTGGGCGAGGGGGGAGGGCACAAAGGATCAGACTTCTCTCCTGCCCAGCTGAATTCTCATCACCACACAACTGCTCATCAAAGAAATGTGTGTGAAATTAATTACACGACTCCCCGGCTCTTCAATCTGTGCTACCGAGTCGTTACTTCAATATTGGCTTTCAGAGAGCCATCCAACTAAAGCCACAGCCAGCGTGCCAAAAAAACAGCTCCCCGAGCTGGGCAGCCTCAATAAAGAGAGGTATGGAAAAAAAAAGACAGCAGAGAAAAAGCCCTCTCCTATCGGCTTGCAGGGGCTATCATTTCTCTTTTTTATTGCCATTTATTTTCCTCCAGGAATTCACTGCCAGTATATTGGCAGGCCTTCCAGTAGATGGAGGCAATGAAATTTAGCGCAGACACTTAACACTGGGTCAAGCCTTGTGTGCAGCTCATGTGTGGTGGTAATATGATAGACAAACGCTTCTAGTTTAGGGAAAGAAGGCTTTTTTTCATGTTACAGGAATAGCAGCGGAGTGCTCGCCGTGTCACGGGCACTCTGCTGGAAAATGGAAATGCATAAGCAGAAGCCTTTACAGGGGAGGAGGGTGGAGACACAAGCGTTTGCAAAATGGCAGAGCAATGTACCTGGATGGTCAAATACTGACGAGCGTCAACCTAAACCTGTGCCATTACATTAAAGCCTCTGGCGTGACGGCGCGCCGGGCTGAAACACAATTCAGTAAATAACATGAGTGAGAGGAAAATGTAAAAACAATGGTGATTCAAGAGAGCAACCATGTCAACAAACTTGAAATTGCAGTTCATTCATCCTCAGCGATGCATGATTAACCTTTTTTTT
>CAESWR010000118.1:873976-894623 GCA_903171835.1 Mullus surmuletus | reverse complement strand
ACCATTAAAACAAAACTTATAATTTCCGTCAGGGGAGGAAATAGTGATCATCTGTGATTTGATTTGAGAAACCAAGTAATGGAGACATTTGCATATTCATTCATGAGGGGAAAATTGATGCACTCATACTCTTACAACTTGTTTTAGTGAACCCATGAGGCATATGAATTAAAAAAGGGGGTCAAAAAAGGGCGATTTGTTGAACTGTCCAAATAAAATTTAATAAAATTCAACATGAACATGAGCAGGGTTTTGTGTGTAAAACCGATGCATATTTGTTTATAGGGTATTTTGTTTTTGCAGCATGGAAGACTACTCATCATTGGACTGCATACACTCAATATAATGAACAGAACACAAATCAGAAATATTAGTGGACAAACACCATGAGCGGCGCTTAACTGGTCCTCTGTCTACTTTCTGAGGCCGACCAGTGCAGTTCCACAGCTCGGCGATAAATCCTCTCTTAATATGGATTATAATATCTCGTTAGAATCTCTCATAATAATCTTCCAGCGATTCAGAAGCCTGGAAAGACTCTGTCTTCCAGGTCATTTTATCTCAGTGTAAGCAGGTGGACTTCAGAGGGTTTAGTGAAGATGTTCCACTTCTCCTCTCATACAAAGAGGCCAGTTGGACAGGAGGCCAACTGCCTACTCTGAGGGGTAAGAGACCTTGACTCAGAAGAATGGGATGAACATTATAAAAACCTATATATTTTGGTCTCACCACAAATCATCGCCATCAAAATGGACGTTACAGTTAACAGATTGTTTAAAACCTGATCATCATCCTCATCTGATTGCAGGGCTGTTAGATTATACCAGCATGAGATACGTGGTCAAGAAAACCCCTCATTATTCACTACGTACCATGGGACATTCTATCATCCAGTAACTATACAGACCCTCAACATGTTTTTCAGCCACTGAACAGGATTCCTCAAACAGTAGGAGCTCACAAACTAATATAGGAATTGAAAATAATAAATTCCAAATGGAATTCTAAGCAAATGCCTAACCACTGTATTATTTCCACAACTTCCATAACCATGCAGGGGCAAAGGAAGATATTTCCAAACATATAATCTGATGTTGAGTTTATTTATTTCTTTGCTCTGGTGTCAAAGTGACCCATTTAGGCCTTGTTGGATCTATTGGACAACAGGTAGTTTCCCCTGTGGCTTAACCTGTCATTTAAACGCAACCAGCGTTTTTCCTCGAGGGAAACGCATATTTTCAAAAACCCAGTTCAAAGTGTTCACCAATCTAGGGTGTTCACTTCGGACTGGGTTTTTGAAAATATGCGTTTTCCTCGGTTGACTGTATGAACATGAGAAAGGGAAGTGTGGGAACACGATAACATATGATTTGTTTACCCACTTCATTGTAGGGCTGCACGATTATGGACAAAATAATAATCACAATTTTTTTGATCAATATTGATATTACGATTGTTGAACACGATTACTCATTATTCATTTGTGAAAAGAGATATGCACTTTAATGATGCCAAAGCAGTCCCCGTATCTTATGATGTGGCATAATTGTAAATAAAGAATACCTGAATGCGAATGCTGAATTTTGCGATTTTGATTAAATTTGATTAAAAGTGCAGCCCCACTCCATTGTCAACAATGCATATAGCCTATAGAAGATGTAAATTTTCACATAAGGGACCGTCTGACATCATTATTCACGACACAGAATAGCAGCTTTGTATCTACTGTTGAAGCTTCCAAAATCTCCAATGGACCCTGCAGACACACTCACAGCCTTGGGAACACCACCACCTTCTCCAAGAGCCGGATGACGGTCGCTCCTACTGCTATTTTCGGTCGTCCCAGACGCCAGCGCCGGTCCGCTCTGTGCCTCTCTCGTCACACGCTACTGGGTTATCTCATCACAGATTAGCTAGCGAGGCATGAAAATTTGCTAAAGTTCAGAGTACACATTTTCTTGTAAACAGGGATAGAGTTTTCAAAACTGGTCGCATCAACACTACATTTTTCCTACACTTTAAAATACAAGGCATTAAATTCACCCAGACCAGCCTGCCATGATCGCTAATTACATTGTTTCACTGGTACTTCTTGTAACCATCACTGTATCAGCCGCTGAATATGGAAATACAAAAATACGTAGGCAACTCCAAACCACACACACATATCGTTATGATCTTATACAACGACAGCCATTATGTCACTTGCACTCTGAGGTGTGAATGTATTGCAGGAGATCTGTCTGACCGCGGGAGAAGTGCTCAGTGGTGTGTTGTATTGAATTAGTCAGGTCGCTGTTCACCCTCCGTGTGTCTGCAGCCCCACATTTGGCCCACCGGGGGGGTCCTGGCACTGCCGCAAAGGACAAAGAGCTGCGAGCAGACACGCAGAGCAGGGCAGCAGTGTTGTGTTCTCTTTCCGCTCGGAGGAATGTAACCCACCTCCCGCCTCCTTCCCTTTCATGCCCTCTCACTTCAGGACATGAGCCCACACACAGGGGTGGCAATTACCCTTTCCCCAGACGTGGCTGACCCGGGGTCCTCGACCCAGAAGCCACTGTGTTCTGTGCCCCTCCAACCCGGCAAGGTCTCTACAGCGGGCAGGAATGAATGGTGGCGAGAGGGCAAAATGGAAAGACAGGCACTCAGTCAAATATGGCAGCGCTTGTTTAAGGTCACTTCCTATTTGCATGCTGCTGAAAGCGTGGCTGTCAATCACACGTAATCACACAGAGGCCGGCTGCTCCCGAGGCCAGACAGCTGGGAGCAGGAAAAGCAGACGGCTGCATAAGCCCTTCCTCTCCTCCAACACAGTCGGCTTTCATGACCCCCATAAGCACTGACATACGCATCCTGTTCTTATGTGTACTTTTCTTTTAACTGGGAACACAGACATGGAGAAAAACAGAAAAAAGCCAAGAAAAGGCAGGCCACCTAGGAGAGAGCCTCAGCATATCCAGACATACACAGCCAGCTTATGAAGTTGCTGAATTTTTCACATTTATGCAGTAAAAATACTGTCTGGGTTTTTGCAAAGGGATCAAAAAAGTGAAAAGCCATTTTCAATTCAAGGAGGCCTTTATATACAGTATAAGAAAAAAACCCTCAACTGCTCTATCTCTATTTAAAAGGTGGATACAAGAAATGGATAAAATATTCACTGAATCCCATTATCTTGTATCGGCTTTTTCCCGTTTCCATCCCTCTCCACCTACCTCCCACTTTCTTTGGATCAAGCATGAAGTGGAAATGTTCTCACTTAACTGGCCAGATGTGGTGGGAACAGCAGTGGCTAAAAGTAAAGCGAGCATGGTACCCAACTCCTTCCTCTACTTTACCACAACACACTGCCGGCAAACGCCCGTGCCGTTGTTATGGTTTCGTCAACTTCATCTTTACAATGCAGTTATTTTTATTTCCCATTCTGTCACCTTTTGTTCTTGGGGATGTTCATCTGCTGATCAAAGGACTGCTACTGTCTATATTCTAAGAGAGAACCTTTCGGTCAGTTCTGGTTCAAAAACGCGGCCATGTTCTCCGTCACTGACCTTAAGACACGTGTAAAAACAAAATGGCGGACCGAACAGAAACTGATCACCCCGGGCACCAACAGATGCTCCCATGAGGCCACTTAGCACACTTACTCATCAACTGAAATAAGCCAGACGATGGCAAAGTCAGTCCAACGTGTCTTTATCGCATCGTTCTGAAAGAGCCAACCGCAAGGAGTAAACAGAACCCTGCCAAGCCATGTTTTTAAGTAACGAGAGAGCTTCATCTATCCTGCAGGGAGCGACACGCGATTCTCTGAGGCAAATTTGATCAGTGGGAGAGGTCACGACCGGAACGGTTAGTCATGGCACAAATAGAACCGAGGCGTGAGCAAGAGCCCGCCTTAATGAGTGGCGAGCTGACTGACTGACTGCTGCTGACTGATGTTGGGATGACTGGCTTCGCAGGTTAACACACTGAAGGTAATTGCAGCGGTAGCCATCTTCATTAACACGGCAGCGAACATTCGGTGTGGAGAGCGTGAGTGCTTCGCCCAGTGCTTGGCTTTCATGGTGTGATGCCAACCACACTGAATCAATCTCATTAAACAGGGCGTCGGATCTGAGACGATGACATCACTTATTGCATTAAAGCTTTGTCATGGTGTCACACGGTGCCAGTGCTGGGTCTCAAACTTTTCATTGGGTGAATAATCTTTTTTTACACTATTTGATTGATACATGCATTCCTGTTTAAATTACTTCCTATAAATATTGATGAATTTAAGAGGAATTTTAACTAAAGTGAGCTTAACTTTGGAATTGAATGTGCATGCATTTCATTTTGATTAATGTGTTGTATTCATATTTACTGATAATGTTGAACATTCTATTTGTATCTTGACTTTTTTTCACCAATTCTACCTGATATATGTACCACAAGCAGATGAAGTCATTTCCCAAATTTGTTTGGGATATTAACATGAAATGTGCGGTATTCCAGAGACACACATTTCTTTTCTATTTTGGTAACCAAATAAATATCAGTTTTACTTCATCTCCAATTATTTAGAAATGAGGTTGCAAGTGTTGCCCTCAAAAATATGTAAAACAAAGCAACACCATGCTCTAAAACAACGGCAATTGGCAGCATTTTAATCTATTTCTTTCTATCTGTTTAAGTTGAAAACAATGTTAGAATTGGATGGTCCCATGGGTGCAATTACAGAGAACATATTAACCTCCGATCCACCACAGGCCTGCAAATGCGAGTTCCCTCTGAATTTAAAGCAGCCACTGAGGTAGATAAAGAATGCCTTGAAAGAGGATCCATGCACAACTAAATAATTCATCATTTTCACAAGCACTTAATATCAAGTGGTTTGATATTTGCCAAGATACTCGAAGCAAAACAGCCAGAAAAAGAAAAAAGAAAAAAATCCAACATAAGGACTTACCTTCTCGTTATATTTGAACTTGACATAGAACCAGCTGGACTTGATCATCCTTCCCTCGTGAGCTCCTGAGTGATTCAGTGTGCCGAGTCAAAGTCTCCTCCAGAGAATAATGTCGAGTGTGCGGTGCGGTGACACCAAAATGTTTCAGCTACTTATCCTGCTGGTCTTACTCGCTCGGCGTCTCACTTCAAGCTTCTTCGACTGCTACCGTTTCTCGCACTCCCGAGTCTTGGTGGTGTGGTGTAGTGTGTTGTTTGTGTGTGTGTGTGTGTGTGTTGCGGGCTTGGAAGGCTGACAGAAGAGCTCCTCAGATGGGATTCAGCTGGCAGATGCCAGCAGAGGCGAATGCTTCCCTTCTGACTGAACAGACTCTAAAGACTCGAGCACCAGCCTCCTTCGCTGCCCTCTCCCTCTCTCCGTCCTCTAACTTTCTTTTTCTTTTCTATCCCACTTGCTCTCCTTTTTCCTGCCTCTTTCGCGAGCGACTCAATGCCTCCCCCCGCCGCTCCCTTTCATGCACCGTTAAGTTCTTTCAGTTTGCCCTTGTTTAACCCCTTTCTGTATCTGTTTCAATCTCAGGGTTTTTTTTCTTCTTCTGCCTTTTGTAAAGCAACACTGTCTGCTTTATTATTTCTACAGACAGCCGTCCCTGCTGCTGCCCTGACCCCAAAGGCGCAACGTTCTCACGAGTCAAATAAACTCTGACGGCTGAGCAAATGTGCCTCCGAAATGCTCTGTCAAATGCGGTTACGTCGACATCAGATTGGTTATGGCTCCACTCGGCGTGATAGCTTCAAATATTTACAAGTATCCCACAAAGCACCATTGTTAGAGTGATATCTGATATTCGCGTTTTGGAAAATGCCAGCAACCAGCTCACTCGCTCGCATTTCGGTTTTTTTCAGGATCCGATACTGAATTTGAATTGTGCTTTTTTTATATCCAAACATGGGAAATAATAGAACCAGGGAGATTTGTCGATCTTACAATATTGTACCCACTATTTTTTGTATGTAGAGTTAAAGTTGCATGTCACTACTTCTCAGTATATATGGGAATGTGGGGTTAGCATGGTCCAAAACTTCTCTTTTTAGATAAATTCTTAAGTAAACAAGGCCAACAGTAGCCAGGCCGGCTTTCAGCAGAAGCCAGCTACGTGACATTGGGCACTGAATCTTTAAAAATTCCCTCACTGATTCGCTTCGGGACTAAAAAGGCTACAACGGCAGTGCAGAATGGGCCACCCAGCCACTGTTTATGTTCTGCTGGTCCCCTTGGTGCACAGGGCCCGGATCACATACACACAACACCGCTGTGTATATAATCATGTCACCTTTGACTGTGGCTTCAGATGCCAGTGAGTATCAACCCACATAGCACTTGGACAGATTTGGCAGCCTGTGAGCAAAACTGAAGCAATTCCTCAGATTTTTACCAAAAAGCACTTGGTAGCCCCGAAAGTTGTGTTAGCATCCATGTATGTCCAGAATGAGACAGAAGTTTTGGTGCAGGCATGTGGAAATGTGGGTAAATTGATTGCTTTTAAAAGGCTCTTTTAAATAATTGAGATAGGGTGGTGGTCCAACACAACCAAAATAGCCATATTTTGCAGTAGGCATCATATCACATTCTCATATCACGACCCTCCTCCCACTCAATATGTTGGTAACTTGAACACAAAACGCAACTAAAACTGTGTGCAGAGCATGCCACACCAGCTGGCAGCGATGTAACGTTAACTTGTAAACATGCATCGGCCAATCGGAGCGGAGAGGATGTTTTGTGAAACGATGGCGTCACAAGGACGGAGACACGACCACTTATGGACTGATAGTGAGGTACAATTACTTCTCATACTCAGAACACAGAGGAGCTCGCAGCACAGAGTCTGTTTACGTGTGGATGTAAGACCCAAGCACACAGAAAGGACTCTTAATTCTTAGCGTTTGGATTGACAAGTAGACGGGGCAGCAACGGCTCAAACATCAGAGCAGACTATGTAATAGTCTGCCAACGGTTTAGTAGGATTTGGTCAAAGAGCCAATAGATATACACACCAGAGTCAGACTTTTTATATCTTTGGATACCATATTGATATTTACTCTGGTACAAGATCTTTTCCTTCACTTTCCCCGAGTCGAGGCAAAGAAATCCCTGGCTGACCAAAAAAAAAAAGAGAGAAAGGAAACACTAGAGAGGAACTGTATATTTGCTGATCTACAAATGGATATCATGTAGAGACTCTTTGCTTTTTTCCAGCCCAGAGTTTTTAACCCCTTCCTTCACCTCAACATCCTTTCATTGAGAATTCTCTTTTCAGGAGGTCATGAGTGACATTCTGTCAGGTGAACCGATTTTCCGCAACAGGAAGAATCAACAAAAAAAAAACACAAAACAAAACTGGCAGCGAGTTTTACCGGAGCTGCTGGGGGCAGGCTGAGTGTTGTGATGTGTGGGATGCTCTGTACCATTTGCTCCACTCCTGTTTTCTCAGTTTTTACTCGTCTCTCTGTCTTGTCTTCTCACTTTCACTCTTCTAATGTCACCTACAGGGAGCCCGTGGCACTGTAATACTAAGTGACAGCCTGCCTGCCTGCTCACTTCCCACACACACGCCCACGCTTGGCCACGTCCCCCACGGCCATCGCTGTGCCCGGATAACAGGGCTGCAAGAGCTCAGAGGACTGAGATCCAAAAACACAGAAGAAACTTTTATTCTGTGGTGTGTGTTGGATACAACAGGGATACAAGGTTGAAACGATTGAATTTTAAGGTTAGTTCGAGATTCTTTCAGATAGCCACACAATTATATAGCACGCGGACAGAAAACAATAAATAGAGAAATGGAGTAACACAAGGGCGAGGAACAAAAGGTGGTGTTGTGTTCAAGACCACACAAACCGAGATTTTACCAAGACCATTGGGAGCCAAGACCAGACCAAGACCCAAGACAAGGTATATATAGGAATCTTGACGTTAATTTCAATACCGTCCCAATACCGTCGATATTTTTAAATAACTAAAGACCACTTTGAGCAATAACCGAGCAATCAGTGACACCTTTAACTTGACAGTTTTAGTTTACGACTGACGACTATGGACCACTATCATACAACATTGAAATGAAATAATTCTGAATTTCTGCCCATATACGTTCTGCCGCTCTCAGAGACAATTTCCGAACGCACCCATAATAGTCGAGTTTAACGATTCATACCGATTCATGTTTTTTTAAAAAACTCATACACTTTTACAATGTTTTTTTGGAGTCAAAATCTTTTGACAGCTTATTCAGAAAAAAAAAAATCTTCAAAAATGTTAGACCTCATTAAGTGGTGATAATATTTTTTAATACTTTTTAAGGGTCTTAATTTCTACAAAATTAATTAATCAACTTTTAATACTTTTCAAGACCCTGCAGATACACTGTAAGAAAGAGGGTCAGAAAACAAAGTCTGGAGGTTTTTTTTTTATTGAATACATTTAAAAGCAACAAAAATAGCCTCCGCATTATTCTTATCTAAGCAGCACAATGCAACAACACAAAGGTCTGTTTTGTTTATTTTATAGAAAACAGGTCTTTTTCTTGAGAAAAACAAGAGAACATTGTGCTTGGTGCATAGGCAGCTACTTCAACGCTTTTTTTACTTTCTCTACCAAAGTCAGATGTGGATTTTTCAGATCGATGTGGCTTCTGAGTTGGATGAAATCAGATTAGGATATTTAATAATAAGGCAGAGGCTGCAATTTTGGGGAAATAATCAACCTACCAATGACTGCAAGTTTGGTCCACTCAGTCCCAGACCTTCAAGTGGTCTTGGGACCATGCTGAAGGCTAACCTCCAGTAGTACACCAGTAGTGAATGCTTTTATCATCGGACAGGAGAGGTAATGGAAGCTCCAGTCTCTGCACATCTGTTTCATCCAGCAATATGTCGTCAAGGTGCTCATGGTTTAATGATACACTTCCTTTTGATTTCTAACATATCCTTTCCAGAGGGGAAAGCAACAGCCTCAGAGACCCGGAAGCTGCATTCCTGCAAAGTCACTTCCTCTCCCGGGGCTGAAGAGGAACCACTGAGTGTTAAGTATGGACGTGCTTGTGTTTCCATACTTAACGGCAGCCGCAAAAGCTCAGCAGAGTGTGGTGTCGTGCGTGACACACGCGGGCACCCGAATACATTTCTGGGTTTGTCTGCTGGCGGGGGGTTATAGCCTCCTCTCCTCCCGCCTCGCTCCCTTTCAGCTACGACAGCACAGATGTTCCAGCGCCCCGAGCTACAGCGCCTCAGCTCCGCTCCCATTTTCTATTAAACCTGCTGGCACGAAAGAAGAGAGAATGTGAAGGAGGGAACACCAAGGCCTCCTGCAAAAAAATATGTTCCATCGACTTCCTAAATGCTCTTAGAGGATGCTTTAATCTTTTAAGCTCTCAGGGGCCAACAGAGCTCATACTGTTAAACGCAACACATTAAATAATGAGGTGTAATGTAAGAGACGAAAGGAGAAGCTGGGGGAGAAGACTAAACTTTCTTCTACCTGGGTTTTGTTCGCAACTTATGGAGGGAGTTCCATAGCTGATTATGTCTGCTATAGTCTCAGATCTTCTCTTTCTGCCTGCACAGAGAGAGCCAGTGGCCCGAAATGGCACGACACAGTGCATGTTTCCTCTCTCCCTCTCCGCGGGCTGTATTGGCCAGCAACACAAAGGCCATTTCCTGCTCTACTCACACACACACACACATACACACAGATATTAGGGTTGAAGCTGAGTCGCTCTGATGGCCCGATAATACAGGCCCGAGTCCCATCTAGGCCAAAGTCAGGAAATCACGTTAGCACCCCCCCCCACCACCTTCTCCTCCTGTTAATACTGGGGGATTATGGCACCATACTGCTTTAGCACACATGACTTTTGCTATAAAGCAGATATGTAACAGTTATCAAGGTCCATAAGCAGCTATGAGAAGTTGAATTTCCTCTTTTTGGGGGGTTTGATGCTGACTGGCAGGGGATAAATTGACAATGTTTTTGAAATAATACGCAGCGTGATTACTTTTGCCGCAGTAAAGGCCATGCACACAACGACCGAGAGATTACAAGACCATATGGCACCAAGACCGAGACAAGACCAAAACTGTGTATATCAAAGGAACATTATCACAAAACAGCTATTTGACAGTAACAGAAATAGTCTCTGCATTATTTTTATCAGCACAATGCAACAAATCAAAGGTATTTATGGGGTTAGGGTTAGGGTATTTATGTTTATTTTCTAGAATTTAGATCTTTCTTGCCGTAAGAACCCTGAGCCCATGTAGCTTGGTGCATAGGCAGCTATTTCCACTCATTTCAAGCATTTGAGGCTGTTTTGTTGATATATCAAAATCAGATGTGGATTTGTCAGGTGAATGTGGGTTGTAAGTTGACCGAAATCAGATTAAGACATTTAACAAGGCTGAGGCTGCAACTTAGGGGGAAAATAATCAATCTACAACTGATTGGAAGTGACTGTTTTTTTGTGGAAAGTCAGACTCACTCTAAAAGCCTGGCAGTGGAGTTCTCCCCCGCTCTGTCTGGATACAAAATCAGAGTCCACTCAGTCCCACACCGAGACAAGATGGAGAAAATATGCCCTGGAGTTTGAGTGGAGACCAAGACATAAGAATATAAGAACCAGTATGTAGACACAAATTATAGTTTTTTTATAAATATGCTCCAAAAAGAGTGATATATCCTTAACATTAGCAACACCTCAAATGTAGTTTCAGGCTTCAGAGAGCATTTGCATAAATTCTTTTCAGCACTGAAAGTCTGGGGAACAACTTGAGTTCCTCTGGTTTTATTTAAATATGATAATAAAAGTCAGCATTAATACAGCATGACCAAAGTGTGAAATACAGACTGGACAACGAGATCCTTGAAAAGAAGTTTTCAGAAGTTTTCTTAAAACTGATTTGATTTATAACTGCTCATTAAAAGCTCTCTGCACGACGGCAGACACATCAGGGTCAGACAAGGACGCAGCAGGGACGGGATCATACTGCAATCCAATAATCGTGCTGCTGACATCATTGGCGACTGCTCCATTCCTGGCAGGGATCCAAACGGCTATGTGTTGCTCGCTGATGAAACTGTGTGCCACACACACATCACGCTCAACAGGAATAGACTTTTCTCGTTTGACGCTGTGATAAACCCACTCACTGCCTCCTTCAGATGTAATGGAGATGATAGTGCAAGTGGGTCCAAGGTGCCGCTTCTAATGCAAGCAAATCTAATCAGTGCAGCAGTGAAGTGTATTATCTTTATGTGTATGCAGCCATTTGTGAGCACTTGTGTGTGTCAATGTACATTAGCAGGTATTAACAATCACTCGAGGGCCCGGGGAACGATGGAGAGGAGCAGGGGACGAGACACACACTTTTAAATGTGTTTTGGTGGTTATTTCCCAAATGGTGAGTATTAAAAAAAATAAAAAAAAATTAAAAAAGCCAGTCTCATGAATGATTAAAATATTAAGACCTAAATCCATATCTTCCACGGGCACACAATTATCATCATCATCATCATCATCAGACATATGGTTCAAGTTTTAATTAACCAGAAGCAGTTATTACTTCAATTAACCCCTATATGTCTTTCTTTGTCCTCATTCACCGCCTTAATGCATTTCTCAATGTCAATTTGCTGCAAAATCACCAGACATGATCCTTCTATCTTTTTATGAAAATAAATACATTTATGAAGCAATAATAATAACTGTAATTTGAGAAATAAATTCACAAGTAACATATGACCATGGTTATTTATTTTCCTCAGACTTTGCAATCTGTGACATTGAAGCTGCTTTGTATAAACCGAGTGATACCAGGGTAATGTTATGATGTAGTGTGTTTATATGCAACCATGACCTTGCAAAATCCTGCAGAGAGATCTACATGTGGATGCCAGCATGCACATTTACACATATACAGACACACACACAAACTTGTCTGTCTGTGAAACAAACGGGCCAGGACTTAATTTGGAGCTCATTTCCAAACACAAGTCAGCAGGCTATTTGGACAGGGGTCCAGTTGGGGGGGACTCCAGAGAGAAATAAGCAGAAGAAAGAGAGGAAATGGTTCCATATTCCAATGACTTTCAGATGCATGAAGCTGTGCCAGCTCCATGATGTTTTAGTTCACGTCCTCCCTGCCTAAACGCCTTTGCACGCATTCGCTCTTTCCTCTTCCCTACCAGGGAGGCGGCAACTCGCAGACGCAGCTGCCCCGGCATCGGTCGGCGGATGGATCAGATGAAAGCAGGAAACAGAGATAAACAGAGACTAATTGCTCACAGGCAGGAGAGACTTGGGACAGGACGAGTGGTGGAAGTGAGGTTTTGTTTGGGGGGTGGAAGGGGAGTTGTAAAGCAAAGGTGCAGACACAGGATGACTACAAGTGGGGTCAGACATGAAGGGCTGCCAGCCAGAACCCCTTAAATCTTTTGCATGTGCACCGCGGAGGCAACATGGAATAATTACCCAGAAAACCAGATGAAAATCTCAGACTGAGTCATAAGAAAATAACCCAGAGGCAGGAAAAGAAAAATTGCCTAATCGGAACACGGATTTCACGTCAAAAACATTTTTCCACATTGAAACAGTGGCACTAAAAAACTACAAATTGAAGATGGGATTCCAAAACAATTCTCCATCCAGGAACAATTTATCATGTAGCTTTAGTTTGAATGGTTTGTGATCTGAAGAAAAATCCTTCTGAAAATGATTCTTTGTTATCGCTTTTATGCTACTGAACGGATTTTAGGCAAAAATCAAGGATACTATGTGTGCATTCAAGCTATAAAACAAGCATCTGTACACGGTGACTGTGATAAGATATTTAAGGATTCTTTGAGACATTTTGCATCTTAAGTTTTCTACAAATACCAGCAAGAGGGTCTTGTAAACTAATCCACATTCAGCAATATTACAAGCAGGTTGACCTGGAATGGACTCCAATGAGCATGGAGTCCATTTAAAAAATTTTTTTTAAATAAATTATCCGTTAAATGTGTGGGAAGTACTTTTGAAGGGGAACACGATGGTATGGAGGCTGTAAAGTCACATTTAGAGTTAAAGACCTTATATAAAACATGACTGGAACACAACCCACCTACAAAGCGTAGCCTTTGAAGCACAAGCCGTTGAACACACAGAGCAGAAAATAAAAATGCAATATCATAATTAGAGGTTTGAGTGGGCGGGATAAGTAATGAACATCTAAACAGTCCCATGGAGACGGCGAGCAGGAGAGATCAGTGTGTTCACGGTGACCTCCTGTACACTCCGGCTGGGCTTTTGGGCATCATGGTTGAGATATCTGCTGCGTATTGCTTTAATATCATCACAATTTCTTAATTTACTAATCGAGACGGTGATAAACTGGGAGTACTGACCAATGGTCTCTGTTCACACTGTGTAATTATATTGCAGCCTTCTTTAATCACCTCTTTGTAGCCCTGCTTTGTGCTACTAATTACTCTCAAGGGGTAACGCTACCATACAAGGAGTCGTTATGTTTTACCATCTTAAGCAGGAGAAGTTGATGGAATTTGCTTGTAAAGACAAATGTGCTGCAAATTAACATTTTGACCCGATGGAGGAGCTCAAACAAAGAGTGGTCACTGAAGTTCTCCCAGAGGTTAATATGACTTGGACCTTGATTATGAAGTGATTGACATCCATGAGGTCACAGAATTGATTCACACTTGTCAGACCATTTAGGAACCAATGAAGAACTTCTGGGGGCTCCAAATGGCCATGTGGTTTCATTTTAAACAATTTAAATGAACATATGAACACATCTTGTTTTTTTCACCACATGATTTGTTAGATAATGAATGACAGATGGTTTATTCAGATTTTTTGAGAACTTGGCAAATAATTCTCCATAACAGACCATCCAAGCCTTGGTACCAAGGGATACTCCACTTAAATCTTCAGACGTCAACCACAAAGGTTTCAGGAGAACTCCATCGCCATGGATGTCGGGATGTATCTACTTTTTTCACTTTTCTATCCAATAGTGCTTCAAAAATTTCCATCACACATTGACAATAAAAAAAAAGAAAATCCCCAAATGCTTGCTTTATTGTGACACCAGAAAAAGGCAGACTCTGCAGAGTATAAAAATTCCATCAAACCAAATAGTTGTTTTGATATTTCAAACAACTGTTGAGCACAAAGTCTTGTAGCTGATGGAAACTATGATGATTGATGAATACCACAGAGGGCCGGGGTAGAATATTGCCTGTTTGACAAAATCATTAAAATTAAACAAAAGCGTGGGACCGGTCCGCACAGCACAGCACGGCATATTCGCCAAACTTAAAAGGTGCTCAATAATAAACACGCCAGTACTTGTGTAGGTTTTTAAGGTCAAAATGACGCGTGACATTAAGAGTCAGACAGGTTTCTGCGGCACAAACAAATACGAGTGCATGCCCCCAATATTTGCTCTCTGCCAATTTGGAAGTTGCTAGGAAATAAGAGAGCAGACAGTGATCTTTTTTTTTTTCTCCATGGAAGAGGATAAGTCAGCATGGGAGCCAGTGATAACGACCTCTGAGCTATAAAACTCATGGTTCCGCTGCATGGAGAGGATGCCTGCTCATTCTGCTCGCCATTACCACAATCCACACAGGAGCTCTTATGTGGGATCAGCCCCATTAGAAACTTTGAAACATGCCTGAAAAATAGACTGTATCCCATTACCCATGCTCCTTAGCAACAGCACATCGCTGCAGATTGTGGACCAGGTGGAGGATGGGGCGCATCTCTTGGAGAAGGGGTGGAGAGTACAAATTATTGATTGTAACCTGTGAACTACATGTGTAGCATTGACAGGGGAGATACATCAAGGGGGTGGGGGGTGTGCGCGAGGAGCAAAAGAGGCGGGAGATGGCCTCTGACTCGAGATGTTTGCTTCCAAAACACCGCAACAACACAACATCGCGCACAAACAAACACATACATGCTAACAGTGCACTCTCCCTGACACACGGTGCACCCTGCTGCTGCCGCTCGGCTGTTCCTCCTCCCAGTTTGCCTCCCGTCAGTCTTGTGTGCAAGTGTATTGTATAGCTGCAGGCTGCAGAGTGGAAGGATAAAGCAGATGTAGCATAAAGGCATCAAAGCAGCCGACTCCATCGCAGCTGTCGGCGGGTCAACGCTAACAGATAGTGGTGAGACGCAGACGCTGGAATCAAGGTTAACTGCAGCTTTGAGGGGAAAGGATGGGGTGGGGGGGGAAGGCAGGGTTAAAACGAGTAAAGGTACATCTTATTAAAACTGCCATATCGATCGGTGCGAACATCACCTTTTGAACAACAGTGCATCTCTATTTCAGAAATAATGATGTTTGGTCTTAACCTGTGAAAATGTGAGGGATGCACATAGTTTTTATTGAATCACGCCGTATCATGGCTCCGGCACAGACGCGGGAGTTTAAAAAATACATGGACCTGCATTCATGTCGACGGCATGGACTGAGAAATGGCCTTGATTCAAATACCAGACTTATTCAAAAACCATGCGCGGTGAAATCCATTCAAAACTCAGACTTCTGACATTTGACATCATAAAATATATAACACATTCTTTATATCCATTAAACACAGAATATAATAGACCTGTTTGCCTTAATGGTAGTTATTATATTCCATTAAATGTGGCCTTTCCAAGTCAATGTTCTACCAAACTGAGGAAATAACATTTTATTCAAGGATAAAATATAACAACTTCTGAGTTTGCCACAGTATTTCTTAAGCTCCCTCAAGGGTTCTGAAAACAAATACTAGAACAGCAATGAAAGAACACAGACTGTGCTGCGTGTATCATTTCCTGATAGCGTACCCAAATTGTCCCCCCAAAAAAATCTATTATCTATAATATATTTTTGCATGTTATTACTTTAATGGGGAAAGTTAAAACAGCAGTTGGGTAAACAAAATCTAGTATTTTGTAAAGCCTGGTTAGCCGATCTGTGTTGGTTGTGAGTGTTAAAAATTACAGCTCTCCCTGCCAACTTTAGCTTTTATGGAGAAAGAGACAAACACTCTGAACACCCTGTGACGTGCGAGAGGGGTTATATCTAAATAAACAGTGCGATAAAAACCAAGATCTATTGTGGTGTGTGTCTCGGGGAAATTTTCAAATGATACTATTTGGTCTTTTTTGATTTCGCGTACTAGGAGAAATTCAAAGTAATTGATGATATATGAGAGCATCACAGCAAGAAGTGCAACACTTGATCTTTTATGAAATGCACACAGTTGATATAAATCCCTGCCCTTTCAAATAAATGCATAATCCATCAATCAAGTGTATCGAACGTCAAAAAAACATCATTACAGCGAATATGTTTAAAGATGTCAAGCATCGCTTCCAACCCTTTATATACCTGTTTATAGCGTATACATTTTCTCCAGCTGAAGAAAATCACAAGAATTTGGTTTTGCTTGCCACATTTTTCGCTCATTATAGCCTGTTAGCTGTGAAGTGTGACATTCAGATACATGAGATATCTGCTTTTCACAGAGCAGACAGCCTCGGCTACACACATTCATACATGGAGCCTCTGCACTAACAAGGCTGAGTCCCTGTGAGTCAATCCCTGCAGAGTGGCATATTTTTGCCTGAGAAATGACTGTTGTGTGCACTTGTGTGTAGAGAGAGAGAGACAGAGAGAGAGATGGATATAGAGAGAGACAGAGAGAGAGCGCCCCGCAATGTTCCAATGTGCCACTGGATAATAAGCTCTACTTATTTTAGCTTCATTATCGCCATCCGGCTCCCCTGCATCAGGGACCATCACAGCAAATTGGCTTTGAGATCGACCGCAATAAGACGGTAAGAAAATCTGTGAGGGAGCGAGTGTCGAGCAGCATATGTCCAACACCAGACCTCTATTCAATGAGGCGTGAGGAAAACATATTGGGTGTTACAGGGCAAAAACCAAGAGCTGTATATGCCTTTAAACAGTGTCCAATTGTGGTTATTCGTGGTCTTTTTTTGCTAATTTTCAGCAGATGCACAGTCACTCCTCGTATAACCCAGGGACATGGAAACTCAAACTTCCAGGGCTGCATTGCAACCAATTAAGCAGAGGGCGGCAGCAGGACCCAGCCTGAGCGGCACATGGAAAAAAGGAGAACTCTAGTGGTTAAACCGGCAGATCCAACATGAAATTCTGCCATAAGAAAGCTACTGAGCATTCTCCTTAACTAGCAGCAGAGGGTGCCAGCACATCACACAACAACACGCTGCGCGTTCCACACAAACCCCAAATCCTCTAAAAATAACAGACAAAGACAGACCGGACTCGGCCCTGGCACTCAGTCACTGTTTTTTCTCCCCCCCTCCCAACTCAGGATTCAATTATTACATTGTTTCTGGCAACCAATGACGCCGATGCCTGGGAGGTTCATGGTCTAGACATGCTCGTTTACTCCACGAAACATAATGATGTTCAGAGCAGCGACATATTATGGGTTCTTGGTTTGCTGAAACTTCGCATTAAGGTGGACAGAGTGACCTCTACACTCAAACACAGAGCTACAATTGACACGTGAAGATTTAATTACTTATCAAAAAGTGGATGAGTAGATGTCACCACATTTGCTCACGCCGAGACCTGGATTACACGTGAATGTAAGTGTTTTTTCCAGGGGAAGATGTCTCATCCCTCCCTGGGCTCGCTGCAGATGATGCCCAGAGTCTGGGTGGATCACAGATGGCTGTTTTCCCTGCCTCTCTGTGCTTGCCCGGGGGCAGCAGGAAAACCAGGCTGAGACTGCCACCTCCTCAGCCCGCGGTGGTCAAGAGCTGGCACCGTCAGTGGGCCGACGAGAGGAAAGAGGAGTCTGGCGTTCCCCGCGGGTTCCTCGGAGAAACCGTCTCCATCTGCTCATCTGGGCCGAATATGACAGTAAACAGATTCCACAATTCCCTTTTATATTTGACTATATGTGGATCTACATGCACGCCAAGGATTTTTTTTTACATTTTGCAAAGCAACTCTTGTGTCATTTGTATTCAATGTCTGTGCAACGGAGCATCACAAACCCATTTAAAGTTATGGAGCACTGATTATAAATACATCTTTTCCTCCGTCTCAAGTTCCTTTTTTTGAAACTCTACTCCTTCACACCCAGTGGCCTGTAAGGTCGGAGGATCAATACTACCTCTCTGCCCCGGAAGCCTGCCTATGTCAGTTTAAAAAGGAGTTTCCAAATAGATCTGGTTAAAGACGGAAGCGGCGTCTGAGGAGAAAGGCGGCGGTAATTGAGCTCAAGGTCAAGTGGCAATAACCCCACCACACACACACACACCCACACACACACCACCAACATCCTACTTGATGTTGGATGTTGGTGAAGTGAAAATGCCCTTTTCACTTCATGAGAGTAAAAGGGCATCACAGAGTTCACCAAGAAACAAGTGAAAATCCAATAAGCGATACAAAAAAAAGTAGAATCATATCTTGCTTCAAGGTGTTTTGAGGACGTAAAAAGAAATATAACGGACAGAATGTGTTTAAATTGGAGGAGTATGCAGAAAACAAGGTTCCTTTTCACTACACTATTGACACCATTACGTCAGAATCAGACATTATTCCTTGGAGAATTGAACAAATTCAGTGTCCCTCTGTTTAAATCATACAGCAATAATGGGATAATAAAGGAATAACGTCAAGTTGCACCTGACAAATTGAGCTTCTATATCAAGGCTCATGACTATCGCACAAAGTGTGTCTACAGGTGGAGTTTTCGATGAGCCATTACAGTGCACCTGACAACAACTGGAATTGTTTTTGAACTGTAAGAACATTGATACTATGACGGCTTTCTCAACACGTCTGCAGATGTTAGCTTCTACAAACCACTCCTCCTCAGTGTGCATTTATGAAAGAACAAAGTCAATACTGCCTCGCACTCGCATCAATGTCTAAAACTGCTAAACCTCAGAAGTAGAGCAGAGTTGGCGGGGGAAAAAAATGTTCTTAATGGTTATGTAACTATTTTAGAAAGTTTGTGGTGTTAAAATGTCCAGTGTTGAATCTGAACATAAAAAGCACCCACAATGCTCACTCGTGATTGTGAAGCTGTGGAGCAGAGCAGCCAGAGTGATTATGGTCAACTAATGGTGTCCCACAAAAGTTTCTCTGTGTGGGTTTTGGAACCGGATTGATGGGATCCGCATCCATCGCGGCAGCTCTGGTTTTCTTAAGCAAATGTGATGCAAACCAGAGTTTGTACAAGGTTCTGCTGTCCTCAGATCCAGAGTTGGTGGCTGAATTCAAGGTAAAGACAATTGGTAAATGAGAGCCGTGCAGCCATTATTCAGAGATGTTTACTTTCTCTATTTATCCATTTATATGATGTGCACAGTACTCTACTCATGGCCACATTTTGAGGGTCTTGGGCTGGTCGCAAAGCCATGTACTTGGTTTTGTCTCTGTCCCAGAGTGAATTAACTAGGCATTATAAACAAATAAATAACTTCAAATCATAGTTAGATTCATTATTTCCCCCAAGTTGTAGCCTCTGCCTTCTTATTAAATGTCTTCATCTGATTTCTACTTTCTACTTAGAAGCCACAATGACCTGACAAATCCACATGTGATTATCACATCTGATTGAGAAACAAAAAAGCCTCAAATGCCTGAAATAAGTGGAAATAGCTGCCTGTACACCAAGCTACATGGACTAAGGGGTCTCAAGGCAAGAAAAGCACCAACCTGTAGAAAATAAACCAAAAATACCTTTGATCATTTGTTCCACTGTGTTGCTTAAATAAAAAATGAAAAAGCAGAATCTAGTTTTGTTGCTGTCAAATGTATTAGAAATTTCAAAAGAACTCTTTCTGGTCTGTTTTGTGATCATCTTTCTTTGATGGCTACGGTCTTGGTCTTGTCAAAGTCTCGACCTTCAGATTTCTTGAGGTCTTGAGGTCTCTGTGCCCTGTGTTCTTGGTAGTCTTGGTCTCACTTGACAAATGGTAAGGCCTCTATCTGAATTCGCAGATCTGGGGAGGGATTAGCTGAAAAGATCCCGCCTGACGTCGTACGCAATGGGAACTTAAACAAATTGAATTAGACGCAGGATCTTCAGCGGAACCAAAAAGATAAGACCCTCATTCATTTAAAATCAATAAATAATCTTATGATGCTTGAAGTAGCTGCACACAGTGGTTCACCACATGCTGTCACATGATTATGCATTGGTATGCGATCTGTTGTCAAATGATGGGGTAAGTAAGGATGACATTACAGGCGATTAGCTGGGAGATGGCATGTAGTAATTATACAATAGTGCTCTTATCAGACACTGCGTGGTAGACATCCTGTGAACATTATCCTCCATTATTACACTCAATTTCATGGTGCTACGTTGAGTTACATCGCCATTGGACTGAGAGTAATCAAAAATCAGACAATCCGCTGAAAAGGGAACACATACATGGGCAAATTACCAAGAGTATAAAGTCAACCCTAGTTATCAATTGCAAGGAAATGAGGCGGAAGGGAATGGAGGTAAACTGATTTTTCTATTTACCCCCATCTGGGAATGTGGATCTGATGAAAAGTGAAAGGAGATAAGGACTTTCCAGCAATGAGTCAACACATACAAATCTAAGCATTCGGTCCTTAC
>CAESWR010000118.1:813585-832986 GCA_903171835.1 Mullus surmuletus | reverse complement strand
AATAAAAATGAAATAATCACATAAAAAAACACAGATTTTTTTTTTTTACAACTATGTCCGTATGAAATTCAATGGTAACAGTTCAAAATGCATTTATGTATGATTGGCAGGGTGTGTGGTATCAGTTTGTCCAGGTGACGAGGATACAGCTCACCAGGTGACCGATCACGTGATACAAAGCCTGCTTCTGCGAATTTCTCCTCTTCCTCTGCAGTGCAAGAAAAGTAGCATTATTTGGCCATTATTCCTCTTTAAGTTAAAACCCTAACCTGCGAGGTGGCCCTCGTCTGTGTCGATTCATTCGAAGTAACACTGGATTCTCGGTTTGTCACGACAAGACTGATCTTCCCAGCAATGAACGGATCCTCTGGGATTTGTTTGGAATGGATAAAAAGAGTTATGTCAAACATCCAGGTTTGAAAATCAAACCTGTAACCTCAAAAATAATCTCACCATCCCACAGTGTCAAAATTGTATTTGGACAAAAATTAAAAACAAATACATTAGAGATGCGATTAGATGTCATGTGTGACCTGAAGGATCAACTACAATTCAAAATTCTTTGGCGACAATTACAATTTATTGATTGTATTTAAGTGATAGAGCACATTCATCAATTCTATTAATAGGTACTGATTTATTTTCTTCATCAGTGTGAAGTTTTCTCTGACTGGATACTGACATGGGTGGAACCATGTGGAACTGGTTCTGTCATGTAAACTCTGAACACTTTTCCTTTTTAACTGTATCTTTGCTTCACACATAAAACGTTTGGATTTTGGACCATCTAGTGCCATGACCAGTTGTGAACTCTCCCCTTTCAATAAAGCCAGCCACTTCCACTGCACCAATCGCTTCTCATTATCCGGGTTCAGTCCCTGTCTTAGACGATCGGAGGGCCCTCCTGCAAAATCCAGACAGTCAGATCCCATCAGCCTGCGGCAGTGCGCTGCCTGCCAACGTAAACACAAAAACTCACCACCACAGAACAATGTGTGCCAGCCAGCGGGGCTCGACAAGCATGCCATGTTTGAGAAAACACACAAATATAAGACGGAGCTACAGAAGATGAGGGAGGATGCAGCCTTGCACAGTACGGTGGAGCATTATTTACAGAGCGCCTGTTTACTTAAGTTGAGACAAAGTCACTGGCAGTACAACAATACTGACATATTTCAATTATGTTTTCCATATGTTCTGCATCATCATCTCGACTCTTGCTGGATGTATTCTTCTAGGCTACATTCAGTTTCTATTAAATTCAACCTTTCAATCAAAGAGTACAAGAAAGATATTTTTTCCTCTCATTGATTGGCTCTAAAGTGAGATATGGCAACTTGATGTCCATGAATGATGCATTATTTTATTATAACACAGTGGTATTTATATTGGTTTGTGTAACTTGACCTTCAATAATATCCAGCCTTTATTAACTCAACAGTATTGATTTATTAAGGTTACACACTCAAAACTGGAGCCGCGCTACCACAGCACGGCGGTAATAAAAGCGACAGCACACAGAAGAAAAGGTCCAAAAAAGTGGACTTGCCTCCTCACCCACTGTCATTATCAGCCCATATTTCTCTGACTTGTCTCACAGTCTCTCGATCATGGTTATCTAAGCAGATCTCAAACACTGCTCTCTCCCTGCAATAAAGCTGCCAGCTGAGAAACTGGCAGCTTGATTGATTTGCACTCTGCAAAAAGTCATCATCCAGCAAATCCCTCACACACACACACCACCGAATTCATTCCAGCGCCGCTTACATGCAGAATCTCATATCCAAACGGGCGAGGGGAGGGGAGGGGAGGAGAGGGGAGGGAGGGGATGTTTGCTGCGAACAGTGCATGGATGGTGACTCACAGATACAAAACAGAAGCACGTTTATTTTAAATGAGCCTGAATTATGTGATTACATTTAATCTCGGTTCAGCTGGCTCGGCCTCATGTCGGTCTTAAGATGAGCAACTGTTTGCTATTACATTATATTGCCGTTTTTACACAGTAGAACACCTCTAAAAACAACAATCTCTGCACTCTGTGGGCCGTCGTCTTGTATCGTTACACTAGACAGCGACGTATGCCGGGTCAGTCATAAAAAAGCACCAGTTTATTATCAGCTAAATGTATTGCATAGCCCAAATGCATTGTTAGCGAGGCCCAGCGGTATAAGCTGCATTATTTATGTTTTCCCGCTCTTTGTGGCTCCATGCATCCAGGAAGAATGAAGAAGATGAAAACACTCTGTTGTGACTGCCAGAGGTGATGGGCTCAGGAGTGAAAAATCTACCCCGACTGGGCCTGTTTTCCCTCACACGTATAAACACGCACACCATCCCATCCCCGCTCCTCCCCTCCGCACGCACACATACACACACACACTCCACATCCCCTGCCATTTCTGAGCCTATTTGAAGGTGACATGTTGGAGGAGATGGATGTGTGGTTTGCAGCCATTAAAATGTCCCCATGAGGCGAAAGGAGCTGTTTGTGTCTTTAGAAGAGTTACAGAGCCCAGGGTGAGACAGAAACAGGAGACTCATGCCGCTGAGCTGTTTTCATCATAACAGGATGACCCTTTGTCACAGCTGAGAGGGAGCACAGCTGCCATGTGAAATATATTCGGCACATGAAGCGGAGGGGAAGGTGCGGCAGGCTTGATGGCGACTTCAGCCAGCAGGCCCTCATCCAAAACCGCCATTAAAGCCCAGCACGACGGCCTAGACGGTCCGGAATTTTAGTTTTCTGACACGCATGTCCAATATGTCATTACTTCCGCCAAGGATGATGGTTTTGACCTTCGTCCTCCGATTTGTTTGTATGAAGAGATCACTGGTGCGAGTTATATCTTCTCTAAATGCAGAAGTGTTCTTTTAAGGCTTATAAATATTTAATTGCATAGTTCGGAACCGTTAATGAGATTGCATTTTTTAGGCATGCAATCACACCGAGACTGATGCCAATGATCAAATGAGCGGGGTAGTTTTAATGTTAGTCATTTTACTTCACAGATTGAGAGGGTGATACTGTATTAAGCAAATATCCTCAATTTGAACTTGTACTTCTGTTTAATTCAATTGCCTTTTCTTTTTTTTTCCACATTGTCTTGTGTGTATGATGAACCCCTCTGTATTATATTTTTTTTCTGTTGAAGCACTGTGATCATAGAAGAATGCTGTTTGATCGAACTATGTTCTGTTCACAATTAACGACTACAGTAAAATTATAAAATAAATGTACATGAATGAGGTTGCGCACATTTAAGATACTGCAGCACGCACTCACTTGTTCAACTCTTCCAATAGCAATAATGACGCTTGAGGCACTGATGTCACCTCAGTTCTTGTAAAAACAAATAACCCAACACGGCATGAATGCAACTTTACAACTTGTGAGGCAAAAATGAGCAATCGTCAGAGTTAAGTGCTTTGCTCCATGCAGGCCTTATTAAGAGAATCCCCACCTGGTGACCACAAGCAGGCACAAATATACATCCTCACACGTGTGCAGTAAGCCGCGAAAACACGGAGCAATGTAATGAGGCAAAGCAAATGCTCATCATAAAAAGCAATAGTTACCCAGGGACTACGAGCTCTTAATGATCACAGCACTGCCAATTAATGCAATATAATCTTAGCGGCTTGTTTGCACTGCCAGGGCTCTACCTGATGGTAACATTGAGGGAGACAGTTTGAGGCAGAGAGAGCAAGAAAAGTGGAAAAACTCCTCCAAGTGGCGATGGCAAAGCAGTAATGCCTTTGCGAGTATGTGAAGTGAATGATGACGAAGTTCCGTGAGGTAAGCTGCCGGCTGTTTGGAACGAGCAGTGCTCCTCTGGCTGAGAGCTGCAGCGAGCGGCAGGCAGCGGAGAAGTCTCTCTACAGAACTGGAAGCGCCAAGTGCATATACAAGCTGCAAGGAGCGTCTGAGTAGCAGTCGAAAAGGCACATTTTTCCGCACTATAAAAAGAACAGAAACGTACGGAGAGACAAGGGATACTACCATGTTGCTTCGAGAAATTCAGCATCATTGTGTATTTAATTAGAGTCTACAGAAAAGACCCGTTTATCCAGCTGTAAGTCATCTCATTTCACACTGTAATTACAGACGCACAAACGCTGCAGGTTGATTAAACAAGACGATTTGAAGTCTGCGTCGTTGGTTTGACCCGTTGAATACCACGTTTGGTGGGAGTATATCTTGAAGTAGCAGGAGGTAATTAGTGTTACATTGGACTTGCCAGTGCTGCTTGACGTCAACTTCGGTAAGTCAACTCATCATTATCAAAATGTAGTAGTAGTAAATTAGCATATATAAAATATCTCTTCTACTACAGCTGTACACCTGGGAAGCAGAGACAATTTATTCATATGTGTAACTGTAATGGTAAATAGGTAAATGACCACTGTAGTACAATTAGAAATTCTAATGTGCCATAACTAGTACATTTAAAAGCATCCTGGAATGTGTGAAGTGTAGCCCCCTTCGAGAGTCCTTAGGAAACAATACAGAACCATTGCTGGGTAAAAAAAAATAATTTGGGCAGATATCACAACTTTTAGGGACACATGGTAACACTTTTGTAACATATCAGGGAACAATGTGAAATAAAAACCAATTATTGACTTATGTAAATCCAAATAAACTCAAAATAATCATTTCAACACACTTTGAAGTACTGTGAAACCAAATCCCAGTAGGAGTAATACCAGCCAATAAGCCAGAGTCAGCCAGAGTAAAAAAAAAAAGAGAAAGACGTCAAAAAAGGACTAAAAGTCTCATCACTTCCTGCTTCTCAGTTCTGCTAAAGATTAATAGCTTCATAGATGGGTGGCCAAGTGTCAGCGAGAAAACACTTTATAAATAAATCATTTACATATTTACATCTGAATGAGACTTCATAAGTAATGAAAAACTTTTTCCGGACTATAATTGTCTTCATTACCCGGATACAGCATTTAAAACATTGGCTGTTGACATCAAGTTGCCACCACATATCTGCTGACTTGGCCTGTTCTGCATTTGTGCAACAACTGTAATAAAAAGTAGCTGCAGCATTTTCTGAAATACTCTCTGTAAACTGCTTTTAATCCTGTTCCACTCGTCTCTCAGGATCCAAAGAAGCAGCAGCTGTAAAGCCGTCGCCTCAAGAGGATTTTGACAAAGCAACATATTTTCAGTGTGGCATAACTTGAGGCGTACAATTTGTGGTCATCGTCTTTTGTTCTATGAAAGTGACATATTTGCTTGTAATTCACTGTAACAAATATATGCTTTAAAATGACAGTCGATTACTGAGAAATGTTTGCATTTCTTAAAACGATTCTCTGTATCAGTTCCACTAAAGGCTGTTAGTCATGCTCTCAAGCAGATAGCCGGTGGCCACGCAGCGAGTAAATCTGTGAAAATGCCTCATGGATTACCGAATGAAACAGTACAATTTCTGTATTTCACACAACAATTACACAATTACAGCTACAGTCCGTGTCAATGCTGTGGAACAACAAGCACATATCATATTTGGAGTACGTTGTGCATGTCGGTTGTCTGTGTGTAACCAATGATTGAACTAAACCACAGTCCAGGGAATGATCTAAAACGGTGTAATTCACATGACAAGTGAGATGGCGTGCCCCCCAGGTGGACCGATACATCAGCCTTTTGAATATACGGGATAAATATTTGACAAATATTTTCCACTCAGATTTTCTCTCACGAAGTACAATATCATTCGGTATAGTAACATCCATCTCTAATAAAATGAACCACAAACATTCCTGCTCATTCTAATCTGTAACGTTTGATTAATTCATTGTTGTTAACATTTCATTAACTTTCCTCCTACCTCCTCGTCTTTCTGCAGTTAATAAGTTCTTCTTCTTTTTCCTAACCCTGAACGGTTCTCATCCTTGGAGCTCTCTTAAGGTTTTTTGGTCAATCACTTAACTTAACCAGGATCAATCGGTAATTTAAAGGAGAAATTTTCCATGAAGGATTTTCCATGAAATTTGTCACCAGGAGGTGTTAGTGTGGGGAATATGTGCCTGGATGTTGTCCAACCAAATAGTATTTACAACAATAACAAAAATAACAGCATGACATGAGACACATTTTAATGGAGAAATCTGGAAAAGAAAATATTGACTTTAGACTTCAGATGAAGTTGAGAAAGTTAGCAGCAAGTGAAAAACAATATAGGAGGCTGCTGCATGGAGGAGCAGTCTCATTCCCATTATCTTTATTTATGACTAACCTCGCTCTCAGAAAATAACCCCCAACTTCTCTGCAATTGAATATGGTAGGATGAATGTCTTCACTTGAGCATGAGCTGAACTGGGATGAACTGTGGCTGTTCTGAGCAAAAACAAAAAGAACACGTTGGAATTTTGAAAGGCATCTTCCCCGACTCCCAAGGTAAATTGTCAGAAGGGATTTTTCCCTCTGATTTGCTCCCACTTTTCATCAGAAAAAGACAAAGGGGAAAATAAGGACAACAGAAGAGAACTGTTGATATCTCCTGATCCTCTAACAGGTAACAGCCTTTATAAAAACCCACATTGTCCCTTGAACCAAATGGACCCTGGAACAACCTCGTAGTAGGAAACAACAGCAGCTGGTTTCAGAGACCAGTTGAATTTTTTTTCCCCCCTCGTATTATTTCAGCCCATTAGTCATGACAAAAACCAAGCCAGTTTTCAGCATTTGGGGTTTCTCATTCCCAGCCACTTGTGTTCATGTTCCGCCGCCAGTGTTGGTTGTACAGTGGCCTTTTCCAAAACCCCAGATTATGTAAATTATGCAAAGTCACTGCTACCAGCTCCCTCTAAATTGGGTGACTCTTATTAGTTTTGTCAGGACATCAGCTATTTGTCCAACAAAACGAGCAGCAATTTCCATTTAGTGAAAACAACAAAGGCAAATAAGACCATGAATACATGTTCCAGGTCAATATGTATCAATTAGGCTTAAGTATAAACACTGAACTCCCCTTGGACCTAATGAAAAAGCACTAGTGGGGCTTTTCTATTGAAGGCTGGTGGGCTGAAACCATTACCAGCTTGCTGTTGAATCTCAAACAAGCCAACTTGCACCAAAAATGGACCATCTCTAAAATCAGACAAAGCACAACAAGTTCATGTGAAATCCAGTACAATTTTTGACCAAGTGTGGTTGATTTTGGTCGGAATTAACTCCCTTCATTCCACCACTGAGATCCGCAAATCAGTGTCTTTACATATAAATAAGGATAAACCTAATCGGACTGACGCATGCATGCTGAGCCCCATCCATCCCTCAATTTTAAGCTTTTGACCCACTTTCCAAGACAGAAATGAAGCAAAAACTAAAAAAATATGTTGGGCTAACTCTTGCCCTTATTCCTCTTGGAGGTTCATATGGGAAGAAGCTGTTTAAAATGAGAAAGTTGCCACTGACTAGTCACATATGCCGGCATGAAGCCCATTATGAGCCATCTGTTTCTGTGAGAGATGACATGACAGTGAAACCATATGTGGAATAATTTGTGCCTAATCACAACTGAATGTGGAGAATATAAAAACACGCTTATCATCAACAACCCGATGGCCGGTGCTTTCCCCGCAAGTCCCACCCACTCATCCACCCTGGCAATGACAGAAGCGATGTGAGTGGAGCTGCCTTCCGGGTGCGAGGTGGGAGGTGGGAGGACCTCCTCCTGGTGAATGCTGGGAGACGAGCGGTGAAAGGAACAAATTCACACATCTGAAATTCTAATCAGAGCACTCGACTGGGCAGAGGCAGGAACACACACGCCTCCACGCTGCTTGGGTTGCCATCAACCTTCCAAGCTAAACTGCACACACATGCACGCTCACACACACACACACAGTTCACACACCTCAGAAATTACTACCTCTCAGTTGAAACAGATACTACAATTACCTGGAAGGCACAGAAGACTCCATGGCAGAGTGCTCGCCTCACTCCCAGTGCAAGCGATGCCTGTGCCGTGTGCGTGCGTGTGCGTGTGTGTGTGTGTGTGTGTGTAGTCATGCATGCACGGCTCGACATGGGAGGCTGGAAGTGCCTCGGCGCTTCGTGACGGAGGCCGCGGAGGAGTAATGGGAGCGTGCTCAGGAATGGCACCGGCAACCACCAATTCAATTTCACCAATTAAAGACGCAGATTTGCTGAAGTCTGTTGCCGTCTCGGGGCCAAAATGATCCAACTGTGGCGGACGTCTTTGGCTCTGTTTGTCTTCACATGTAAACACAGAGCAGCAGCCAAACGTTGTAAACAAAGGCCACGTCAAACAAACTGTCATTGGTTAGACATCAAGGATTTTGCAGGAGGGAGATGGCCTCTATTTGTGACGTTTCTCACATATGTACTACTGAAAAATCACAATGTAGGGAGGTCTCTGTATAGGGATATTAAGACCTCTTTGGCACAATTTGAAAAAAATGTATATTACTAACCACATATCAGAGTCATACTTTCACAAATAGGTCTACCAATTATTTTGTGGATAATTTGTCATTTGGTGCAACACATGGGCAACAATTACATATAATGCAATACTGTAAGCAAGACCTAGTGTTTTTTTTGCACATCGTATGTAAAATGTGCTAGCATTTGAGCGTCATGAATTACTGTAGTGAGCTAACTAGTGGCCAGAGGTCTAAAAAACAATACTGTGCTTTTGAATATGGATACAGTATCACAAAATGAAATTTTTTTACATTTCAGTGCATCAATATTTTCTTACACCTATTGCTCACACCTCATTTTAGTCATTTTCTATCGTTGTGAAGCATTTTCCTGGTATGAAATGTCAAGTCAATGCCCTACATCACTGCAAAATACAATTTTTTGGGGCGATATCTGAAGTACTTCAGCAGTCTGATATATAGCGAAGTGTTCTTTGCATGTCTTATAGTGCAAGTTCTAAGACCGAGTGTGTGTATGTGTATCCCATGTTGCAAAGCTGCCACTCTTTTCCGCTTTGCCTGCCGACAAGATGAAAAACCACCTAACATGTTTCTCCCCACGCTACTATTTTTGTGTTTTGTCACAGTGTGGATCGCGCCGGGAATGAGCTGTCCGTCTTCACCAACTGTGCCGCGATGAGCCCACAGCCCCACTGTCAGGAGTGTTGGCTAGTTTGTCTGCCTTTCTCTCCCGATATGTTTTCTTGTCAGTCAGCCGCTGCTTTCCCTCCCATCTCCTCTCGTCCATTCACCAACCTTCCTGTCGCTCTGTCTGTCTGCCTGCCTGCCTGCCTGCCTGCCTGCCAGACTGCGCCTCGGTGCCACACACTGAGAAGAGAGGCTAAGAAAAACAAACATCAGTCTTTTCCTCTTCTACTCTGAGTGTCCCTCCGAGCCTCTTCCCACAAAGCAAATAATGTCATGTGCTACCACAGCAAACTCCCCCTTCCTCCTCCTCCTCACAACTCCCACTTTTTTCCCTTCTATCTTGTCATAGAGGCAGTTGCCAAACTAAACCCAACAAGACATCAGAGTACAGTGCAGTGTGTTCTATCATAACATCAACATACTGCTTCTATACTTGAATATCAAGTCCATGCCACCCTTCACTTATGCCTGCCAGGTAATAAGGAGTTAAATTACTTTGCTAAATCCAATCACAATTAGGAAGGCTTGTGTAATTCAGAGCTCAAGGGGCAGGTTTCCCCTGATTTACCACAATCCGTTCAAATAAGAGCAGATTAGCACCTGAGGGCTGACAATGGGGTGATTTAATTAACCTCAGCCTATTAGTGTGAGAACACTGCTTTTGTTTCAGAGGAACTCGACAAGCCACAATAAACTTAAATCTGGAGTGTTTTGCATGATTGATGAAGCGTTGTGTAATCTGATTGCCGCTCATGAACTTAAATTATATTATACTGCTATCATACTGCTGTTGTAAGAATATCAGTTTAATGGCAATCTGTTGTTTTGCCTTTGTATTGCATAATGTAGTATGGCCCTCGATATGTGTAAATGCATTATGTTAAAGAAAAAAAAAAAACAACAACAACACTGGCACACACTATCATAACGATATGTTAGGCAACTTAAAAAGGAACTGCTGTAAATCTAAACAGTTGCCAAATATGAACTTTTACTATAAAAATCATTCTTTCTTTGATGTGAATTACAGTCCGTCTCCTCTGTGCCTGTACTAAGCTTTTGAATAGAGCTGAACTGCTAATTGTAGCATTTCTTGTCTTCATAGATAGAGTATTCAAGAATTACTGATAAAGTGGTTTGCATTATACACACTGGAAATTCCCTTAATGCCTATGATTACTCGTTAAATTCAATTCCATTTAAGACATAAACAATCTTACACATGCATCTAAAGGTGTGCAAGAAGGACTCTTCACATTATTGGGTTTTTTACTCCTGTTCATCACTGTGTGCAAAATCCTGCAGCTACTTATGTTTTTAGTCCACTGGACTGGAATAGGAAGCATAACTGGCAGTTACGTTAACTGATCCTGATGTGCACTGTCTAACCATACTGATGAAAAAAAGGGAGTGAATAACTGGAGGGCACTTTGGGAGTGCATACTTCCATTCCAATAAGGCAGACAGACCTCCCTCATCATTGCACAAGCGGCTATCAACATCCAAAGCAAAAACGATGAGGCATTCACTGATTTCATGGATCTGCTTGATTTACAAATTTTTTTCATCTTCAAAATGTCAAAAAGAATCAGGTCCATCAGAAAATGTAATAACAATCCTGTACTTCAATTCTTCAACACCTCATAGCCCATCATTCCATCAACTTTCAATCTGTTGAAACAAATTCTGCTTTCCTGATAAGAAAATACTAGAAAAACACTTTGGTGAGAATAACCAAGTGATTTTTTTGTGCTTAATGTCCACTGTAGGAATACCATTTATTCTGAGTGCTCTGATTCTTTTTCATCTTCATCCAGCTTCAGGTTATTGTAAAATCAAAAAGAATAAATGACCACTGACAGCAAAGAAAAGCCAGTCTTCCAACTAAAAAAAGAAATCCTTCTAAGTTGTTACACAAATAAACCTCCGCTGAACTGCAAAAACTGCGGTAACTGTATACTACTCATTAGCAAGTTCCGGGTATTTATGTTACATGGACCCCGGGGGCAACCTCACAGACCGAGGGGTCCCACATCTGTCTAGTTAAAGGCACTCAAACGGACATCATGCATCCTGATCAACCTGCCAGATGAGATTGAGCTATCTGAGTCGTCAGAGCACGGGTCCCTAAATCCCCACCACACTCAAATTATTAGCCGCTAATGACAGGGCCAAACTGGAAAAAAGTCGATATCACACGCAATGGAGCAGACAAATTAATTTGCCTTTCTATTCATTTGGAGGGCAAGTTGGGGGGGGGGGGCTGTTTAACACCGGCTCTGAACAGACTGATTAACACATACTTGCAACCCATGTGTGAAAAACAGCCCAACAATAATAGCATGCTTCACCGAGAGTAATATAGAGAACCCTCTTAAGTTAAGCACTGCCGGAGTGAGTGAGCATAGGCTGAAAGGCAGACAGATTTATAACACAATTACACCCCAGACCCCCAAAAACACATCAATAGAGCCAGTTCCTACAGTGGAATTATGTAGAAAACATGTTAAAACACACATTTATGTACCTGACCGATAAGAGCACAGCCTTCAACATAAACAACAAGTCATAACCTCAAATTCTAGTGAAATTCCTCCCCGGCTGCTGAGTGATCAGAATGCCTAATGAACTATTGATTGAAGCACACATAGGTGATTGCAGGAGGGCACATCAGGACCACTTCATCCATCAGGCCTGTCGGAGCTCCCCAGCAAGAGCACGCGGCAACAACACATCATTAAAGACGCGAGGTGCTTATTCACACATAATTCACACCATTTGGAACTCTAAACCCGCAGCCGTCCCCTTAGTCTGGCTGTGATTTAGGAGCACTTCCTGCAGCAGGCATCAATATCAATTACTGTTGCAAAAGGATGTATTTAGGCAAAGGGAGGAAAATATCTGCCAGACATTCATTTAGTTTACAACCCGGCTCTCCGAGCGGTCTTATTACACCAACTGTGGTGAAAGCCTCCCCTCAATCAAAGTGGGAGCCAGCGCAGGTGATGACACGCTGTCCTGACCTAAATGAGTGATGAGAGAATGGGAATTACCCAAAAAGGGAGAATTTGAAAAGATGGCATTAGGCGTGAGTGTGATTTAAAAAGCTAAAAGTCTACAATTTTACAACCCAGCACCAGATGTGGGAAACTCTGAATATGCTTTGTGCAGGTGTTTGCTTGAGGCTGAATTTTCCAGAAACGAGGAAAAACAGGAGTGAATCTTTGGCCTTGTTGTCCAATATGATCTATGAATACTAATGACACGCTATGTCCAGGGTTTGCAAGGGTTTCAGGCCACATCAACAGCAATTCAATATTCTTGGCACAACAACATGCCTTTTCAGTGCCAAGTAACAGTTATTATCAAATATTAACAATGAAGATTCAGTTAAACTAAGCTACTGTACTTCACAGCTATCAAATTACAGCATGAAATGAAGATGTTACCTGCTTTTCCAGATTTGATGCAAAGCTGCAGCAGACTGTTGTCTTAGCAGCTGGGTGGTGGCAAAGTAAGTGCGAGAGCAAACAGATATTACTTTTTGGAATTTGCAAATGTGAAGGGCAAGTCCTTTTTAAAATGCTTAAATATTTATAAATGGAACTTCATGACACCCGAGGCAGCAAATAGCTCCATTTTGATTTGACTCCAACAAAGGAGACTCTACATACCTAGATTTATTTCTTGTCTTTTTTTGTTTTCAAGAAAGGACAATTTAATTCATCAATGACAGCAAGAATATGCAGAAACCTGTCATCATTGCATTGTCAAACATTCCGACTCTATTCGACGCTTTTGTGTATTTTGATAAAGAGTCAAGGATGTCAATAAGTGATGCTTTACTGTAATAAGATCCCAGACAAAATTAGGTGAGCCTTCCTTTCCTTTACGACAAGTTCTGCATCTGTCTCAATGATATCACACATTAGGAGTATAAAAGGAAAAGTCCCAGTCCCCAGGTGTTCCTTTCACAATAAAAAGTTGGTCCATTGATCAACAGCCACATTATTCTCTTTTTTTCACCACTGTACTGCAGTTGCTTTTGATGAATAAGACAAAAACACCATTTGCTAAGAAGAGGGGAACAGAACTGTCCTAAAATAGTCAACCGTCAATGGTGTTTGTTGCCGCTTGTTGCTTCAAACATTCCAAAAGCTCTGCAATATTTCTGTCAATGCTGCTCTCACACTCGATTGACTCGACTGTTTTTGACATCCCTTCTGCTGTCGAAATTGCTTGATCAAACAAAATAAAAAACAAACTACAACTCTGGATGAGGGCCAGATTTTTTTTCCCCCTCACAATTAGTCTGATCAACCCATTCTGACTAGCAGTGTGGAAAACATCCAATAATAAAAGAGGATGGACCTGGTACGGTGGATGCGCTGGGGCTGGACGGCAGATTTTCTTCACTTCCCCAGAGACAATAAGGCTAATTTAATTCAGGAGCTTCACCGTCTTCCAGAACATCATTACACCGGCGGAGTCTCAAGTGGTTTTCTGTATGGAGGCATTATCCCGTATCAACCTGCATTTCGCTTTCACAAGAAGCTGGAACAGAAGCGAAATCATGATCCGAGCTCCGCGCCCACTGGTCAGAGATGTAGAATGTCCAGTCAACTGTTTTCAAGTCCATTTGAGAGTTTTTATTCCTGATATAATAGCCTGTAAAACCCATTTTGAGAGGCAAATCTCAGAATACTCGCACTTACTGCTGGCCATGAGATTAAATTAAATAAAAAACTATTACACACACACACAACAAATTAAATGCTGTACATCCACATTGTTATGACTGATAGAGTGTAATACTATTGGAGCCACATTCAGTAACGGGTGCTTCGGTGTAAACATCACGTCACCATTACAAACGACAATATGTGGCAGCGGTGTATTTCAAGTGCTTCCTTCAATATTGTGAGAGGCATACAAAATATTTATGACAGCATACCGAATGAAGGCTGGCAGACTGTAGGCGAGCTAACTAGTTCCAACTGCAGTGTCTCTGATTATATTTTACAGATCTGTCTGCCAAAACCCAATTTCCCTTGCAAAGCAGCTCTTTCTTGACACCCAGAGATGAAAGACCAGACTATGATAAGAAGCACATCGAATAACTCAGGCTTTCAGGCTGCGGCTTTGCTCGGATTTGAGATTCGCAGCATCAACTGTAAGTGTGTACATACATACATACACACACACACACACGGCAGCATAATGTGAAGACAAATTTGCGAGCTGCCAGAGACACCGAGCGGGATGAAACCACCTGCGAAAAAGACCAAAGTCGGTGCCAAAGCGTCGGCTCACAATGTGTCCTGTAAATGACTGTTTGAAGGGCTGTTTCATTTGTTTTAGAGTATGATCTGCTTTCAGCTTTCCTGTAGTGTGGCAAGTCTGCGCAGCTCACTCCTGCACACATGACTCCGCTAAGCATAATCATTCAAGAGCTCTCCCTCAATAGGACACTTCAAGTGTGAAACACTCTTCCCATGTCACTCAATACCACTTTTCCTCTCCGGGCCTAATGCTTCTGAGAGCCAAGTGCAGGAACAAACTGTCTTGGATTGCTGCATGCACTGAGTGAGCACGGCACCCAGAAAAAGAATATTGACAGTTTTCAAAAAAGAATGTGTTTGTAGCGCCATTTTAGACTTTCTCCAGACTTCCTTTTGCACCCCCTCAACTGCCATACATGATGGGATTTGTGTATAAATTACTCAAAGAGCTGTGTTTTAAAATAGAAAGCCACAGAACTGCCCAAATCCTCAATTCCAATGACTAAAACCAGAGCACACGACTATAATACAACCCACTTTTTCTAGAAGTGTCTTTTCTGTGCAAGTAGTATAATTCACCAGATCTCAATCAGAATCCTTCAATCATTATTTCAAAGTGCAACCTGATACTTGATCACTGTGCCTGACATCCTCAATGGATCTACCATCTGTGATAGTAAGGTTTGAGATTAATCCATCATAGGCAACAATCAGATCTCTCTGAAAAGATTCAAGGTAGTGTTGAGGCGCAGGCAGCTGGCAGATCTACAAAGCTTCACTCTCCAGATTTTTGACGGTCGTATTGATTTATTCAGTGTCCAGTAATTCATACCATTCTTAGTAAAAGTCACCAAAAGATAAGCCTCCTTAAAACCACCATAACACTGATTCATGGCTGATCTGTGCAAGTCATCTTCTTGAAGCCCATAAAAAAAGTCGAGTAGCTTTGTTTTACCAGGCTGCTGCTTTTCGTCATTGGAACTGCGAACCATTCACAAAACGAAATCAGAAATGTCAGTGGTGCTTGATGTGGGGAAAAGAAATGAAACTCGAAAAGCAAACACCACCCTAGAGGGACGTACGTGTATTACTTTTTAAGGGGAAAAAAACCCCTCTGAATCACAAACCCTCGCCAGCTAACCTTTAAATGCAGCTGCAGATTCTGTCCGGGCTCATGAGTAACTGCTCACACACACGCACGCACACACACAAGCACGCACACGCGCACACACACGCACACATCAGATTCTTCTACGACTTCAGCAGAGTACTAACATCACTCACGAGGATGAACAGATGATTCGACAGGGTATTAAAGCAGCCTCCAAAACCTATAAATTATCAGATTTTTGGCGTCAAGTGACCACACAGTGTTAAAAAAAAGCATTAAAACAACCAGTAAGAAACAACCATGGCATATAAACAAGTATTTAATGTAAAAAGCTTGGCTTGGCTCTGCATGATCCACTGCTATGAAGCTTTTCATGTCAGAGTGTGTCACTAACAGACTTCTCAAAGATGAACACTGAAAAACAGAGAAAACACTAATGTTGACCCATTTTTGTTTATATATAAAGAAATCTATGCTTGGTATCAAAACTCACCTTTTTTGCTCTGTTGAGTATATTCATTAATATCCCTGAGGGCACCTGTCCAAGGGGATCAATAAAGTTTCTATCCATCTGTCCATCCAACCTATGTATCAGAATCAGAATTACTTTGATGTACTTTCATAAGGGTAAAATCTTACGGGAAAATAAAGTAAAAAAAGAGAAGAAAACTTGCATAAAAGTAGCATCGAGGAAAGAAATATAAAAAAAAACAAGAAAAGAAAAAGAGCCAGTAGTAAATCGACTCCATCTCTCCACCTCTTCAACAGTGTGTTTTTTAACCACCATCCACCCTTAAGATGATGAACGGCTGCTCACACACTTCACAATTTCTTCACAATAAGGAAAAGTTTATAATTATTCCCTGAATTCTTTGGCAGCTATAGAAAATATTGCAACACACCGTAGACTAAAGGGATAGTTGGGATTTTTTTGACATGAAGTTGTATGAGCTCCTCACCATCAGTGTCGTTCATCAACAGTGACTTTTCCACCACTGCGTCCCATGAGCAGAGTTCCGGCCCGGTTTCCAGTGTTGCAGAAAGTAGTTCCCTCTAGTTGCTGGGGTCACATGGATAAGGCATTTTGCTTTATTCACGCACCTCTCTATCAACTGGAGGAAGGAGGCATTTATGTGCTCACAAGGAGCACGTAAACGCCATGAAACAGCTGATGATGGTGCGCGCAGTGATACAAATGAAGGGAAAGTAGTGCCGGGTGATAGCGTGGTCGGATTTTTTCACTGCAAAGAATTCATGATTTAATGGATTACTCCTTTGAACACATGTTTTTTGGAGCAAATTGCTTTATCCGTGTGACCCAAGAAACTTGACGGAACTACTTTCTGCAACACTGAAACCGGGCCGGAACACCGCTCACGGGACACAGTGAGAGAAAAGTCACTGCTGATGAACCACACTGATGGGGAGGATCTTCATGTCAAAAAAACTGAGCTATCCCTTTAATTACCCAATGGTGCAATTGTCACACCAGTATCTCCCCAACATACAATGTGGCTCACACCCAGTCCTAATCAGCACGGAAATGAACAAATCTCAGCTGATTATAAAATGAGAGGATGAGGTTTCAGACAAAGACACGGATGACTGAAGCTGACGAGTTCATGGTATGTATGATGGCTAAAGCTTGCAGAGCAAATTAATCCACTCAGATTTATGTATTTATGTATTTTTAAAGCGACAGGGCATCTGATGGGAAATCTCTTGTTGTGAAAATTGCATTTTTAATTGCGACAGCGCCTCATCTGGATATAGTCCCAAGTACTGTTAGATTGTTTTCCTAACACTTCCTTCAAACACTGGACTTTCATACACTCACAAACCAAAATTACGATGTGGTCACAGCAAAATGCTTGAGGGGGGGAAAAGAAAACCTTGCTCAACATATTTCAGCCTGTCAAGAGCTAACTTCTGTGGTCAGACTAATAAAACTTTAATATAATGCTTCAAATCATCACGTTCTTGCCACACAGCCTCTGGACAAGCACAGTTGAGTTTTACAATTGTAATCTCCTGACAAGTCATGGCAGAGCCCCTGAACTCGGCTTCCCACCATCTCATATGTTCCATCAGCTCTAAACCTGGAGAATGGGGACCTCAGGCTAATTCTGTGACCACACTTAGTAAGTAGTTTTGTGCTCAGATACAGATATTTACTCAGCAGAGTCGACTCCTCCTGCCTACATTGAGGCATGTGATATATTCCTCCAATGACAAGTATTTGGACAGACTTGAAATCGACTCGTTTTCAGCATATTCTTTCTTCAAACCAAGAGTGAATCACCCAGCAAACATCTGTGAGACTGTGAAGTGTGGAAAAAATTAAACCATTTGATTAATTTACCGCTTTCTGTGATGTAGTTCACAGCCCGAGTGTGTGTGCTGTCCAACATATTCTTATTATTTTCACATTAGCTGAAAGTTGTGTAGAAGCAGACCTGCATCACCTCTATGAAGTGGGTGGAAATTAATGAATAAATAATTTAACAGCTGGAGTTGAATAGTCATGCTCATATAAAACAATTGGTGGCGGGGGGTGGTGGTGTTGTTGTTGCTCCAAGGTTGATGATCTTAAATGGCTCATATAAGAAGTGCAACTCTCAAACGCCCGGTAAAGACACACTATTTCCAAGTGTATCCTTGGTTGCTATGGTGACTAACAAAACTACTTCTACATTTAGATCTAATTGGTCCTATATGCATCACATACACCTATGTTCCTTCCCTCACTCTGCTGTGCTCGCTGTGTTCACCCCAGCACTCTCCTTTACCAGCATGCTGCGGCTTACAGCGAGTGAAAATTACTGTAGGAGTGTAAAAAATGGTTTGGCCACCCCAGTGAGAGCCTCTCTGACACACGTCTCCTGTCTCGCTGCAGATTTCATTCCAAGTGTTTGCACTCTAAACCCTTACATTTCTCACATATTTGTATAAAATGCATATTGGACCAGGATTAATTTTCAAACTAGTTGAGCTATCGCACATCATTTTGAATTCTAAGCAAGATGGTCCAAGAAAAACCTCTGGCTTTCAATGGAAAACACTGTTAAACTTGTTGAAACTGGTCAAATTGGGATTTTTCAGTAAATATGATGAGCAAAGAGCCAAAAAGAGAATGAAGTACAGAGCTGGAAGTGAAAAAGAAAAAAAACGAAAACAACCCATCCTAACAGCAACTGCTTCCACGGGTGCGAGGCTCCGTCACATTTTTGTTATTAACATGAGAGCTCACAAGAGACTCTCTTACATACATAAGAGAGCTGTGATTTTATTGCCGGTAAATGAGGACAGTGATGTCAGATGGGGCTGTAAGGACCAGTAAGCATCTCTTTAGATGAATTTTTGAATATCTCCAGTCACATTGAGCAAGACCAGGCAGAACCTGAAAACAGAACTGCAATAGTCTGTCAGGGCGTACTCGCACTAACTTCTTGATAGCATATAAAACCAGAATGTGGAAAATTCCTCACCCTGCAGTGACTATTTATAAAAAAGGAACCTGACTTTACATATGGAGTTACATATGGAGTTAGGTTATAGGTTATAGGTTAGGTTATAGGTCTCACTGCGCTTGGGTCAGTGATGCAAGCCAGTCAGCTCTGAAGTAAAGTACAATGTTCTGATATGTCAAGAAATCCAAAAATATCATGCATGAATTATTAGATTTTTGGACAATCATATCCTAATTATCATGAGCTGTGCCGAAAAACATTCTGTGAGCCACCCACTACTTTCACCTGTTCAAATGGTGAGAAAATCATATCAGCTGCCGCTAATTAGCGTGAATTCCACTAGTGATTTCATTACGAGTCAACACTAAACTTGTCTAATGTTGCATCTAAATGTTTTCAGCACCAAATCTCTCAAGTCTCA